>JAZAYU010000012.1:9371463-9861342 GCA_038501625.1 Corbicula japonica
CTTCATAACTTATGTCCAATAAAAGAAAGTTATTGAGGTTATGGGAAACATTTCTCAAAAATGATACAAAGCAAAAAATACATTCTTTAGGTGAGTGAAAAAATGCCATCAAGAAATTCTTTTGCTGTATATAATCACTTGTGTTACTGTGTTAAGCTAAGCTTAACTATTCGGACACAAATGTTGGTCTTGAACTAGTCAACCTGTCTTAAATTGATAGTTAGCTGCTAGAACACAACAAAAAATTTAAGGAAAATTTCAGAGCTTCCCTTTTAAAGAATTGAATGATGAATGAAGGAAAACTTTGGAAATTTCCATACATTACTGAAATCTGACCACATTTGATAGAACTTGTTTGAATAGTTGAGCTTTATCTGACCATCATGTTTTGCTGCACCAAACTTAATGGTTGGATACTTACTGCTGATTCTCATTGCACTTTACATTCATCATGAGAAATGTAGAGTAACATAATAGAATCTGCAGTATGTATGCGACTACATAATTTTTCTAGCATGAAATATTCAAATTTGATACCAGATAAAGTTAATAAAATATCAGTGGTGAGCATGTACATCATACAAATGCACTTGATCAGTTCAAAGAAAACGGGTATTTTCCAATTTTTGAATTATATCATTACAGAGTTCCATGAAAATTGCTAGTGTACTAAACATAATATTATATTTATTTTGATGTTATAGTTGTTCAACTTATGACGGTATAGCATATTATAAGCCTGAAAGTGGAATAAGAGCTTTCCCCAAGACGGGAAAACACGACTTCCACTTTTATGATTATTTGATGTGTGGTATATACTTTTCAGAAATGAAGAACTATGATGTATATAATAAATATAATATTATGTTTGGTACACTACTGATTTTAATGGAACTCTGTCTGCAAATAATGTAAAAATTGGGCAATAGCTGTTTTGTTTGAACCAATTAAGCACATGTATAATGCTGAACATTCCCACCATTTTAGTGAATTTCATTTGAAATAAATTAGCTTACAAATTAGGGCAGCAAAACAGTGCTAGTCAGTTTTATTTCAGTTGTTCTTGATATGTCATGTTATGAAATAAATTGTATTTTCATCATTAAAATGTAAAAAAACTGTTGCTTTATTCCAGCTTTGATTTTTTCAGGTTCATTGTTTCCTTTTCCTTGGAAGCTTTTGGAACCAGTCTTGCTTGTCATGGCTTAGTCTGTTGGACCAGGGTTCGAACCTGGGACCTCCTCATGAACATATAGGCATAGTTCTGAGTTGCTCTACCAGCTGAGCTATCCAACTGCTTTGCCATGACTAAATAAGATAAGAACCAAAAGTTATGATTGTAAGGAAAAAAAGATCCTGAAAAACACACCCCTCCTCCCTGACTTAAACAGCAAGTTAAAATATTAAAACAAAACAATAAACAGATAAAAAAATCATCAGTTCCACATTTACGAAAAAAAAAAAAAGTCTCTGAACGGCCAGAGACTTTTTTTCATGGAAAAATTTTGCTAAGTATAAATATACTTTTCACCTTACACCAAATGATTTAGGAGTAGGCATTAAACTAGTGGAAAATTATTTAATGCTGAAATTGTGAAAAAAAATTGAATCAAATATACAATACATATCACATTCACGAAAAAAAAAAAAGTCTCTGAACGGCCAGAGACCTTTCTTTTTTTGGGGGAAAAATTTTGCTAAGCATATAAATATACTTTTCACCTTATTCCAAAGGGTTTTTGTGTAGGCATTAAACTATAAGAAAATTATTTAATGCTAAAATAATTAATTATTGCTTTAATATTTAATAAAAAAAAAAACCTTATTCACGAAAAAGTCTCTGAAAAAATTTGCTAAGTATAGAACTACTTTTCTTATGATCCAGAGATGTAACCTCTAATCATATATACTTAAAGAAATAAGAAACGCAACTTCTTTAAATGTGAAATGTATTTCTTATTTAAAGAAGTTGCATTTCTAATTTCTTTAAGTATATATGAAATTATTAAAAATGCTATCTGGACTAAGAAGAAACAAAAAATAATAATCTTGATTGCAAAACATGCGGCCAGAGTCATTTTCCTTTCCACTTTAAATATTTGCTTTCTTTACCTTTACTCCATATATACATGTTTTTACGAGTAGTGTAGATCCAGATCAGCCAGCACATCTGTGCCATCAGATCAGGATCTGCACTGTTCACTTTTCGGTCAGAAATTACCTTATAAATCAATATGCGAACAGTGCAGATCCTGATCAGACACCACAGACGGCTGATCTGGATCTACACTGTTTGCCCAAAAAATAAGTGGGTATCTATGCTGGCTGATCTGGATCTACACTGTTTGCCCACCAAATAAGTGGGTATCTATGCTGGCTGATCTGGATCTACACTGTTTGCCCACGAATATGGTCCACATTTTTAAGTTTTCAATTGTCATTGACACTACACTGTATTCAGATGAAATCCATCAGTTTTAATGTTTGCTTAAAGTCCCTTCTGCTAATTCTAAGTAACTGGTCTGTAATCAGGTGTGAGTTGTTTTGTCAAAAATGCATAACATATCAAGATGTTGTGGGGTGGGTGGGGATATACTGTACTGTACTGTACTGTACTGTATGGTACGATACCATACCATACCATACCATACCATACCATACCATACCATACCATACCATACCATACCACACCATGTGTATACCTAAAATGCAAAACATATCAAGACTTTCACTTTCATGATTTCTGTCTGTTTGTCTTTGCTTACAAATAGATAATAAGTTGCCTTTAAAGCAATCACACAAGATAAAGGCCAAGTTCACAGATTTAAAGGTTTTCTTTAAAGCCTTTCAGGAGTTATCAACCGGAAACCATTTTTCTATTTTTAGTAACAGTGACCTTGACATTGAACCACCAGCCCCAACATCAAACTAATGTATCTCATGATGTTACAACTGTGTACCAAACATTATTTAAATCTGTCATCATCCAGAAACCATGAAACTGACAGATGGACAAACCAAGAAGCTATCTCAAAATTTGTTTTCAGGGGTATAATAATTACAAAATTGACAAAGTGAAAAATTGTATGTATTAAAAACTGACCTTAAAGATAAACTGACACATACTTAGTTTCCAACAAAATACTTTCCAATTTAAGTAATTACCAATATCTCATACAAATAAATCAATTTCATGCACAAAAAACGCCATAAATTAACATTGACAGCAACAAATTCAGCGCTCCAAAAATCACTAGAATTTCGGAATGGGCAGAGCTTAATATCGATGATGTCACTGGATCTTTCACGCTTATGAACAATAGTGTAGATACAACACTTATTTGATTAGATTTACAGTGATTTGATGAAAAATTTTAATGACGAAGGATATTTTTGCTGTGATCAATTGTAAAAAACAATCAAACCAAAATGATATTGGCTTCTTTAGATACTTAAAGGAGAATACAGAAAATTTCAGTTGAAATATGAAGAAGGAAAGGGCTGTACGGAAAAACCTATTGTCCAGGTAAAGGTACACGTATCTGCGAACATCAGTTTTATCGGAAAAGTTTTGTTGGAAATCCAGTGATTCAACAACAAATACCAATAACTTTTCGTAAGTGTTTGATATCCAATGCGGACCCAACGATATTTACCTTAGACAAAAAAAGGAAAGGGCTCGATCTCTACCAAATGACCTTTTTTCCCGGTAAAGGTTCGCATATCTGCAAACACCATTAATATCAGCAACATCAATACGAATCATTTCATTAAAATTTCACCGGAAAACGGCTATTAAATTCATTTCACTAAAGTCTCGCGATAATATTGGAATACAAAACTTTGCATACTTTCATAAAATTAATTGACCCAATATCGAGGGATTATCGGCTGCACATGGTATACATGACACGTGTCTGAATACTTCTTGCTTCCCGTGGCTGTAGAGTGCGCGGCATATATCACAAGTTGTTTGATAACCGGATGCACTAATTAAATCAGAGATATGGGGACTGGGGCAAGTATATCATGTAATACTAGAGCGTGGCCGGCAGAGGTCCCAGATAGCTAGCGGCATAGATCACACGCATGTCACCGAACCAGTAAAACAGAAGTACAAGTACCTTGCACTTTTATGGATAATCAATTAACATTATTTATCTTCATTAGAGCAAATTTAAACAATACGCTTTCTTTATATCTCTACTTTGTGGCTGTGTGCAAAGGCTTTATTTTCTGAAATGCGTATTCTCGTCGCCATTTTTTACTAAAAAATAGACTGTTTCAGTTCTGTATCGTTGTCATTTAAAACCAGATTTAGGATAGCAACACATTTTGATATTTGTGTATAAATCGCCTATTTGCTAAGCACAGAATTATAACCACATCACACCACATACTATAACATACAATATATCAAACCATACCATACCATATACTATACCGAATACTATACTATATGGTATACTATACTATATACTATATTTTGTAATATATACAATACTTTATACTGTACCATACCATACCACACCATACTGTACCAAACCACACCATACTATACCATACAATACCATATTATACTATACCATGCAGAACCATACCATACTGTACTGTACTGTACTGTACCACACCACACCACACCACACTATACTACTCTATAATATACAGTACCACACCAGACTACACAACAAACCACCAGACCTCACACAACACAGCACCACACCACATCGTACCATACACTATGCATGTATCAAAGAATCAGGTTAGTGATTTATGGCCTTTCGGCCCTCTTGTTTTTATTTTTTCATTTTAATTATACATCCATAGCAAGAGGTATAAACAAATTACAGATGATGGGATAATTGGTTGTTGAGTGGTTAAGTGGGTGGGGGGTAGGAGGTGAGCAGGGATCAGGTTGATGTTCAAAGGCCCATAACTCTACCTTGCTTTTTTATTTAATGTTTGCAATTATTCACTTAGAAACTAGAAATTAAGACTTAGAAATTATGGTTAAATTTTGCATGCTAGATCCTTTCTTATGTAATGCTATAGAAAAGGTATAATATTACAGATGAACTTAACAAACTTTGGTAGAAAGTTTTGAGTGTTTGTGGCGTGGGGTGGAAAGGGGGGGGGGGGGGGGGGCGGGTACCACACCACACTATACTGTACCGTACCATACCATACTATACCTACCATACCATACCAAACAACAAAACATTCTATACCACACCACATCCTATACCATACTATATATCATACCAAACCCATCCATACCATACCATACTATATACTATACCATATACTATACTATCATCAACTGTATGGAAAATATTTAAAGAGTTTAGATCATCCAAAAAAAATACTATTTCCCAATTAAACATTGATGGTATAGAAATTACAAACCTTGAAGAAATTAGTAACTCATTCAACTCTTTTTTCACTAATATTGCAACAACTTTAAAAGAAGAGGTACCCCATTCAGAATTTGTTGAAATAAAAGACTTATTTAAATAGGGTGCCTGAGCAAATATTTTTAAATATTCCATACATACCTCCTGAAAAAGTAAGAAAAATGCTTAATGATTTAGATGTATCCAAAGCAACAGGCCTTGACCAACTCGGTCACGGAATATTGAAACGGTCTGCTGAATCAATTTTTCCTGTTATCTGTCATATTATAAATATAAGCATACAAAATGGTGTCTTTCCTGATAGTTGGAAATTAGCTAAGGTCAATCCTTTATTTAAATCTAGTTGTAATCAGCAGGTTAACAATTTTAGGCCTATTTCTATCTTACCTACTCTTTCAAAAATCATTGAGAGACATGTGCATGATAATTTTATGGAATTTCTTGACCATTATGGTCTATTAAATAAGCTACAAAGAGGTTTCAGAAAAAGCCATATTTGTGAAACAGCTCTAGTCTCTTTGATAGACAGATGGTTAAAAGCAATAATTGAAGGTAAATTTATTGGTGCCATCATGGTAGATTTTAAAAAAGCCTTTGATTTAGTTGACCACAAAGTACTGCTGCAAAAGCTAAAACTTTATAAATGTAGCGAACCTGCTATTAAATGGTTCAAGTCCTATTTACAACAGTGTAAACACGTTGTTAATTTGAATGGGGCCGACTCCAACACAAGTGAAATTGTGTGTGGAGTTCCTCAAGGTTCTATATTAGGCCCTTTGCTATTTCTCTTATTCATTAATGATTGGCCAATGTCTCTGGGTACTACAATCAGCAGCACTGATATGTATGCCGATGACACAACCTTCAGTGACATTAATTCTTCTAAAGAGATTATGGAACGAAACCTTCAAAATGCCTTACATATTCTTGAGGAATGGTGTCATCTGAATGGTATGGTGCTCAACACAGATAAAACCAAGGTTATTTTTATAACAACCCCACACAGCAGAACTAAAGCAGAAGACAGTCAATTAAATATTTTCTACAAAAATGTGAAACTAAAGGTTGTTAATGGTGATAAATTGCTGGGAATCAATATAAATGAAAATATGAAATGGGATGATCATATCAACAATATAAGGAAGAAAGTAGCATCTAATCTATGGCTTTTGTCTAAAATAAAAACATTTATATCACGCAATCATCAAATTATATTCTACAAGGCATATATACAACTCCATTTAGATTTTTGTAATGTAATCTGGGGTGAAACTGGTAAAACCAATTTATTACAGAAAAGAGCATTTAAATTAATACTAGGGCCAGAGTACACATCGTTTCCAGAAGCTATAGAAAAAATTAATGCTTTATCCATTCATCAAAGAATTTTAATTCAGAAGGCTAAATTCATGTACAAAGTACTCCAAAAACTTTTACCCACTTATATTTTGGAAATGTTTGAATACAGAAAACCAAGCAACACAACACTTGGTACAGTAAGTAATACTGATTTCCAAATACCCCATCCAAGAATTGAACTTTTCAAGGAAACTATGTCTTACTCTGGTCCTATGATTTGGAACAAAATTCCAATAGAAATACGATCAAGTCGTAGTCAGTAAACCAATTTACAAAGAAATTTATTACTTGGATAAATGATTAAGTATATTCTGTTAATTTTACTAGATGGGTGTTCAGTTGAACACTTGTGTCGCCCTCTGGTGCTATGTCGGAATAAAAATGCAAGTACAAAAAGGGGCATAACTCCATCAAAGAATTTGGCATCATCACGAGCGTGTTGTCATAAGCAATATAATTTGAAAGTTTGATGTAAAAATATTAGGAAATGACAAAGTTATAGCCAACATTAAGTTTTCATGTAAAAATCCAAGTACAAAAAGGGGCATAACTCCATCAAATGTGACCTTGACCTTGAGAATTCGGCATCATCTCGAGCGTGTTGTCATAAGCAATATAATTTAAAAGTTTGATGAAAAAATATTAAGAAATGACAAAATTATAGCCAAGGTTAAGTTTTCGTGTAAAAATCCAAGTACAAAAAGGGGCATAACTCCTTCAAATGTGACCTTGGCCTTGAGAATTTAGCATCATCTTGACCGTGTTGTCATAAGCAATTTAATTTGAAAGTTTGATGAAAAAATATTAAGAAATGACAAAATTATAGCCAAGGTTAAGTTTTCGTGTAAAAATCCAAGTACAAAATGGGCATAACTCCATCAAATGTGACCTTGACCTTGAGAATTTGGCATCATGTCGAGCGTGTTGTCATAAGCAATATGATTTGCAAGTTTGATAAAAAAATATTAAGAAATGGCAAAGTTATAGCCAACATTAAGTTTTTGTGACGGACCGACAGACGGACGGACGGACAAAGCGGTCCCTATGTATCGCCATTTCTTCGAAAGGGCAACACAATATCGCCATTTCTTCGAAAGGGCGACACAAAAGTGTATGTATTTGTGTAAAATTAATGTGAATTTCTTAATAATTATTTTCTTCTTCACTTGAGTATAATGCATGTTATTATGTTCATTTCATTGTTTTTTGTTCACTTAACATTGTTCTTGCTGTTTGTTTTGAATATGTTTCTTAGGCCAACATTTTTTTAACCAGGTTTTCTTTAGAAAAATCCTGGTTATTAGATTGGGATATGTCATTGGGCGGGCAGGCGGGCGGGCGGCTGGGTGGGCGGGCGTCAACATTTTGTGAAGTTTTTTGTTAAAGTTGTGTTTTTCTCAGTAACCATTTAACTTACAACTTTGAAACTTAACATAGTTGTCTGACATATCAATACCAATTATCAGGACAAGTTTCATAATCCCAGACTGTATTTTGACAAAGTTATGCCCCTTTTTCACTTAGAAATTTTGTGAAGTTTTTTGTTAAAGTTGTGTTTTTCTCAGTAACCGTTCAAGGTACAACTTTGAAACTTAACATAGTTGTCTGACATATCAATACCAATTATCAGGACAAGTTTCATAATCCCTGACTGTATTTTGACAAAGTTATGCCCCTTTTTCACTTAAAAGATTTTGTGAAGTTTTTTGTTAAAGTTGTGTTTTTCTCAGTAACCATTTAAGGTACAACTTTGAAACTTAACATAGTTATCTGACATCTGAATACCAATTATGAGGACAAGTTTCATAATCCCTGACTTATTTTGACAAAGTTATGCCCCTTTTTCACTTAAAAATTGTGTTAAGTTTTTTGTGAAAGTTGTCTTTTCTCAGTTACCATTCAAGGTATAGCTTTAAAACTTTACATAATTGTTTGACATCACAGTACCAATTATCAGGTCAAGTTTCATAGGGGTTTTGATTGTGTTTTGCAAAAGTTATGCCCCTTTTTGACTTAGATTTTTTGTTTAGTATTTTGTGAATGTTATCTGTTGATGCCAAATTGCCTGTTGACGTTTAGCTTGGTTTGTGGGTAGCTTATATCAACAGGCAGCTTGCGATTGCTACCCAGGTGTCTGTGATAAATGTCAAGGTCACTTGCTAAATATAGAAATTCAGCTTACCCTCAATAACTTGAGTTTGCTTTTACCTCTGGATGCCAAACTTCTGTGATCAAGGTCAAGGTCACTGTTGCTAAAAATAGAAATTCAGTTTTCCCTCGATAACTTGAGTTTGCTTTGGTATATTTACGCCAAACTTAGTGTTGGTATCTAATTTCAAGATGCAGCTTGAGATTGCTACCCAGGCGCCTGTGATAAAGCTCAAGGTCACTGTAGCTAAAAATAGAAATTCAGTTTCTGCTCAATAGCTTGAGTTTTCTTTTGCCTATTGACACCAAACTTGGTTTGTGGGTAGCTTATATCAAGATACTACTTAGGATTGATACCCAGGTGTCTGTGATAAAGGTCTATGTCATTTTTGCTAAAAATACAAATTTAGGTTTCTCCTTATTACTTGGGTTAGCTGTGATCTATTGACACCAAACTTTCTTTGGGTAGCTGATACCAAGACGCAACTCGGGATTTCTACTCAGAAGTCTCTGATCAAGATCAAGGTCACTGTTGCTAAAAAAAGAAGTTCAGCTTCTTTATATCAGATATTTTCTTTACAAAAGTATAAGTATTAAATGAAAACCTGGTTTTCGGCGCGTGGCGACAACTTTTTCTTGTTATCTTTTGTATCTTTTGTTTTACAGGAATTTTTTTGTTTTAACTGAGTCGGGGGAGGGGGGGGCAAAATAAATTAAATGAAAATAAAATCCACATTTTTGGCGAGTCGACTGAAAAAAAAACAAAAAAAACCAAGAAGTTGGCAAGCATTTTTTTTTATTTTTTCATACACCTCATTTTGTTCAATTTTATGTTTTGAATAAATCAAATGAACAATATCGTTAACAAAAAGTCAATTTATACAGAATCTATTACATATGTAACACCATACATAAAAAAATTGCAAACAAAAAGAAAACATTACTTCAGTGTAGATTTTCAGTTATAAAAGACAGACTAGAATAGAAACAAATGACTAGAATTATGGATCAGGACCCGGTTTAAATAAGTTGATAATCTTAAATGCCAAAAATGGCGACATACTAGACAAAATGATGAAAATCTGACACATTAATATGGAAATGGTGCTTCAAGAACATATTTTAAACAACAATAGTAGGAATTAACATTATCTGGAGTTTTAATACACTTTTTAACCTGCGACTAAAATTTTGCTACTGAAACTGCCAATATGCTATTTCTTGTAGCACATCAAGTCCTTTGATTTTACTACCTCAATCATATTTAGTGATATAATAAGGCTATCTTTAAAATCAATGAAAATTATATTATATTCTTGCTTGAGTTTTTAAGTCTAGAAAACATTCCAAAACATAAAAATAACCTGCGACATTGAGTTGACGTCAATTTGTAGTTTTTGACATCAAATGGTAAAACGCACTTACATACTTTCTTTCAAGGATTTTAAATAATAAATATCAAATCACTTTCTGTTCATATTTCAACCTTTGGTGTCTAATTTTCAGATTTTCTTCGCATAGTATTGACTATAATCCCAAACCAAAATCGCAAGCTTAATTTTAAGTTTGCGACAAGCTTGCGGCAAGCTTACGAATTAAGCGTGCGGCAAGCTTGCGACAAGCTTAGAATTGGAACCGCGCGGCAAGCTTGCGCAAGCTTAATCTGCAAGCTTGCGCAAGCTTAATCCGCAAGCTTGCGCAAGCTTAGTCTACATGCTTATGCAAGCTTAATCCATAGGCTTGCGCAAGCTCGCGCAAGCTTGCGCAAGGTACCATACATCTTTTCCAATCAAGATTTCAGTAGTAGCGCAAGCTTGCGCAAGCTTGTTGCAAGCTTGCGCAAGCTTGCACAATCCTACTGAAAATGCTCTGAAAAAAAATTAAGACTGACTAAAATTAACAAACTTTATTTACAAAGGAAACAAAAACATACCTTTAACAGCAAACTTTTTCATGTCAACAAATAAATCAATACTGGAAACAATACATAGTGTTTGCCTGTCTCACAGACCTACAAATAGTATAATTTCATTTTATGCAAACACTAAGAAATCAGTATGGATGAAATTCTCTTATGTTTACAAAATACGGTGACAATTAAGTTTAGCCAGTCATTCTGGCACAGACTACATAATGTTTACAATAAAAACGAAACTTCCAAAAATTGAAAAATGGCTGGCTCTTACAACAAAAGAGCTTATAAACAAAACATATTTGTATTTTGACAATTTTTTTTACAGTCTTCCAGTTAAGTTAAATCAAATGAAGTAAAAAAATTTAAATAAAAATAATAATTCCAGGTTTGGCATATTTAACACAACATTGCAAACAGTGCTATTACCTTGTATACAATTTATATTACATTAACCTTGTACTTAATAGTATAAGTATATTGAAACAAAAAAGAAAATGTCACAATGATCTTGTTTTGTAAAAGATATAACAGCATTGGCATTGAGATATATTTGATATTTATTTAAATTCATTAGACAACAGTAATCATTTAATTGATGACAAGGCATCTTTAAGTGGCCTTCAATTTTATTATTAAAATGAAATATGTAAAAATGTTGATGAAATACAAGTATAATTTTATGCTTTCTAGTGAACTGTAGAATTTTCTCAGTGAAATGGAAGTGTTATTTCACTGTTTTCACACAGTGGAATATCTTTTGTTCACTGGTACCATTTAATATTCCGAATAAGAACGTTTCAAAAACTAGTTAAAAGTTTGTGTATATGACATCATGACCTTAATAAACGTTTTTTGTGCCATTTCATGCATTTTTTCTGTCAAATTTACGCATATTTTCCAACAAAAGCAAACATTTAAGAAAATTTCTTTTTACCAGTGTAAGATAGAAATATATTTCACTTGTGAAAATACCAATTCCCGAGCTCACCCAGTGAAATATATTTCTACCTTGCACTGGTAAAAACAAATATCCTCTATACATTATTTGATCATGTTATGATATTAATTTTAAGGTAGTACAACTGTAATGATTTCCCGCGCTTATTTCTTAACTGTCACTAACAGTCGGCAATAATGGATGTCGCTTCGGTTACTATCGGCTCTGACGAGTAGCGTTGGAAGTCACCGAAAGCGAGCCGATGTTTGATGACGTCGCAAATTTATGCGCTGGAAAGCATTACAGTTGTACTACCTTAAATACTAAACCATTTTAAAAAGACAATATTGTAGACTGTCATAAATAACTGAGTGCATGCAAAAAGATACAACTGCCAGCAAGGTTTGATTAACTAAGAATGTTAATTGGCATTAACAGCCCACTATACTCCTCCATTCATGTTCATCAATAAAAAAGAAAATTATCAAATACTCAACAGCAAAATGCCATTAAATGACTTCTTTGTTATAAATGAGCGTTCATGGAGGGGTGTATTGGGCCCTTAAAGGAAATGCCTATTGCCCACCCAGCATAACCTTATGTTCATTTTTTTAGACCCCTGCGTGCTGTAGCACATTTGCTATTAATGACATCATTAAAAGCTGGGTCTGAAAGACAAGCTTCACCATTGTCTTTTTTAAAATGGTTTAGTACAAAACTTTTAATGGCCTGTACTGCTGTAGCAGGCAAAGGAGTACTTGTGAATGAAGAATTGTGGGCCTTCCTTGACCCAGTTGCACAGGATTTTGCAAGCTGTTCCTTTGTGAACAAAATGTCAAGCAAACATATAATAAGCTTCCTTGGAGCTGTTCCAATGTGGAGTGCCTGGGACAGCTGTGCTTGTGTAACGTAGCATTCAACATCCGGAACTAGCCTCACTTTCTTGACTCCAGTACTCTGTAATAAGACATCAAACAAATCTTTCTTAAACATTTATTATTATGTTTTTCACTATCCCTTTCCGTCTTCCAAAGCATTATATTTACACTTCAACTTCATCCTCTACGATGAAGTCTTATTCTTCTAACCAATCATAATTTCTAATGGTAAACAGTGTGACGTATTATTTAAAAGGCATGGCTACAGTGGAGCTGTTCACAATTTATTGGACGTAGCACCATGTTTTGATGTGTGACGATGCCGTGCACGCACGTTTTGGCACGAGTTGATGCGAAAAAGCGTGCCGTCATTCACTTCATCGTCAATGTAGCTGTTTCAACAGCCCTTCGGGCTTCACACACTTTAAACAACCCAACTGTTTTCAATACCCAAATGAAAACCATCAACTATTGATTCAATCCTTTATAATTTACAATCAGTAAAAAAACAAAACCTTTAGGTTTATTGTGGTATATAATTGAAGGGTCAGTGCAAGACTATTGTAACTACACTGAAATAAAGAAGGAGTTACAATAGTCTTGCACTGACCCCTCAATATACTCTTGAGAATAAACCACAGCAGGAGTTAGTTTAGTCTGAAAAACACACACAACTTACTGTCACATTCTCCTCCCATGAGAACTGCTGTGAATCAAATCTTTCCTCTATGCCTGTATTTATTTCTTCTATATCCTCCATAGTAGAAATAGGACTGGCCATATTTTCAATCATTTTTGTTGGAATGACTGGACTTTTCACTGGTACTTCCAAATTTCCGAAGTCCAGTCTGGTTGCCTTCGGTCGATGAATCCTGGGGATTTGTTGGGACTGCTGAAGTAATGTGAAAAACATTAGCACTTTTGAAGAAATTTTTTTTGGTTCAAGTTTGTTAACAAATAGTATTTAAATATATTAATAATAATATAGGCAAACCAAAATGTTTCAGTCCTGGTTTGAGTCCTGGTCTAGCTTAACATTTGTGGTAACATTTAACACATTGACTTGTTTAACTATTTTAATTGACATATATAAAACATGCGCTCTCTCTTCCTCTCTTCTTTTTCGCTGCGTGGGGAGGCTGTGTTTTTTTTGAGTGTGGCAATTCCTGATATGCATATTTTGCTTTTTTTACTCCCAGCATTTGTTAGTCTAATAAGATTCAGACTATGATTTAAAACTGGTGCAAGACAAAATATTAGTGGAAACTTAAAAACAGGTTTTTCTCTTTTGTAAATTTATAAATTTACACAATACTTTTAGCATATATAGTGTAGATCTGTATTTAAAGGATTGACATATTATATTTAGTAAGAATTTAATTATTATATTGAACTTAAATTTACTTACACATTTTAACTTTTAAGTCTTAATTTTTAAAAAAGGTCACAAATAATTAATTGATCAAAATGTTTGACTTCTGAATTTCGGAATAAAACTTGGGGATATTATAGTGAACAATTGTACAAAATTTTTAAGTTCTGGCAGTAGTATTGTTTTTTTAAAATATAACATGTATATTGAGACTTAAGATGGTTACTTATTAATACTTAAGAGTGGGTAGAATAAGTCGGCTATGCAAATGTAACTAGACACATTCTTCAAATAGTCAGTTACAAATGATCATGGAAGCTTTGAATGCTATACTGTTTTGGTCAACATCTGTTATTCGCTTGTATTGGACAAAGGATTTTAATTTTGTAAACTAACTAGTTTACTTACTTCTAGTGAGGCGGTCAATTCTTTAAGAAAACTGACTTTTCTAGGAGTGACAACCACATCTGAAGATATGAATAATTTATAAAAATAATTTATAAACATTTGCAACTAAAATAATTATCAAGCAAGAGAGGTACAAAGAAAAAAGGCAACAACAAGAACTGGCTAGCTGTGACCAAGTCTGTTAGTTGCAGTGGAAATGTAGAAATACAATTTCTGTGCACCCAATATGACTTGTTTCAGTAAGCAAGATTTTTTAACAAAAATTTGGAAAATTATCTTTATGTAAATGATGACATCATCAATGACATCACAACATGCAAACTAGTAAAACAACAAAAGGCAAAAGATTGTCTAAATTAAAGTTTTTCAAGCACAAATTTAGATTATATTCTTGAGCTTTTGTTAAAATATGAATTCTGGAGCTCAATGGGTGAAGCTTAATTTTATTGTAGAGTGGGAAAAAGAAAACCTCAATTTACATTTAAATTAAGGGTCCACTACACTCCTTGAATGTTCATCCATAAAAATACAAAACATTATTTTAAATTCCCACCAGTGTAATGCTTACGACAAGAAAATGCTGTGAACTTTATAATGATTGTTCAACTACGAAAAGATAAATCTATGTTTGTCACTCATTTACGCGATCTGGAAGCAACCAGGAAATTGAATGTCAAACACAATTTTACTAATATCTGATATAGTTTACATATTTTAGTCACACAGATACAAGATATTGTTATCAGTATCATATTACTCTTGTGGGCATTAATAGAATGTTTTGTATTGTTTAATTCTTGTCTATTTGTGCAGTGTGGCGGCCGTAAAAAGTCTCCCCGTACATATAGTCAGTACTGTTTTCAGTAAATTAACCCGTTACCGATGTCATGCAGTGATTGTTACGTATATCAGGGCTATCCGATCAACGTTTTTTGGCGTTGTCCCGGTTAGCTCAGTTGGTTACGTCGCAGGAATTGCATGGCTAGGCGCTGTCGCCGTGACGGTGCGGGTTCGCTCCCAGCTAGAGACACTATCATTTGTATATTATGTACATGTAAACAGAAGTTTAGGGAATTCTTAGATTTTGCGAATTTTTTTAATGCAAAACAAAGATACATCAGTAACATTCATCTGTGCAAAGTTTCCTTGAAAGTCATTTTGTCATTGCTGAGATTTTGATCATCAATCTTTTTTAATGATGATTGTGCAAGGAGTGTGGTCGACCCTTAGAGTTTTCACAAACACAATCCATATGGAAAAAATAGTTCAATGTATTGTTTAGCTTACCAAGTCTTTGTTTTGACTTCTCATTTCTCAACTGTTCCCGTAGGTTAAAGTTCTCCTCCTCAAGAGCACGGTTTTTTTCCAACAGTTCCTGGTATGTAAATAGCGTTTGGAAATTTGACAATTGTGAATGGGGGTGGGAGACTAACGGTGACCTGAGGTCACCAACAAAGGAATAAGTTGGCTCAAAGGCACTGTTTCCTGACCCAATGCCGGAAAATCCATTATGTGCTGAGATGTCAGAACCTGTGGTCACACTCCAGGATGATCTGCTGTTTTGATCACTTGTGATCAGCTGATCAACCTGACCCTGTTGTGGGTAGCTGATCAAAGTATTGTTGGGAATTTGCTTCTCAACAAGTTCATTTGATTGCTGTTGTAACTCTTGCTGCTTTCTCCGCTCTTGGATGATATCATCAAACTGTTTGAGTTTAGCTTCCATTTTATTTATTTCAACTTTCTTTTTTTTCTTCTTTTCTTCCCTGGCAGTTTCTTCTAAGTCAGTGATCTTAGGTTTTTCTGTGAGAAAAAATAATGCAAACTATGTGTCCATGATAAATAACATGTTACTTTATAGAACCAAGATAATTTTTTAATTGACTCTTTAAAACCACAAGTAACATGTTCCTAACATGAAAACATGTTATAGCTGTACTAATTTAGGTAATATTTAGATGTAAAGATGACCTAGACTATAACCATTGACTTTATAAACAAAATCACTGCCTGCATTTTTTAAAAATATTTATACAGAATTTTTAAATTTAAAGCTGACCTTTTATAACTTCAGCTTTCCTTTTTTCCGAGCTTTTCTTGGCCTTTGGTTGTACTCGGTTTTCTTTCCGGGTCACTTCTGCTCCTGAAAATTATTCATAATGAAGTTTAACCCTTCCGTTCATATATCAGGGCTGTGAACACCAAATTTCAAAATCAGCTGAAAATTTGGGCAGGATGTCCAGGGGGGTGCCCTAGGCCCCTTGGTTGGTCAAGGGCGAAGCTCATGTGGGGGGCCTAGGGGGCCGAAGCCCAGCATAAGCTCCTGGAAGTTAAGCTTTTGGCAATGTCTAAAATGCCTTAATATATGCAGTATTTAACGATAAAATCCATCGGGTTCAGTATAATAGTAAACGAATAAGTAGATCTACACTTGAAATCGGAAATCGCATTGAACCAGTAAAAGTGGTATACCCACCCCCCAAATTTCTCCTCGAATTTACATCAATCTCAAAATTGGTCCTGGCGGACCAAAAATCGCGGAAATCCGCGGAAAATTCACAGCCCTGATATATATAGGTCTTTTATCACATGAGCAAACAGTGTAGATCCAGATTAACTGGCACATCCCTACCACCGGATCAGGATCTGCACTGTTTGCTTTTTGGTCAGAAATAACCTAATAAATAAAAAAGCAAAGAGTGTAGATCTGCATAAGCACTGTTTGCTAATAGGCATTTGTAATGAAGAAAAGGGTTAAAAAAATTATCTTTTTTATTCCATTTCTGAAATAAGGAAACAAAACTACTGGTATCAGTATTTTTTGCTGAAATTTAATGTTTTACCACCATCATTGTCCCCAAAATTGCTGACCATTTATGCTTGATAAGGCCTATGCTAGAGTCCTGAAATTTGTTTTTCATTCAGAACTAAGATCATGCTAAGTTTTAAACATCTTGATCATTGAAGTTTTCAGTAATTTCTTTTCCAAATCCAATAATTTTTTAGGCATTGTCATGATAAATTATATTTTATAACAATAGTTATAGAATGTCTTAACCTTTGGATTTCCATTAGTCATTGCAAAGATTTAGTTCTCTGAAGTATAATATTTGTCAACTTGTTCTTCTGGCTTATTTAAATATGTTGATGACGGTAATGTCAGTATGGGACCATCATTAATAATTATAAAGCAAAATTGCTATGAAAATTACTAGTTCTCGGGAACCATGTGATCATCGTGTAAAATATACTTGTATCTATGTTAGAATTACAGCAACTGATATTTTATTAACCTTTCTTTGCATTTGTTCTGCATTCCTGAGCTTTTGAGCCCTCTTTTGACTCTCGGGTACCTTTGTCACTGCTTTCTGAAGCACCCACATCGTCGCTTTCACCTGAAATCAAAGCACTGGCATATTATTTATATGACAGGGTGTTGCCAGGAGAATGATTGATCATTTAGAAAGGACCCTGGTCTATTGGTAAAGCATTGGCTTTAAATGCGTGTTCGAAACCCACCAGGGACGAGATTTGGCTGCAGTTTACAGAACCCACATTTGGCGCAAGTACTCGTGGAAATCAAGGAAGGAATCATCAAGTGTGATTTATATAACTTGGAATAACTTGTTTCACAAACGATGTAAAATAAAAAAGCTTAAAGTAATTGACAGATGAATGAAAAAAAGTTACCACTGCTTTCTTCATCACTGCTGTCACTTATGACGTCACCTGGTTTCAGACTCTGGCGCTTCTTCATCTTCCTCTCTAATTTTTCTTTAGATTCTGAAATAACACAAAAGATAAGGTGCAACTTTATTTCCAAAATCAAAAACAACAAAAAATCAATATATTTAAATTTGAGGCTCAATTTAGCATCCCGATAAATCTTATAGTGCTAATTCTTTGCTGACATATTTCCCATGCTCATTGTAATTCCGCACCAATTCCATCCAGGATCTATATTATTGAAATGTTTATGAAATCATTACAGTCAATTATTCAGTTCCGACATTAAATCTGTTCCAGCACATTTAAGTTGTAAATCAAAATTGTGTTAAGAAATCATGGAGTTCTTGCAGCATTTCTCTTATTTAGAGTGATGTTGCTAGAACACACAATGATTTATTGACCATTTTTCGTTTTTAAATCATGATTATGAACATGTTCCGGAATTGATTGAATGCCGAAACTGATTGTCTGTAATGGCGAAAGCTTCATGTACCTATCAATGTTCATGAAAAAAATCAGGACAGACATCTCCTACACATAATCATTTACGACGGTTCGGGAGTAACATGGTAAATGGCTGTGGACTTTATAAGCGACTTTAAAATTTCAATATTTAGGTAGATCTAACAATCTTACCCCCAATTTCTACGATAACACCTGGCCACAGCCCGCACGACGGAATGTTGGCCCTAACCTTTTCGCCAGGAACATAATCGGAAATGGGTTTGCGGGGCTCACGGATGATATTTGCTGAATGTACCGAAGTTGTGTTGTCCTCCCAGTCGAACCAACAATATAGCCTTGCACTTGAACTGTTCGCCATTATTTTCCGCGTGTTCTAGGAAATGCTCAGTGTTTAAAACTATCCAATCAGCGTAACTCTTTCATAATGAAAGTATCCAATCCGTGGTACTGATGCTGGGGAGTATTCAATTCCTGATTTTCGTATGCAAAATCTTTAGACATTTTAGGGATATAACAAGTTCAGGGATATAAGTAAAATAAATAATTACTTAGATTAAATTTGAGTTCCACCTAATCTATGGAAAAACAAAAAAGAAAATACAGTTTTTGTAAACCGCCTCGGTTTCGCTGGAAATTTCGGGAAATACCCAACGTAATCGCAGAGTGACGTCATTCCTCGCAGAACAACATCATGGCGGACAAGGGAACGAAAAAAAAATATAGAGAATATATGCTGCTTGATAATCCAAGTTTTCACATGCCAAAAACGACGAAATGGCGCCACAATAAGCGAATGAGACAAAATGAAAATGCCCATGGCGGAAACAGCTGCATAGTGAACCATTCGATCGAAAACGACGACCACGAGCCACGAAACCCTAAGGCTACGGAAGACGCCACAGTCGATGGTTTTGAGGGCAGTAATACTGCCAGTACGATCGACCATTCTTCTAAGTAAGTTATCAAATGGGTTAGTCGATGAAATAATAAGTAGTTATAGTTTCCGTTTGTTTCATTTTGCTCCTATATATTCAACATAGAGTCCTGGGCATTCACTGATTCAGCTAGTTTCCACCCGCCACATGTTATCTTAAAGTTCAAGAAATCATTTGTTTGTAACAAAGAAAATTATTAGAAAAAAATCTGTTTTATAATACTAGAGCTCTGCAAATATTATTTGGGATATTACAGGCTTATACATGTACATGAAAAAAATCCCATTAAAACAGCGGCCAAATTTCACAAATATTTCGTATGAAATTCCTTGTAATAAGATCTAGGGAAGTTGTTATTGTTTAAATGTTTTGCAGCTAAAGAAAACTGCCACCTGTAGGGATAGACGCATTTCTGGTTGTACGACTTTTATTGAAAATTAAAAGATATTACTAAGTCAATGTTGCTGCTTTTGTTACCAGATTGCCTAAAAATGAGCCCACATTGATGGCATAAAAATGATAATGAATAAAGTGATAAAAACATAGTTATCTGTGTTACATGTTCAACATAAATTCACATTTCACAATGATCTAGAATTATGATAATTTGAAAAAAAAGTGAAATATGCATGTTATTGGGAATAGCTCCATTTACTTTAGAAAACACAGCCTCCCAACACACCAACATTTAGACATAAAGAGTGAACACATGTTTATAATGGAATAAAGGGATTCCGCAAACAACAAAAAATAATGGCCAACTTAATAGCTCAGAGGTTAAAAGTCGTGTTTTTATTTTGCTTTTATATCACATTAATTAATTGCTTTCCAATTTCAGTGATCCAGAAACAGATGAACCGGTCTTTTTAGCAAAAGATGATGATCAGAGTTGGTTCAGAATAAATGAAGAGACTGAATGGTTTGATGCAACAGAAGGGAATGAAATTCAGCTGAACGAAATAGAAGAAAATCTACAAGAGTCTACTAATGATGAACAGGAATCACTGGAGGACAAACCTATTTATCATGGTGCACCAATAAGTGTTGCACAAAGTGCTATATTGATATTATCATTTGCATTGAGACACAATCTTACAGGAGAATGTCTATCAGATTTACTGACTCTCATCTCCTTGCACTGCATTACAACATCATTCTTACATTTGTCACTATATCGATTTAGATCATACTTCAGTACATTGAAATCTCCATTAGTCTTTCACAAGTTCTGTTCAAATTGTGAAGTTATGGTTGATGCAACGGACAAACCTTGTTCTGTGTGTGGATCTGACCTAAGTGAAAAGAATAGTACATCCTATTTTGTTGAAATTCCGTTGCTGTTTCAACTTCAACAGTTTTTTAAAAGACCAGATTTCCATCCTAACTTGACACATAGGTTTATGCGTAAAAAGAAGTTCCAGAACAACATTGAAGATATTTATGATGGTACATTGTATAAAAGGTTTTCAAGTGAAGGTGGATTCTTAAGTTCGTGCAATAATATTAGTCTGATGTGGTATACAGATGGTGTACCACTTTTTAAGTCTTCCAAAATAAGTATATGGCCTCTGTTCTTTGCAGTGAATGAACTTCCAATCCAAGAAAGATTTAAACAGGAAAACATTATGTTTGCTGGACTGTGGTTTGGAAGATCGAAACCTTCAATGCTGTGTTTTTTGAAACCATTTTATGACAGTTTAATAAAATTTCGGGACACTGGTTTTGAAATTAATTGTAGCCACTGTTCAAGAGAAATAACAGTTAAAGGAATGTTATTGTGTGGTACTTGTGATTTACCAGCAAAGTGCATGGTTATGAATACAACCCAGTTTAATGGCAAGTATGGATGCCTTAAATGCACACAAGAGGGCAATGTTGTTGCGTCTGGGAGAGGTCATTCAAGAGTGTTTCCATTCAACTTAGACAATGCTGATGGTCCTAAGAGAACACATGAAGAATTTATTCAACATGGGGATGAAGCTAGTGCTTCATCAGAACCAGTGTGTGGTGTAAAAGGACCTAGCTGGTGGACTAATTGCTGTCCAGATGTTATCAATGGGACAGCTATTGACTATATGCACTCAGTATTGCTTGGTCTGGTACGCCGTTTACTTCAACTATGGTTTGATCCTAAATATTCTGGTGAATCCTTTTCCATTTCAAATCTTGTAAATATTGCTGATAAACGATTATCTGAAATTAAACCACCACACTTCATCAAGCGACATCCAAGAGACATAAAAGAACAGTCTAAATATTGGAAAGCCTCCGAGTGCAGGGCGTGGCTATTTTTTTATTCAGTACCTGTTTTGTTTGGACTTCTGAAGGATCAGTATTTTCAGCATTACTTACTACTTGTTGAAGCTATATATGTAATGAACTTAGACTCAATATCTTTAGCTGACTTGCAGCACTGTGAGGAAATGTTGTTAAAGTTTAGTTGTATATTTTCTGTGTTATATGGAGATCAACATATGTCTGCTAATTTGCATCAAATGCTTCATTTGCATGATACTGTTAAGCACTTGGGACCACTTTGGGTGTACTCCTGCTTTTCGTTTGAAAGTATTAATGGCAAACTTGTAAGCCTTTTCCATGGTACTCAAAATCCTGTTGTTCAGATCGCAAATGCTGTTTCAGCCATGTTAAAATTGCCAGTTCTTTCAACTTCCAAAATAGTAAGTGGAACAAGCGTAGGGATTTTTTACCAAAAGCTGGTCACCAAGAATAGTCATTTTAGAATTACCGATACAATATTTGAAAGTGCCCATGTTGTTGGTAAAAAACATTTACAGGTACTTGACAGAAAATACCTAACTGCTATAGTCCAGTCAGGTATCGATTTTGCCATTGGTGACTGTTATGTTTTTTACAGAATCCTTCTAAATGGAACACTTTATCACAGCATAAAGTATAATACACACTCCAGAAATTCATGCACTATTGTATACAACACAAATAATTTCAAATACTGTTGTGGACAAATAGCATTTTATGTTAAAGTTTATCCTATTTGTTACTGTACAGCAAATCTTTGCAACTGTAAACCAGTATTCCTAGCAATTATCAAATGCTTTTTGGAAGACAAGAAATGTGGACTTATAGAAAATGACAGCTTAGTACATGCAAAGTTGAAACACATGTTTACTGGAAAACTGATGGACAGTTACCTTGCAATACCTGTAGAAAATATTGTTGGTCTTGGAATATTCATTGATTTTGACAAAAATAGAAGTTGTATCATGCTAAGACCAAATACAGCAGAAAGTGATTAGAATATAAATCAAACTACAAGATTTTATCTCACAGTCAGTATATTTTATGAACATCCAATTTTCCTATTAAAATTGTTGATAAACTTAAACTTTGTACCAGTTTTCATTTCACATAAAATTCAAAGAAATAACTGCAAGCTTGCGCAAGCTTGCAGTGAACAAGCTTGCGCAAGCTTGCAGAGGCTTGCAGACTGTTGTAAAAAAATATCTGCAAGCTTGCGCAAGCTTGCGCAACCTCTAATGCAACCTTATATTGGATCTACTAGCTTGCTGCAAGCTTGCCGCAAGCTTGCGGTAAGCTTGTTGCAAGGATGCATTTTGGTTTGGGATGCAACATTTCTAAACTGGAAACGGAAAGCAACTAAAAGCGATTATTGATAAATCCCGTCTCGTACCGTCATAAAACGTATTATAAAGACTGGCACCAAATATTATAAATTTTTCATTTATACTTACCCGAACGATTTGACTACTTCAAACGGCAGACTGGCCGAAACGGCCGTTTTGTCTTCCAGTTCGGCTTTCACAATCGGCTTTCACAATTTTTATTTCATCAATGTTTTTAACTTCACGAACAACTTCAGCTATCAATTTTTTTAGTAATATTTTGATGATTGACGAATTTTCTTTGTTATTTTCAATTATTTTAATTTTAAAATAATCTGCGTCCGATTTGTCGTCTACATGTGATTCGGCCATCTTGGATCTCTTGACGACATAGCTCAAACTGCACGCGCCGGTTACTACGTTACACTACGCTACAGTCTCCAATATCTGTAAGGGGAGGTCACTGCGTAGGAGATTGGACAAAGCTATGTATTCGATTAGCTGAGTGGTTGAATGGGTTATTAGTAATTATCCAATCAAAACTGCTGATGCAAGCAAATGGAATTATAATACGCAGACGGATATGTCGGTCGTCGTCAAACTTTTATTTTTGACAAGGGGGATTTTATCAAGTCGGCGCTAAGAACGAAAATAAAAGCAGGAGAGCAGTCTTTTATTTTTATTTCATTTCATCAGAAATAAGGGTCGGCGCTCCCGTAAAACAGAAAATAAAAAAATGTTGGCCTTAAATATGTTTGTATTACATTCATTAATAATATTTTATAAAAATATGTGACATATTTGAGAGGGCCCCAAGGAAGATTAGTCATCAAAACTAATTGGGTCACCCTCTATAAATAAAGTCTTCAATTCAATTCAGTTCAATTAAATGTTCACTATGACATTGCATTACCACCAACTTATTCACAGACATTTCCTTAATAAGAAGACAACAGTGCCACAAATACAAATAATTTACTTGATCTTCAAGTTTATGCATATTCTTATTATAATACTCGAACATCACTGTTTTTGAAATGCTATTATTCCCATCATTGCACTTGAGTGTCTGAAAACGATGCATAGCGGGGGCATCCATGTCCTATGGACACATTTCTAGTTAATTTTTATTTTTTATTAGAAGTAAAAACTTACCTAAAAATTTGAGAAAATGGCATTTATAGTTACCAAAACCTTTGGTGTAGAATATTCGTCCATCTTTTCAATTTCTTCCAAAAAAATCATGATAACAACTTACAGAAGTAGCAGGTTGGTGCCTATTCTTGCTTGAAAAGCCATACTAGTCTTTAATAGTGACACTATCACCTACGGTTAGCTTTGAAATGATGAACATTTTTTTTTATTGTTGGCCATGTTTTTTTTCCATATCCAGGATGGTCTAAAACTCGTTATGTCTGGAACAGAATATGTCCCCACTCTTTTTACCAATAAATGTTTTTGGTGTGGGTAGTTTTGGACAGGGGCGGGCGGGGATGAGAATCTAAAATATTTTTTTTCTATTGATTAACTATATATCTGGATAATATCAAGTTCTTCTACTTTTTTTGTAAACCTATAGAGCACACACATCATAACAACCCATTTTGTACCAATAAATTTTTGGGGGGTGGGTGGTTTTGGACAGGGACGGGCGGGGATGAGAATCGAAAATATTTTTTTCTATTGCCTAATGGGTCTAGTTAATAATGATGTTGATATTGATGGTGATATATATTCCAAGTTTCAAGTTGATATCTCAGGTAGTTTCAAAGTAATGGACTATTGCATAAATGAAAAGAGGCATAACTTGAAAAATATTGGTAGCAGAGTTATGGGTCTTGTTGTTAATGACATAGATTTTAAAAGTTAATATATATTCTAAGTTTCATGTTGATATCTCAGGTAGTTTCCAAGTAATGCCAAAGATAACACAAAATTAATATGAAAATGGGGCATTTATAACTTGAAAAATATCCAGTAGACGCCCAAAGTTTACAAATTTTTGTACAGGTTTACACGGAACATGAAATACGAAATGATCCTGTTTGAAATGTTGTTTATATCCTATAGACCCGCAAGCAATGTGTCCAGTGTCACAGAACCGTGTATGTTGTAAATATCATTGCAATTTCAATATAACGCAATGTCCATAAACACAAATATCTATCATATCGGATCACTAAAATTCCAGGAGACACCCGTGAAATTCCATATCTGCCAATTTGCTTAATTCACCAACATGATGGATTTGCGGAAACCCATAACAATGCGAGTGTTTTCTTACCGTGTAAATTACAGTATCAAGGTAACTACATCTATGGTTTTTAGAGATATTTGAGGTGAGCTTATGGCCGAAGTTTCAAAGCTCTAGCCCGTCGGCAAGGTACCAAACCTGGGAAAAAACACTAGCGTTACATAGTGTAAAATGCACGTTCCCTAGTGAACGTGGATTTGTGATTATCCTATATCTTTGAAATTTGCATGTTTTTTAGAGATATTTGAGGTGAGCTTATGGCTGAAATTTCAGAGCTCTAGGCTGTCAGCAAGGTACCAAACCGGGGAAAAACACTAGCATTACATAGCGTAAAATGCACGTTCCCTAATGAACGTGGATTTGTAATTATCCGGTATCTTTGAAATTTGCATGGGATAATTGTTGACTTAATGGTGTAAATTAATTAATATTTTCTTCTAATAAGCATTTTGTTTACACAGTATCCTTTACAGTAGCTGATAGAATTTATAAAATTTTTAATATTTACTCATGGTCGACTTTACTTACTGTTTGATTGAAGGTGTTAAGTAATTCTGAATAGCCGCTTGTTATAATTAAGAAGGGACAATAATAAGCATGCAATGTCACAAGAAATGTAATGACCACAGCCTGGAAATATTTTTCATGCTTGTTATTATGCTGGCGATTTTCAATAAATAATTTCCTCCTTTATAATCACATGACCCATTCGTTTAAACAGTCCATAATTCTGTAAACTTTTACTGTCATCAAAATGTTACAGAGTAAACATTGGAGACTTAATGGTCAACAAAGTTGTCAAGTTTCATGACTTTGGCTATTATAGTTTGCAACACTTTATTACATGGTGATTGTATTATAATGAAATACATAAGGGGTCATAACTCTAGTTCAAATGGATGTGGTCTGAAACAAAATCCTAGATGCACAACTACACATTATGGTAAACAAAGCTATTAAGTTTCATGATTGTGGCTCTCATACCATTTCAGTGTAGTGTGACAAAAGATGACATGCTAATTGCATTATAATGAAATTCATAAGGGGCCATAACTTTGGTTATAATTGGCATGACCAGAAACATAACCACATTGTAGATATGGAAGAAAGTTATTACATGTATTGCAGTACTATTCTAGTATAGGGTACATTCACTGTTGTAATAATCAATACTTAAACATATGACAAGCAAAAATAACAGTGCAATAAACTTAAATAAAGTAATGTTCAACTTTTTTAAAATAATTTAGCTACAATTTACATATCCTTATAAAATTTCCCGAGTGTACTGGTATTTGGAGATCATACAGATACAGCATATCACCAACAACTGGAATCCCAATATACTAGTATACTGGTTATACTTCCCACTACTAGCTATTTTTATGCAAAAAATGTTTTTGTGTCGCCATTTCGTCCGTCACGAAAACTTAACATTGGCTATAACTTTGCCATTTCTTAATATTTCTTCATCAAACTTTCAAATTATATTGCTTATGACAACACGCTCGAGATGAAACCAAATTCTCAAGGTCAAGGTCACATTTGAAGGAGTTATGCCCCTTTTTGTACTTACATTTAGACACGAAAACTTAACGTTGGCAATAACTTTGCCAATTCTTAATATTTCTTCATGAAACTTTCAAATTATATTCCTTATGACAACACGCTGGAGATGATATCACATTCTTCAGGTCAAGGTCACATTTGATGGAGTTATTTCCCTTTTTACGAAAACTTAACATTGGCTATAACTTTGCCATTTCTTAAGATTTCTTCATCAAACTTTCAAATTATATTCCTTTTAACAACATGCTCCTGATAATACAACCATTCTTTAGGTCAAGGTCACACTTGATGGAGTTATTCCCCTTTATATGAAAACTTAATATTGGCTATAACTTTATTTATTAATATTTCTTCATCAAACTTTCAAATTATATTCCCTATGACGATACGCTTGTGACGATACTATATTCTTAAGGTCAAGGTCACATTTGTTGGAGTAATGCCCCTTTTTGTACTTGCATTTTTATTCTGACAGCACCAGAGGGCGACACAAGTGTTCAACTGAACACCCATCTAGTTTGACAATTAATTGCTGACCATTGGAACATGTGAAAAATAATTCTATACAAAGTAAATATTTTCCTAAACCTTTTCCTCCATATTTATGCATTTTATCGCATGTGCTACCAGTGTAGATCCAGATCAACAGGCACATCCATGTGGTCTGATCAGGATCTAAACTGTCGGCTGTTTGGTCAGAAATAATAAAAAAAATCAACTAGATGGGTGTTCAATTGAACACCTGTGTTGCCCTCTGGTGCTATGTCAGAAAAAAAAATGCAAGTACAAACTTTAAAGCGGCATGACTTCAGTTTAACCCACTCTTGTATGAAATATTACATGTATTTGGAACTATAGGCACAAATTTGCGGCATTAGTTTGGGCTAATAAAATTTTAATTTAATTAAAAACATTTGGTCAGTGCGACTAAAAGCGAAAGTAGGTTTTAAGAAATGTCACAGAAATAAAGATCACGCATGAAGTGGTTTCTTCGTCAAAAATCAGTGATAAATATACCTCTATTATATTTAGCTTCTTAAAAGTTCATTAACATTAATTTAACAATATCATTGAAAATCCGGTCTATAAGAAAGAATTTGATCAGACCTTTTGTGTGTTGTTAGAGAGTTTATATATTGGATTCTATATGGACAAATATGATTTTTTCAACAGTTATATTCTTACTTAAGTTTAGGACTTGGGCTTCAAGGTGCATAACTCCATCAAATGGGACCTTGACCTTGAGAATTTTTCATCATTATGAGCATGTGATTATAAACAATATAATTTGATAGCCCCGCTGAGAGTAATATGAATTTCAAAATGTTATTTGCATTTTTAGCCAGAAGTTATTCGTTCAAATACTTTTGGTTTGTTTGGTTCATCTTGAATATTTTTTAATATCATTGAACCATATGACAAGTTTGTGTAGCCCTTTACTGCATAGATAACCACTTATTTCGTGGGCAAACAGTGTAGATCCAGATCAGCCAGCATAGATACCCACTTATTTGGTGGGCAAACAGTGTAGATCCAGATCAGCCAGCATAGATACCCACTTATTTTTTGGGCAAACAGTGTAGATCCAGATCAGCCGTCTGTGGTGTCTGATCAGGATCTGCACTGTTCGCATATTGATTTATAAGGTAATTTCTGACCGAAAAGTGAACAGTGCAGATCCTGATCTGATGGCACAGATGTGCTGGCTGATCTGGATCTACACTACTCGTAAAAACATGTATATATGGAGTAAAGGTAAAGAAAGCAAATATTTAAAGTGGAAAGGAAAATGACTCTGGCCGCATGTTTTGCAATCAAGATTATTATTTTTTGTTTCTTCTTAGTCCAGATAGCATTTTTAATAATTTCATATATACTTAAAGAAATTAGAAATGCAACTTCTTTAAATAAGAAATACATTTCACATTTAAAGAAGTTGCGTTTCTTATTTCTTTAAGTATATATGATTAGAGGTTACATCTCTGGATCATAAGAAAAGTAGTTCTATACTTAGCAAATTTTTTCAGAGACTTTTTCGTGAATAAGGTTTTTTTTTTATTAAATATTAAAGCAATAATTAATTATTTTAGCATTAAATAATTTTCTTATAGTTTAATGCCTACACAAAAACCCTTTGGAATAAGGTGAAAAGTATATTTATATACTTAGCAAAATTTTTCCCCCAAAAAAAGAAAGGTCTCTGGCCGTTCAGAGACTTTTTTTTTTTTTCGTGAATGTGATATGTATTGTATATTTGATTCA
This sequence comes from Corbicula japonica, assembly GCA_038501625.1. Taxonomy (NCBI): domain Eukaryota; kingdom Metazoa; phylum Mollusca; class Bivalvia; order Venerida; family Cyrenidae; genus Corbicula; species Corbicula japonica. The sequence goes on from JAZAYU010000012.1 coordinate 9,400,711, forward strand.
ATTTTTTTTCACAATTTCAGCATTAAATAATTTTCCACTAGTTTAATGCCTACTCCTAAATCATTTGGTGTAAGGTGAAAAGTATATTTATACTTAGCAAAATTTTTCCATGAAAAAAAGTCTCTGGCCGTTCAGAGACTTTTTTTTTTTTTCGTAAATGTGGAACTGATGATTTTTTTATCTGTTTATTGTTTTGTTTTAATATTTTAACTTGCTGTTTAAGTCAGGGAGGAGGGGTGTGTTTTTCAGGATCTTTTTTTCCTTACAATCATAACTTTTGGTTCTTATCTTATTTAGTCATGGCAAAGAAGTTGGATAGCTCAGCTGGTAGAGCAACTCAGAACTATGCCTATATGTTCATGAGGAGGTCCCAGGTTCGAACCCTGGTCCAACAGACTAAGCCATGACAAGCAAGACTGGTTCCAAAAGCTTCCAAGGAAAAGGAAACAATGAACCTGAAAAAATCAAAGCTGGAATAAAGCAACAGTTTTTTTACATTTTAATGATGAAAATACAATTTATTTCATAACATGACATATCAAGAACAACTGAAATAAAACTGACTAGCACTATGTTTTGCTGCCCTAATTTGTAAGCTAATTTATTTCAAATGAAATTCACTAAAATGGTGGGAATGTTCAGCATTATACATGTGCTTAATTGGTTCAAACAAAACAGCTATTGCCCAATTTTTACATTATTTGCAGACAGATATCCATTAAAATCAAGACATCACTTGAATTTTTAAAGAAAATAACGGTTTCAAGTTTATTAAGTTGAAAACTATCAGATTATTCTTAATTTAAAAAAAAAAAAATCGACAGTTCATTGAAACTGAAGTGATGAGATGAAGGAAAATTAATAATGTCAAATATGCAAAAATGAGCTAAATAAATAAAAACCACGGTTTTCTAATAATATTTTGCATGAAAAAGGCTTTGCAGCTTAATATCAAAGTGCTGAAAGCATTGACAGACTGTTGTGCCGTAGAATTACATTACCTATGCAGTAAAATGTCAACTCTGGCTTAATTGTCGTTAATTTGTGCACCCACTAGAAACTGCACTGTCAACTTAAATATTTGCTCATGACCATATGTTATTTCCCAGAAAATTTTCTCAGCTTAAAAGCTCACCTCAAGCAAAGAATCATTTGCATTGAAACTCGTAAACTATGAATGAGAACTTAACAATACTTCAGTTGTGTTGCTTTTGTAAATGCAGTGAAAATGTGATTTAAGTGTAACACAAGAAAGATTTTGATGCATTTAAGCATCAATTTGGTGCAAGAAATATTTTTGCAATCAGTTGAAACCTAAGATAATTGCAAAAAGTTTGAAGAGCTTTTATCAGGATTGATACTATTCTTCTAAAGCCAGTGTCGACTGCACTTAAAAGCATGGTCTCCAGTTTTATCTATGTTGTCATGCATGCTCATACATCCCTGATTGACTCTTTCTCGGTCTTTATCTATAAATAAATGATTTTTCTATATTTAAACCTCAAGGATAGATAACTTAAACTGGCTGATGATTCTCTGATGGCTCTACCTCCCAAAAAAATCTGTTTACTAATGTCGAATTTCTACTGAAGTAGGTACATTCGCAGTGCAACAGTCAACATACCTGACTCATTGTATGGAAGGTACGGCTTCGGTTGTTTTAAAAAATCATCAGCAATGGTAGACCAGTTTCTATGATATGATTCATTTTACAAATTAACATGTTTTGTGCCGTGCCATTTGAATTTTGTAGAGAATGTCTATGGAACTTGTGAGGTGTATTTGAATATCTCATGCATTTCCATTGTTCACTGTCGTAGCTGGATGAGATTTCACTGTCCATTAGTTTGATGGAGTTTTTGGCATGGATGGTCCAAAATTACACGGACATGTACTATAGATCACTCAGCATTCATGTAATGGTTTGCTTGAATTAGCTTGAAAAGTCTGCAAAACATTTAGGCCTGCTCTCGTGGTGAACACAAAACCCCGCTTACTTGAATATGCTCATGGTTGTAATGATACACCGGAAGTTAACAATCTTGCATCGCCATGTTCCCGACTGCTACCTTAATACTTGCGCATTTGCGCGCCAGTCTTAAACAATTATTCAGTTCCTTGAAAATAGGATGACTGCAATATATCCTCACAAGTAGCATAAGAAGTTAAATGTATAAACCCAACCCAGGGACAGGTGTCACTGGGTGCATTGAAGAAGAATTTAAGAGCATGTCCATAGGCTTGAGTAGGAAGACTGCAAAGTTTTATTTGTTTTGTTCAAAGTGATTTTAATCCATGATTCCTAGTAAGTCCTTCTTAATTCAGTCTTCAGTTTGCAAATCTCCTTCCTCAATATATGAAGTTGTTACCATATGCCAGAACTTCCTCTGTATAATGTTATGTGTATAATGTTATGAAAGTTAATTTCCTCTATGTGCAAATCCTTTCTTTTTTATTTCAGGCCTTAACTATATATAAAGGTCTTTCATATAAACACATGCAAGTCCTTCATAAATATATGAAAGTCCTTCCACTAAAAGCAGTCTGCCATATGCAATTCCTACATCAACAAGTGCTTTCTATCCACATGATTCAAATTCTTTCTCATGCTCATGATGCAAGTCCTTCCTTATGCTCATGATGCAAGTCCTTCCTCTTCCTAATAATGCAAGTCCTTCCTCTTCCTCATGATGCAAGTCCTTCCTCATGCTCATGATGCAAGTCCTTCCTCATGCTCATGATGCAAGTCCTTCCTCATGCTCATGATGCAAGTCCTTCCTCATCCTCATGGTGCAAGTCCTTCCTCTTCTTCATGATGAAAGTTCTTCCTTATGCTAATGATGCAAGTCCTTCATAATCCTCATGATGCAAGTTCTTCCTCTTTCTTATAATGCAAGTCCTTCCTCATCCTCATGATGCAAGTCCTTCCTCCTCCTCATGATGCAAGTTCTTCCTTATGCTTATGATGCAAGTCCTTACTCATCCTCATGATGCAAGTCCTTCCTCTTCCTCATGATGCAAGACCTTCCTTATGCTCATGATGGAAGTCCTTCCTCATCCTCATGTTGCAAATTCATCCACATCCTCATGATGCTAGCCCTTCCTCATCCCCATGATGCAAGTTCTTCATTATGCTCATGATGCAAGTCCTTCCTTATGCTCATGATGTAAGTTCTTCCTTATGCTCATGATGCGTCCTTCCTCATTCTCATGATGCAAGTTTATCCACATCCTCATGATGCAAGTCCTTCCTTATCCCCATGATGCAAGTCCTTCCTTGTGCTCATGATGCAAGTCCTTCATTATGCTCATGATGCAAGTCCTTCCTTGTGCTCATGATGCAAGTCCTTCCTTATGCTCATGATGCAAGTCCTTCCTTATGCTCATGATGCTTCTTTATGCTCATGTTGCAAGTCCTTCTTCATGCTCATGATGCAAGTCCTTTCTTATGCTCATGATGCAAGTCCTTTCTTATGCTCATGATGCAAGTCCTTCCTTATGCTCCTATGCAAGTCCTTCCTTATGCTCATGATGCTACCTTATGCTCATGATGCAAGTCCTTTCTAATGCTCATGATGGAAGTCCTTCCTTATGCTCATAATACAAGTCCTCCCTCATTCTCATGATGCAAGTCCTTCCTTATGCTCATGATGCAAGTCCTTCCTTATGCTCCTATGCAAGTCCTTCCTTATGCTCATGATGCTTCCTTATGCTCATGATGCAAGTCCTTTCTTATGCTCATGATGCAAGTCCTTCCTTATGCTCATAATACAAGTCCTCCCTCATTCTCATGATGCAAGTCCTTTCTTATGCTCATGATGCAAGTTCTTCCTTATGCTCATGATGCAAGTCCTTCCTCATCCTCATGATGCAAGTCCTTCCTTATGCTCATGATGCAAGTTCTTCCTTATGCTCATGATGCAAGTCCTTCCTCATGCTCATGATGCAAGTCCTTTCTTATGCTCATGAAGCAAGTCCTTCCTTATGCTCATGATGCAAGTCCTTCCTTATGCTCATGATGCAAGTCCTTCCTGATGCTCATGATGCAAGTCCTTTCTTGTGCTCATGATGCAAGTCCTTCCTTATGCTCATGATGCAAGTCCTTTCTTATGCTCATGATGCAAGTCCTTTCTTATGCTCATGATGCAAGTCCTTCCTAACCTCATGATGCAAGTCCTTTCTTATGCTCATGATGCAAGTCCTTCCTTATGCTCATGATGCAAGTCCTTCCTTATGCTCATGATGCAAGTCCTTTCTTATGCTCATGATGCAAGTCCTTTCTTATGCTCATGATGCAAGTCCTTCCTAACCTCATGATGCAAGTCCTTCCTTATGCTCATGATTCAAGTCCTTTCTTATGCTCATGTTGCAGGTCCTTCCTCATGCTCATGATGCAAGTCCTTTATTATGCTCATGATGCAAGTCCTTCCTTATGCTCATGATGCTTCTTTATGCTCATGATGCTTCGTTATGCTCATGATGCAAGTCCTTCGTTATGCTCATGATGCAAGTCCTTCCTTATGCTCATGATGCAAGTCCTTCCTTATGCTCATGATGCAAGTCCTTTCTTATGCTCATGAGGCAAGTCCTTTCTTATGCTCATGATGCAAATCCTTCCTTATGCTCTGATGCAAGTCCTTCCTGATGCTCATGATGCAAGTCCTTCCTTGTGCTCATGATGCAAGTCCTTACTTATGCTCATGATGCAAGTCCTTCCTTATGCTCATGATGCAAGTCCTTCCTTATGCTCATGATTCAAGTCCTTCCTCATCCTCATGATGCAAGTCCTTCCTCATCCTCATGATGCAAGTCCTTCCTCATCTTCACGAAGCAAGTCCTTCCTCATCCTCGTATTGCAAGTCCTTCCTCATCCTCATGATGCTAGTCCTTCCTCATCCTCATGATGCAAATCCTTCCTTATCCTCATGATGCATGTCCTTTCTCATCCTCACCATACAAGTCCTTTCACATTAGGTATCTCATTCCTAAGCATGGATGTCTTTTCTTATAAAACAATTATTTCAGTAAATCTTCCTCATCTTCATGTACGAGTCATTATCATCCACATTAGCAAATCTTTTATATTATGCAAGTCCTTATAATATTTATATCCTTAAAATGCATGTTCACACTTTAAACTTTTCCTCCATAGACACACCTTTATCGTGTGGGCAAACAGATTAGATCCAGATCAGCCGGCACATCCATGCCATCTGATCAGGATCTAAACTGTAGGCTTTTTAATTCATTAGGTTATTTCTGACCCAAATGCTACCAGTGCAGATCCTGATCAGACGACACAGATGTGCTGACTGATCTGGATCTACACTGGTCACACATGCTTAAAAAAATGCATATTTATGGAGGAAAGGGTTAAAGTAACTGTTTCCTTACAAGACTTTTTCCTAAAATATAAATATTATTGTATAGTCTTTCCTTATGAATATAGAGTCATTTTCAGTGATTATCTAACATTTGAATGAATGACACAGAATGTTCCAAATGTATCAGACATTCAAACATTTATAACTACTGTAGGGGATTGCTTATTTTTTGTCAGTTTTTTTATTTAATTTCAATTGGAAATTTGTATTTTCTGTCCAGGTAATTGGGGAAAAAGTGTACTAAAAAGCCACTGGGAACAATACAGAATATTAGCAGTAAAATCGGCAACAAAAAGCCATTTTTATTCCTTTAACAGTATAACAACTTCTGATTTTTTTAAATATAAAAACAAGTTACTGCAGTAAAGATAGTTTACATGTACATTTTGAATCCGAAACCTGGAGCTGTATGTAAAAGAACTTGGATAGAAATATTACACATTCTACAAAATTTAAATTTTTAAGGAAAATGAATAAATTATTTTTTTTATTCAAATTAGCATAATGACCTTGAATTTTAAAGGAAAATGAATCAATTATTTATTTTTCATTCCGACTGGCATAATGACTCATGCTTAGCCCTAGGCACTTTTCATCTTTCAAGGAAAGGATTTCTAAAAGTCTTACACCTTGAATGTCATGAGTTGTACAGTGTTTATAATTAAGCTTTTTATGATCCTCTTGTTTTTCTTGGTGCAGAGGCATTTAACATTTACAGTGAAACCTGCCTTAGCAGCCACCTGCGAATAGCAACTTCCTGTCTTAAACAGCCAGTTTGAATAGGACCTAAACTGACATCTTCAGCAGCCACTTTTTGTCACTCCCTTGGGTGACTGCTAAAGACAGGTTTGACTGGAGATAAAAAATTTATTGGTTTTATGAAAATAAAACAATAAATAATAATCTTAAACACAGAATAGACTTTGAATGGCCAGAGACCTTGATTTTCAAGGAAAAAGTTCGAATATTAATGAAGTTTTCACTCGGTGCATCATCACTTTATCCCTTTACTCCATGAGATGTGACTTTTATTTCATGGTAAACAATGTGAATCTCAAATCAGCCAATCAGGATCTGCACTGTTTTCTTTTTGATTCATTAGGTTATTTCAGATCAAGTAGCAATCAGTGTAGATTATGTGCTGTCTCATCAGGATCTGCACTGTTTTCTTTTGATTCATTAGGTTATTTCAGATCAAGTAGCAAACAGTGTAGATCCTGATCAGATGGCATGGACATGCCAATCTGGATCTACACTGTGTGCACATGCTATAACAAGTGACAGGAAATTGTCCCATAACCAGGTTTTCATTTTCCAGACTGATGGCCGAGCGCAAATGTGTTTTTTAATCAGTAGATATACATAGACAGTTAGAACAGAGTATTCACCCTTTTATAATAACAGAGTATTCTCCCTTTTATAAATACTTAAATAAGGAGACACAAAATTGCTAACAAACGGATGGACGGATGACCAGGGGCATAACATTATATATTTAGAATTCTTTAGTTCACAATTCTAGTTCTGTGAAAGTTTGGTTGAAATCCTTTGAGAAATGTAGGAGTTGCACACAGAAGGTATTTCTCTATATATTACATTATGTGGAAAAGATCAAAGGCCCATAATTCTGTCAAAAATGATGAAATCACAAAACCTGGAAAATATGTGCCAGGGCACTTGGTGTCAATCATTCTGTGAAATTTTCGTTGAAATCCCTTGAGAAATGTAGAAGTTGTGCACAGAAGAATTACATATGTGAAAAAAAACAATGGGCCATAATTAGATCAAAAATGACCAAATCACAAAACCTCCACAATATGGGCCCATGCAATAAAAGTCATATCTATTAAATAAAGGGATTAATTAAAGAAAAAGATGACTGACAAACAACTTTTGAAAACTGTGTCACAATAATAATAATACCACAAGAAAAAATCGTCGCCATGCGCCGAAAACCAGGCTTTCATTTAATACTTATACTTTTGTAAAGAAAATATCTGATATGAAGAAACTGAACTTCTATTTTTAGCAACAGTGACCTTGATCTTGATCACAGACTTCTGAGTAGAAATCCCAAGTTGCGTCTTGGTATCAGCTACCAAAAGAAAGTTTGGTGTCAATAGATCACAGCTAACCCAAGTAATAAGGAGAAACCTAAGTTCAGCGTAAATATACCAAAGCAAACTCAAATTATTGAGGGAAAACTGAATTTCTATTTTTAGCAACAGTGACATTGACCTTGATCACAGATACCGGTGGCAATCCCAAGCTGTCTTTTGATATCAGCTACTCATATACTAAGTTTGGCATTAGGTAAAAGCAAACTCAAGTTATTGAGGATAAGCTGAATTTCTACATTAAGCAAGTGACCTTGACCTTTATCACAGACACCTGGGTAGCAATCTCAAGTTGCCTATTGATATAAGCTACCCACAAACCAATCTAAGCGTCAACAGGCAATTTGGCATCAACAGATAACATTCACAAAATACTTAACAAAAAATCTAAGTCAAAAAGGGGCATTACTTTTCCAAAACACAGTCAGGGGTTATGAAACTTGACCTGATAATTGGTACTGTGATGTCAAACAATTATGTAAAGTTTCAAAGCTATACCTTTAATGGTAACTGAGAAAAACACAACTTTCACAAAAAAACTTACAAAATTTCTAAGTGAAAAAGAGGCATAACTTTGTCAAAATAAGTCAGGGATTATGAAACTTGTCCTAATAATTGGTATTGAGATGTCAGATAACTATGTTAAGTTTCAAAGTTGTGCCTTAAATGGTTACTGAGACAAACATAACTTTAACAAAAAACTTCACAAAATTTTTAAGTGAAAAAGGGGCATAACTTTGTCAAAATACAGTCAGGGATTATGAAACTTGTCCTGATAATTGGTTTTAAGATGTCAGACAACTATGGTAAGTTTCAAAGTTGTACCTTGAACGGTTACTGAAAAGAACACAAATTTCACAAAAAACTTCACAAAATTTCTAAGTGAAAAAGGGGCATAACTTTGTCAAAATACAGTCAGGGATTATGAAACTTGTCCTGATAATTGGTTTTAAGATGTCAGACAACTATGGTAAGTTTCAAAGTTGTACCTTGAACGGTTACTGAAAAGAACACAAATTTCACAAAAAACTTCACAAAATTTCTAAGTGAAAAAGGGGCATAACTTTGTCAAAATACAGTCAGGGATTATGAAACTTGTCCTGATAATTGGTATTGATATGTCAGACAATTATATTAAGTTTCAAAGTTGTACCTTGAATGGTTACTGAGAAAAGCACAATTTTCACAGAAAACTTCACAAAATGTTGACGCCTGCCCGCCCGCCCGCCCATCCGCCTGCCCAACGACATACCCCAATCTAATAACCAGGATTTTTCTAAAGAAAACCTGGTTAATTATCCACATATTTCAAGTAAAATTTCAGAAACATTTGTTTGCTTTACAAGATTTAAAAGACCCGACTCCTGTGCTCATAATAAATAATGGACGCTGAGTCACATAAAATGTTAAACTTTGTCTTTATAAGATCCATGAAGTGAAAATCTTGAAATGTGCATCAAACATGTTCTGTCCAGCCGCAGGGAAGCACACATTGTACTTTCCAGAGACTAAGGGTACTATTTGGGACACCTATCTCTGGTGGTGTCTGAGGCACCATTTGCATTGTGTTGCCCAATTGTACAAAATAAAACTTGGTCAGACACAATCTTTGGAAATGATTCTTAAAGAACATTTGCGTATTACCCCTTTTATATATATTCCATATATGTGCCTTTTATCACATGAGCAAACATTGTAGATCAAGATTAGATGTGCCACCTGATCTGGATCTACACTGTTTGCCCAGGGTTCTCCCCAGCCCAGTTTAGCGTAGCGGGAACGCTATGCTTTGATCTCAACTACTGTACTTCCGTTATTCTTTAATTATCCCGCTATGCCTTAAACAGTTAAAGCTATGTCTTCCTGTTTATTGTAAAATCCAAGTAATCATGTGTCTCCTCTCAAAAGTAGCCTCGGGCTATTTCCCTCATTAAGAAATTACAGCTAAAAAGGCCGTTGTTTACACAAATTGATGTCCAATTGACCAATCAAGACTGGTGGGTGGGATTTAAGACCAGTCTTTGACGTCTGCAAATTTTACCGTAATTTGCATTTCATTCTGGTTTGTGGCAATTCCTGATATACACATTTCAACTTTTTTGAATGAAAAACCAAGTTTTAAGTTGTAATTATTTTTAAACTAAGGGCCAAGAGCATAAAACTTAAACAGATAATCTAAGTTAAAAAGAGGCATAACTCAATCATATTTTTAGTAGAGTTATGTGTCTTGGTAATGATATTGATTATGATTGTGAATCCAAATTTCCTGTTGATATTTTAAGTAGTTTTAACAGGGATGGTTATTGTTTTAACCCTTTACCTCCATATACACACCTTTATGGCATGGGCAAACAGTGTAGATCCAGATCACCTGACACATCCATGCCGTCTGATAAGGATCTGCACTATTTGATTTATTAGGTTATTTCTGAACAAAAAGCAATCAGTGCAGATCCTGATCAGACAGCACGGATAAATATGCATATATATGGTGGAAGGGGTTATGAAAGTTATCACAATATATCATGATATTTCCAAGTACTGCATGCCTCTCAAAAAGTTTCAAGGATGGATTGTTTGAAAAAAAAATGATATGTACAGTTCCGGTTATCTTTTTATTTCCTATCCCATGATAAAAATATTTCAATAGAACCAGCGGAAATGCTTATTAAGTAGCAATGAATAGCATTTAAACTGAACATTGACAAACATTAACCTTTGGTCTATTGTTTACTTCTGGTCAAGCGCAGCATCAACAAAGACTTTTGCAGACACTAATGTGAAAAATTTGGCAACGCGCAGCAGTTAAGCATGACATTCATTGCAGAACGTAAATTTATATGCCCTCAAAACAAAAAAAGGTAATTTGCAATATTGTGTTTTATCCATCGCAAGCAAACACTTGTGCATAAATATTTCAAGCATTCTGCTTTTGTTTTGGTTTCTGTGAGGCAAGTGTTTCAACCAATTGCAGATCTGTAATTGTGAATCAGCAGTTTGTGTCCCAGAGTTGGAATTCTTTTTAAAGAATAAAATGGAAAGTATACCCTAAAGTCATCCAATTACATATGAAGATTTTTCCCATTTATAAGCCTAGTTAACTTGAATGTGTACTCGGACACTGATGCCCCCACTGCTGCAACAACATTTGTAACAAAGGGCCATAACTCTGGTAAAAATCTTTCTTGACAATCATCTACACATCCTGCTTGATAATCTTTGCGAGTTTGAAAGAAATCTGCCTGATAGTTAGTGAGGAGTTGATGCTTGGTTAGTCTTTTCTCATCACTCATGGCAATGTTTGGGTTAGGAAATGTACATATGGATGGATATACAGACGAACAAACAAGTGCAACTCTCATAGCAAACCCACTTTGTAGGGGGAATAAAAATATTTGCAGTAAAGTTAGGTGTCTTGTTGGTTATATGATACAAGTTTCATCTTGATATCTTTAGTAATTTTAAAGTTTAGAAACATTAGTGCATAAAAATTTGTATGCAAATTTTCTAAGTGAAAAAGGGGCAAGTGATTTAGGGGCATAACTTAAATATAATTTTAGTATCAGTTACGGGTCTTGTTATTAATGTCATTATGATGCATATTATAATCATGGTGAATATTAATTCCAAGTTTTAAGTTCAAATTATCCAAGTAGTTCAAAAGTAATGGACTAAAAGCATAAAAACATTTGCACAAAACATAAGCCAAAAGGGAGTATAACAACTCTACAGATAGGATAACATCTTAAGCTTTGTATGAGTCAATGGTCACAACTTGTTCCGGTCTATCAACATTGCCTGTTCAAGTCAATGGTCATTGCCTTTTACAGTCTATAGTCATTGCCTGTTTCAGTCTATGGTCACTGCCTGTTACAGTCTATGGTCACTGCCTGTTACAGTCTATGGTCACTGCCTGTTTCAGTCTATGGTCATTGCCTGTTACAGTCTATGGTCACTGCGTGTTCAAGTCTATGGTCATTGCATGTTTAAGTCTATGGTCATTGCCTGTTACAGTCTATGGTCACTGCCTGTAACAGTCTATGGTCATTGCCTGTTCAAGTCAATGGTCATTGCCTGTTACAGACTGGTCATTGCCTGTTCAAGTCTATGGTCATTGCCTGTTCAAGTCTATGGTCATTGCCTGTTACAGTCTATGGTCATTGCCTGTATGGTTATTGCGTGTTACAGTCTATGGTCATTGCCTGTTACAGTCTATGGTCGTAGCCTGTTCGAATCTATGGTTATTGCCTGTTCAAATCCATGTTCATATCCTGTTAGAGTCAATGGTCATTGCCTGTTCAAGTCTGACAAGTCTCAGATCTCAAGCATATGATTAGCTGAAATGGTGACTGGTTGCCATTTCAGTCAATCAGATGCTTAAGATTTGCGACTGGTCTCCAATCTTAGTTTTATGATCTTGATCTCAGGCCATCTTTGAAGCAGAAAACATCTTGTTTACTCAAAGACAGTCCCTTGCAAAACAATTTAATATCAATGCAAACACGTCATTGACACAGCTCATTAAATTCATGGAGATCTTATAATAATATGAAAGTATACCGAAAGAACTTCCTATCATAACATTAATAAAACTTATACTGGGATTGTTAACTGAAATATATAAAACTCCAAGTAAATGATAACTTGAAGTACAGTTAACTGAAATATCCAACAACTGAAAGTACATGATAACTTGCAGTACTGTTAACTGTAATATCTGACAACTTGAAGTACTGTTAACTGAAATATCTGACACTCAAGTACATGATACCTTGAAGAACAGTTAACTGAAATATCTGACAACTCAAGTACATGATACCTTGAAGAACAGTTAACTGAAATATCTGATAAATCAAGTACATGATACCTTGAAGAACAGTTAACTGAAATATCTGATAAATCAAGTACATGATACCTTGAAGAACAGTTAACTGAAATATCTGACAAATCAAGTACATGATACCTTGAAGAACAGTTAACTGAAATATCTGATAAATCAAGTACATGATACCTTGAAGTACTGTTAACTGAAATATCTGACAACTTGAAGTACTGTTAACTGAAATATCAGACAACTCAAGTACATGATACCTTGAAGAACAGTTAACTGAAATATCTGACAAATCAAGAACATGATACCTTGAAGAACAGTTAACTGAAATATCTGACAAATCAAGTACATGATACCTTGAAGTACTGTTAACTGAAATATCTGACAACTTGAAGTACTGTTAACTGAAATATCTGACAAATCCAAGGAAATGAGAACTCGAAGTACAGATAACTGAAATATCTGACAACTTGAAGTACTGTTAACTGAAATGTCCGACAACTCAAGTACATGATAACTTGAAGAACAGTTAACTGAAATATCTGACAAATCAAGTACATGATACCTTGATGTACAGTTAACTGAAATATCTGACAAAGTACATGGCATTGCGATGTACAGCTAATAGAAATATCTGACTTATCAAAGTACATGATAACTCCAAGTACAGCTAACTGAAATATCCAACAACTCTTAGTACATGATAACTAGAAGTACACATGACAATGATAACTCAAAGAACAGTTAACTGAAATATCCAACAACTCTAAGTACATGGTAACTCAAAGTAAAGTCAGCTGAATTATCCAACAACTCTAAGTACATGGTAACTCAAAGTACAGTTAACTGAAATTTCAGACAATGGTAACTCAAAGAACAGTTAACTGAAATATCTGACAACTCTAAGTACATGGCAACTCAAAGTTCATTTAACTGAAATATCCCACAACACTTAAGTACGTGATAATCCACAGCACAATTAACTAAATATCCGACAATTCTTAAGTACATAATAACTTGAAGTACAATTAACTGAAATATCGGACAACTCTAAGTACATGGTAACTAGAAGCACAGGCTAACTCATAAGTACATGGTAACTCGACGTACAGTTAACTGAAATATCCCACAGCTCTAAGTACATGGTAACTTGAAGTACAGGCTAACTCATAAGTACTTCAAGTTTCATACAATGTAAATGTTGTACCTTAAGTGTATAGTTGTACAGTGTATTCAGTGTTAAAATGCAAGTGGAGATATACGTAGCCATGCTTTTGCTTGTGTGATGGAATTTTATGAAATATATGTGTGAATTGATTAGAAATTGTTTGTTTAATTGTGAAGTTCTTCCCAGCTTAAAGCTAAACATATATAACTAGAGATAAGTGCAGTTAAACTGGCAATGTTTACAATATATCTATTATGTAAATGAAAGCTTAATTTTAGTTCTTAATTCTTTATAAAAAGAACTAAGTCTAATCAAATAATTTAAATGCCAAGCTGCTTAAAGTTTACATTAAACATTTCTGCTTTTTGGAAATACATAAACATTGCCCTATTAACTGAGTGTATCCATCTAAATTTACTATCAAACATTGGTAATACATAGTACTAAATGCCTTGGTTTATAGTCTACTCTCCATGATATGGGCACATCATCAGATTCAATGATTTCCAGAATTATTAATTTTTCTTGAAGGCTTCAAAGAACCTTGGTTTATAGCCTCTATTCAAACATTTTCAACATTATAATTCTAGCTGTGTTGTTTTTTTTTCCTTAGATTCCTTCAGCCCATATTCAAAACATTTCTACCATGATAATGCTCTCTCAGATCTTTAAAGATATTTGCTCACAAATAAAATGAAAACTAAATCTATAAAAACTCTTACCTCAGATCCTGGCTGCACAAATTCAATTAAAATGTTTATATTACAACCATTTACATTAAGATATACCTTTATTGCATTGGTGAACAGTGAAGTTCCAGATCAGCTGGCACATCTGTACCTGCCATCTGATCAATATGTACACAGTTTGCTTTTAGATACATTAGGTTATTTCTGACCAAGATGTGACCAGTGCAGATCCAGATCAGATGGCATGGATGTGCCAGCTGATCTGGATCTTCATTGGTCACACATGTCAATAAAATGTTTATATATGGGGTAAAGAGATAACTAAATATAAATCTGCTTAATCTTAATGGGAAGACTTCACAAATAAACTTGCTCACAGATTCAAGGAAACAATTTAAAAACTACCAAACTTTCAAGAAAAAAATTGTTTCATATAAGGTTGAATTCTAATCAAGATTTTTTTATGTAAAACAGTATCCACATTTTATTTGTAAAGATCAGTTTTACTGATGTAAAAAAGGGTTGAGTATTTAGCCAAACAAAAAAAGATAACTTTGTGTGCATTTAAGTCAGGAAAACACACAAACATGTACCAGTAAATGTTTTTGAAGGCTGACACATAATGATTTTGCTGATTATTGAAATATCCATTACATTTTATCAAACTCAATTTTCAGATTTAAAACTTTTTCAGCCTTATTTGATATAATCCACCATAAATCTTAAATACAATCATGAATTATTCCTCTAATAATGTGTTCAGTTTAAAAATCTGTGAGCAGAGCAGCAAGATATTAACAGACTAAAATACAAAGCAAATTCCATGCAAATAAAATTTTAAATGACATCATAACCTTAATAAATAAACAAAACAAATGAACAAAAATTGTATAGGTATCCAACATAACAATGTTGTCGAAGCAATACATTGAATATGAAATAATTATTTACAGATAATTATTCACTTTATTTCTCACTGACCAAACCTCACACTTCTCAAAGTTATTTTGGAAACCATTGGATAGCTAGTCAGAAATAGAAGAATTTTTTTGTGTTGATGTGATTGTGTTTACGGAATCGTGTACAATGTAGGTGTATCACTTCAACTGAAAAAAGTCCATGGTACCAAGTGTGCCATATAGGACTTTATGTATCTAACTATACAAAAATGTCAACATCTTACTTGGTATCTTGATGCCAGGTCTGCCAGCTTTCATCTCCCGTCTCCATTTCTCCAATTGCAGGATATCCATTTAGTAAACTTACCATTAAAGCAGAAATAATAATAATAATAATAATAATTATTATTATTATAATAATTAATAATAATAATAATAATAATAATAACACATAATTATGTAATAATAAAAAATGATAACAGTAGGGTCAGATGTCCAGATTTCTGGAAAAGCAGGTTTTAACAGAATTAAGGTAACCGTTATGATGTCATTTAGTTGGATAAAAAAATATTCTCAAATTTTAGCCATGTAACAGTTTTGAAATCAAATTTTAGTTTTGAAGCAATATAAGTCAGATAATATCAAATTATGAATAGTTTCTTTATTAAAATTGCCAAATGAAAGAATATCTTAGTATCCCATTTAACAGGTTGTACTCACAGGTCTTTTAGAGTTCCTCTGTGTCTTGAGTTAAGTCCTACCAGGTGAAATGGGGAATTTCCACACACCTGCAAATATAAGATTCACATACATTCTGTAAAAGTACTAATATTGGCGGGGGTTTAATTTGGGCTATACTGGTAGTCAGGCTCAGTTTTGCCAATATAAAACACCGCCAATAAAGTCCCGGGCAACTGTATACTTCAAAGTAAGAATAATTTTAACAAGATTTTTTCTACAAGGGTTTCATTTTTTAAGGTCAGTAATTTAAGACACGCCTTTTTTATCATGGGTTTTATTTTGGGGGTCTGGTTCTTAGCACCAACATATGATCCCCGCCAATATAAAACATGTCAAAATACGCCAAAAATTTGACACCGCCAATATTAAGCGCTATACAGTAATCAGAAACTTGCCTCTTCAAAGCATCATCAGCCTCAATTCAGGGGTTTTTCTGCCTATTGGAAAAAGGAGTCTGGACATTTTGGGAATTTTTATCGACAAAAATGCCGATTTTGGGAATTTTCACATCCATAAAATGATCCATTTTGGGAAATTTTGGTATGCACTCAGTCAATTTTTACAAGACCAATATACTTTTACCAGCTTTTTGGTCTTTATTCAAACAAAAAATGCAAAACTGACCAGTAACTATTTAGCCAACTGTTATAGGATAAATAATTTTCTTACTTTAATTATTCATTATATGAAATTACAGGTATTGTAAAAATAGACTATCGAATAGAATTATCGCAGAGACCGGTCCCACTGATGCTCTTCGAAGATCATCTTGTACATATGTGGTTCCCAGCCACGGTCAAAAAAGAAAAATATGATAAATACTAGCAAAACAAAATGCACAACTTACCAGTTTGGAGTAATGTTCGGAATAGGTGGCACTTGCCCTCTGCTCATACCACGTGACTCCAGGGGCTCTCCGCATTAGATGGTTCCCAGGTGTCCTGGACAACAAGCCAGCCATTGGTCGCTAGGTGTGTCCTCCGGAAGTATCCAAGTGCATATGGGGGTCTCTGCCACACTAGTGTGTCCTGCAGAAGTATTCAAGTGCATACAGGGTCTCTGCCACACTATGTAAAAATAGATGAAAAGTATGTAAAGAATATAGCTGAATTCTGGTAGATGTGCTGTTGCCCATTCAACCAGCCCACAAATATGTTATATATTCTACTCTTCTTGCTTTATTAATGATATCTGGGCCATTTACCATTTGATCTGTTGATTATTTTAGACAGAATCAGTTCTACTTTGCAAGTGTAGCCATTTTGCTAATGTATTTAAACCGATTTGCACCAGGTATGAAACATTTGATTGGTCATTGCCAAAAAAAGCACTGTATTTTTAATTATTTCCTAATTGTGATATCAAACTGAAAACACGTTTTTTAATGCTGCATGTCTAATAAGTGATAGTATATTGTTGTCCCATAATGATTTTCATGACCACCGGCATTTGCACGATTACCTCAGTACCGGCCAAATTGCGACACTTAGCGCCTAGCCTCAGGCACCTGCTTAGTCAAAATATTTTAACCTACGGGATTTTTAGATAATTTTTGATGGTCAAAATCCCAAAGGTTAAAAACATTAAAGGTCTATTATAGGGTGGAAAACGCTTTTACACAAATATACAAATTCCTTGGTAATAATATTGAATATTTATCGTAATTTTGATAACTATGTCAATTAAGGGCATAAGATATATAGCAGTTAAAAATCACTATAAAATTATCGTCGTAAAAACCCGCGTACATGATTCCGCATTGTGCACTTTACTGCTATGACGTCACGCATTCAATGGCGAATAGGGAAATTGTATCGATGTGTTACAGGGTGTAGTTTAAATAGGATTATTGTCTTATGAACCTATGTCATATAATAAAGTGTGTAGAAATTACTTCTTAAGGAATATATCTTCAAAGGTAACTAATTCTTTCATTCCAATTTTGTTGTTTTATTGGTTTTTTAAGAATTTTTCTTCCGACTCAATTTTGAGTCGGAACGTCCACCACTAAATTGGTCTTTATTGTGTTCAACGCGCAGGGCGTAGCTCTGATCGCGTTGATATTTCGACTAGCACCTGCTGCCTGCTTTTACACAACTGTCTGGGTTTCATGTCGTCACTCTTCTAATAAACTGAAAAAGCGAAATATCAAATGGATTGAAAGTCTAATAGAAACGAAAAACAAACTTTATTTACATTTTATAAAATATAGCACACAACTGTATATGAGTCCCCCGCATTTCCCGTGCAGCACTAGTCTAGATCATCTGGACGTTCTGTCATTCGTCTGTCTCGCAGGTTGAACTAATTTAGTAAATCAAATTACCACAGGACTCAATGGTAAATTCCCAATATTCATTTTAAATTTAACATGATTTCTATCATCTTTATTCCTAGACAGCAATATATTGGTGTTAAGATCTACATTTTATTTATTCCAAAAACACACAGGATATTGGGGGTTAACTAACTTGTAGGAAAATTACCGATTCTAACCGAATCGACCCTAATTTAAACGCGGTATCGCAAATACGTTGCCACCGCTGTTCCGGCACTAGTTCGCCTCTATGAAACAGGGCATGAACTTGTTTTCGATTCTGTTTCTGTAATGTTATACCTGCCATCAAGCCACAAACAGGCCGATTTCTAAGGGTTAAGAGGTAACCAGATGATCAAATCGCAAAGAAATCAGATACAGTTAACAAATAGCTTAAGAGATGATTTTAATTAGAATTTTATCTAAAACCAAGGGAGATTAATCGTATTGACAAATAAAATGTTTATGACGGAGTTTGTTCCCATCTTAAAAATAGTGTTTAATTATTTATACTTGCATTGTATGTAGTTTAATTCAAAACTATTTCCAAACAACTTATTGAACTTGTAAAACGATTTGAGTTTTGGAATGTAAATTATACTTAGTACTGTTCTAATAGTGTGAGGTTGGTGCCCCCTAGAACCTGGTTTAAACCCCAGTGGTAAATTATTTTGCCACTGACCGTTCCAAGGCGGTAACCTCAAGGGTTCTCTTTCTCGTTATTTGTCTGTGGTTATTTGAAACTGATATTCTTACAAATCATGCTATCTTAACCTCTCTACCTTTTGCTGCGTGGAGTTTTCTGAGTATGGCGATTCCTGATATGCATATTTCACTGTTTTTCTCATACGTCCAATTTATTTAAATTCTTATATTTTCACGTTTGTGTTGTTCTATTTCATAGAATAGTAAAATTTCAGAAGCGAGCAGCTAAAATATGTCGACAGCTCTTCAGCTGCTTTAAAGCTGATGAGTTTCCTAATACGATAGAGTTTATTATAAAAAATCCGTTGCGTTTTACCAATTTTTATGCATTACAAAATGACATTACTATATTAATTGCAAAATGACATTACTATATTAATTATATTGCACTATTTGCCATACATGTCAGAGAAGCACGTACGATGTTCTTACTCGCTCGCCCGTTGTAAGTGCGTACAAGTGCGTGCAAGTGCGGTGAACGTCAGTTTATTTTGGTTGCTGTTGGGTGATATATATACAAGGACGACATATCGGTGCTCGATATATATTTTATATACCGCAGAGGTCCGTGCGCTCACCGTGCGTTGTAAGTGCGGAGCACGTACTTGCTCTGTAAGGTCCGCCTGAGTTCTGTGCGCGTTTTGGACAGTTGAACTGAGGAAGCACTGACCACGCACGGACCACGCAAAGACTCGCAGAGGCAGTGCGTTATGCACTCGTGGACGTACCGGGCACGCACGTCCCCCGTACCGGTGGTGATTCCGTAGCCCGCACGAAGATCGAACGCAGAGAAAGTTTTGCATTCACTTAAAATGCTACGGCGTCTCTGCGTGCTCCCAAATCCGTACGGAGGCGGTACTCACCACGTACGGATCCCTGAATTTGGCCCACGTTTAGATATACTATGCACGCGCAAGTACGGCGGGTTGTGAGCGGGGCTTAACTGAAATGCGTGTCTTTATTTAATTATGGATTCTCAAGTTATTTTGAACAGTTCTGTGCGATTCTGCAATAACGTGGTTGCTTAGCTGTTACACACAAGATGTTTCATCATTTTTAGCCGCTTTCGGTATACCATTTTTACAAAACGAACGGTCAATTTTTACCCCGACCACCATTTAATGTCTTTGGTCTACCAAGGCACGAAAGATGTTAATAGCAATTCCTCAAGAAGAAGTAAAAATGATCGATCTCGACATGTTTCAAACTTGAAGAGTTTATTACAATTCAATTCGCAGAAACAAAAATTTTAAGATCGGTGTAGTTAGACACTGGTTGAGTGTACTTGGTTATAGAATTATATATCTGATGTCATAGTTTATTAGTTTGGTCTGACTACAATTGCATGTACATACATGTATAAAGTTTATAAATAATGTCAACTGCAATCGATAAGCTGAATCATTATTTGTCTTATAGCCATTTCCTGTATAGATACAGCTTTATTGCTAGAGCGAACAGTTTAGATCCAGATCAGCCGGCACATCCGTGCCGTCTGATCAGGATCTAAACTGTTCGCTTTTTGATTCATTAGGTTATTTCTGACCAAAATGCGACCAGTGTAGATCCTGATCAGACGGCACGGATGTGCCGGCTGCTCTTGATCTACAATGGTCGCACACGCATAAAAATGCGTTTATATCAAAGAAAGGGATAGTCACGTATTTACCTTGAACCAAGATATACTATGCCGAACTAGTACCAGGGGCGGATTCAGAGCGTATCAGTGGGGTTGCTAGAACCACCTTTTTGGGTGTAATATTTAATTTGGACAGAGAGTTAGAACCTAAGACTGCACCAAACGAATCCCCTATCAAGTTCGTAAATGATACACTGCACAGTCCCAACACAGCAACAAACTCTGCTGCTAAGTTCACAAACTGTGAAACAGCTGTCCTTTTCGAGCAGATCCTTGATTTCCTCGGCGTGACGTGATCGACTTTCGACAACCGCTGCAGAAGTTGTAGGTAACTCTTTTCAGTCGCTTCCCCAAAAACCCTGCGTACAGCTACAGCGTGTAAATCACCATTTTTCTTGAAAGCCTATTTCCATATGCTTTTACCGATATGTACATGTTTTTTTTTATTTTCCATTGAGCACACATAATTTTATGTTTCATCTCTGTTCAACTCTTATTGTCACGGACCGTTAACAACAAAATGGCCTTCTAACTGTGATTTGACATCAGAATTTATAATAACGTCAAAACAAAAACATCCAGTAAACTTGTAGAAAATTAATTAGAAATGTTGCTTCCATTTCCCTTTCAAGTAAAACCACGTTCAGAAAACCTTGTTACCAGTCGCAGTGCGGTAACAAGGGAGAATAATCGTATTGACAAATACATGTTTTTGACGGAGTTTTTCCCCTTTTAAAGATATTTTTTAATTGGATAATAGTGCATGTAGCTGAATAGTGGGACTTCATAAATAACGCTAAAGGCAAAATTCAAAAAGCAGGAAGTGCTTGGGGTTGATTGAACAATATGGCTGGGAAATTGAAACCACCCATCTCTAAACTAGCCGAATATAAAAACAAAAAGTAAATTCGGAAGTACTATTAGCATAGTACATACGTATCGTGCTCAACGACCTTTAAAGGATGTAATTGATGACAACACTGATTGAATGAACGGGGAGACTTTTTTCAGCCGCTACACGGCACAAACAACGCTATTGTGATATTGAAATAGATTAAAAGGGAACTATGAATGCCACCGAACACGACAAATATGAAAATATTCTAGGCTCGGTTTGATTGAGCCTGTTCATGGACAGTAATGGAAATGCATATTACTGCCCACGCCTAAGTGGATACTTGTTATGTTTACAGAGTGTATTTTACCCGAGATTAGTTAAGTTTGTCCATTTTGATGATTCACTCCACACATGCCATAACGACCTGGCGTATAAACACGTTTTTTTCACCTTGTTAGTTACTGTTACCTGTTTCACATAATGACTATCAGGTTTATTTGTGCAACAAGTTTGGGGGTAATCCCGACTAGCTCAAGCGGTAGAGAGTGGTCAAATTTAAGTGGCTTGGCGCTACTGTCGTTCGGGTAAGATTCCCAGTGTGGGCTTATAACCATTTAAAACCGTGCGAATATAGTACATTAAGTCAAGTCACTCGTTGTCCTACGATCTATAAGTATACTTAGGACCTTGAAGCTTTCAACCTGCACTAGAACATCACGGGATACATGTTTGGTAACGTAAAGTAACGTCATGACACAGTTGCGTTAATTTAAAATATTTTACACTCTGTTTTGACAATTATTATATATCTAATAAATGTAACCAATCGACAAACTGCATTTATACCACGTGACCGTCCGATATATTCCCGTATTGGATCCAAAAAATGTATATTAATTTCATATTGGACGGTTGGGTACATGTGCACTAAACGATGCTAGTCTGGTTTCAGATTTTAATTTCTAACGAATTAAAGACAAGGAACCATGCGTGCATAAAGACGCTTGTTAGTATATGTTCAAAACTGTTTGTAAAGCGTCTAGCTGACCAGGAAGCGTTGTTTTGCTTTGACAGAAGTCAAAATGTTGACAGATGAAGAAATTTCTGATTTTATCGACGGACAAAAGGCGAAAAACACTGTAAACAAAACGTAATCAAATTAAACGAAAGATATATAATAAAAAGGTTATTATACATTTAACTGTACAATACGGAATATATTTGGACTCGTACACAGCTTCAAAAGTCATATTGGACTCGCGGCTCGACTCCAATATAACTTTTCAAGCTGTGTACTCGTCCAAATATATTCCCGTATTGTAGAGTAAAATGTATAATAACCTATAAGTCTGCTTTAGTTTTAACAACGTTGTTCATTTGAATACACTGTGTTACCCTGTACATATCAATTATGCCATCACAATTAAATAACATTTAGGGTATTATTCTACATTGAATGACTTGATTCTTTGTTTTAAATTAAGGAAAGCTACATTTTTGGTAAGGACCCACTTACTGCCGAATATTTCTCTTCAAAGTAACTTAATATTCTCTTAATCAAATAAAAACATGTTTATTACAGTCCTATAAAAATGGGTGGCAGACGCCAGTAATCGCTTATAAGTAATCAGTCGTCGACACACTGTAACCGGTCTGTAAATAAAACATACGCCAACAAGCTGTAAAAGGAACCATTGTTTATTATAAATATATCGAGATTAACTACAAAGGCAACACACATTCTTAGCTATTTACAACAACGGAAAAATTCCGAATTACAGAACATTGAAACTCAGCCCAAGCATTACTTTTGCGCTGTCTGCCGAGGCAAAAACCACCGAATATGAAATCCTGCAGCTCTCCAAAAAAAATAATTATTATTTGTTCATCTTGTGTCGAAAATTTAGGAAAGACTTTATCCAATGACTGTCATACCTTCCAAAACGTTCTTCTGACAACATGCTTCTAAATTTCTTGAAGAGAATTTTATTGGACTTCCCTAGTTTCGAATTCCAAGCTGCATCGCACTGAAAAGATATGGCTGCTGTTTATCTTCAATAACTAACATGAAAATATTCATCGATTACACTGAAAATACAAAACAAAACATGTATTAGTAATATAATTATTTTAGACATGAAAACTGTCATAATAATAATTCCATACTACCATTTATTTAATAATTTCTACATCATTTAGCCAGTTCGCATATTTTGCTTATACAATTGGTATGTGCTACCATGATAAACACGTCTTGAAAAAATAAACTAGTTGTTTTTTGTCAATTAATGAGGTAAACGCAAAGTTTCTCATTGACAATTCCTTTGATGAAACATTTATTGAACTAATTAATTTTATATTGGCATCATAAAGAAACATTTGACGTCGTTTTTCGGTATTAATTCGGTAAAGTTTATTTGAATTTGAAATAATGAGTGACTCTCAGACAGACCGGAGCTTTAAAGAAGCAAAAAAAAAATAATTTTAATAAAAAAAACAACGTTAGTTCAACAAAGGATATTGTAATCCTCACGACGCAAAATTATACCTCCAGCGGCTTCGTAAAGTAACAAGTTTTGAAAAATATTTAGAAGTATTTTGCCTGTCTATAAGAAAAAACATTATAAGTACCGCGTTTGAGTTTGTGAGAAAATATCTGTTTGAACTGTATTTTTAATAAATAACATAAAATTGTGTTTTCGTCGAAACATATCTGTCACTATAATCAATTGCACAACACTAAGAAGAACACCTTTTTACCTGAATGTAAAATTCTTAAAACTATCTACAAATACTGTAAATAAAACATAAATTTTAAATCAAACGCAATTTAAAATTTAACCGTTAATTAAATACAATGTAGATTAAACGTAACTTTTAAGGCCACAGAACATGATAAATATTTAAATATTGCAGGCTTGATTTGATTGAGCTTGTTCATGATCAGTAATAAAAGTGCATATTATGTTCACACCGTCATGGTTTGAACACTGTCCAATGTTTGGTAGATGTGAAAAGGTGAAATATGCATATCAGAAATTGCCACATTCAGAAAAACAGCCAAGAGTCAATATTTCAGAAAGGCCGAGTTGGCACTGTAACATACGAGCGTAATGTAACGTTAACAAATTATTTTTGTGTCGCCCTTTCGAAGAAATGGCGATACATAGGGACCGCTTTGTCCGTCCGTCCGTCCGTCCTTCGGTCCGTCACGAAAACTTAACGTTGGCTATGACTGCCATTTCTTAATATTTCTTTATCAAACTTTCAAATTATATTGCTTATGACAACACGTTAGAGATGATGCAAAATTCTCAAGGCCAAGGTCACATTTCATGGAGTTATGCCCCTTTTTGTACTTGGATTTTTACACGAAAACTTAACGTTGGCTATAATTTTGTCATTTCTTAATATTTTTTCATCAAACTTTCAAATTATATTGCTTAAGACAACACGCTCGAGATGATGCCTAATTCTCAAGGTCAAGGTCACATTTCATGGAGTTATGCCCCTTTTTGTACTTGGATTTTTACACGAAAACTTAACGTTGGCTATAAGTATAACTTTGTCATTTCTTAATATTTTTACATCAAATTTATGACAACACGCTCATGATGATGCCAAATTCTTTGATGGAGTTATGCTCATTTTTGTACTTGCATTTTTATTCCGACATAGCACCAGAGGGCGACACAAGTGTTCAACTGAACACCCATCTAGTATTTATACTCCATCGGGATTAAAATTGGATATTATATTTAAAGCAAGCAGAAGTACGCATTGTCCACGCATAAAGCTTTTCTCTTGCGATCTGAACTTTGTTTCTATAACAATTTCAAAATAATTTGATTGATATTTAAACGAAACGTATAAAAATTGAACCGGAAGATCATGCATAAAATGCAGAAGTTATATCTACAAAATACAAATTCAAACAGGATTTTTGTATCTATGAGATTAAATAAACCATGCTGAAAATGTCCATACATATCAATGCTTACACTTTTTATTTAAATACAGATTAATAAATAAGAAAGATACTGATTTATCAAAGAAGAGTTTTAATTGATGTCGAGAAAAATATTTGAAATGAAGTAATAAATAAGGCCAACCTGGGTGAAAGTAAACGTAACATAAATTGAATTGAGAACAATATCAATAAATACCAAAGTTCTTTTCCCTTGATGACTAATTAATCTCTTTTTGGAACGTGTTGTGTTGGCATGGCAGAAAAAAACTTAGAGTCCCTTTGCTATATATACACCGGGAGATTAAATAGAAAAGATGCGTAGTCCGGCAATTGTGGTAAGCTCGCTAAAGGTGCATGCTTTGGATGTAGATGATATGCAACCACTCGTAAGTCAAATACATGAATTTTCATTATCATCATTACTTTAATTTCAAAATATCTGTAAGTAAAGACGGTTTAGAGTGTTTATAATTGACAATATATTGTAAATAAAGGACAATGGAACGATACATATTGAAAGGCTACGTTCAGATAATTTGAGATGTTAAGAAAGCTTTTCGTGACTTTAATCAGACTCATTGAGAATTTTCTAAGAATCATAGCGATATCCTTAATATATATAAAATAAGAAAAAAACATAGAAAAATTAACAGTCACATCAGGAAAAACAACATTTAGAAAATTCATCATTTCTCAGACAGAAAAAAGTAGAGATTAAAAGAGCTGAAGTTTGCCACTGAGCGTTCCAAGGCAGTAACTCCAAGGGTTCTCTTTTTCTTTAATAGTATGTTGCGTCTTATTGGAATTTGACATACTTATAAAACATGCTCTCTTTTCCTCTCTTCTTTTTCGCTGCGTGGGGAGGCTGGGTTTTGTGAGTGTGGCGATTCCTGATAACATATTTCACTTTTTATAAAATGATCAGTTTTAAAAAGACAAAACAAGAAATTAACACAAAAGAAATGAAAATCTGAGAGGTTATGACATTGGAGCGGTAAGTGGCAAACATTTTGGCACGGCGAGGTGGGAGGAGTTTAACCTTTTTCTAAAAAGGGAACTTTGAAAGTCACCAACACGACAAATATGAAAATTTTGCAGACTCGGTTTGATTGTTCCTGTTCGTGGGCAGTGATAAAAATGCATGTTACTGCCCACGCCGTTATGGGCAACTCATTGTTTACACCAGTAAATAGTACACTTTTGATCCATCTCAAACGATGGTATGCATATGGCGGAAAACATGGAACCCTCAGATTAACACCATACCATGATCAGTGGCGTATGGTCCCCATCTAAAGTACATAAACCTTACACTTGCAAATCGGGTTCTCATTTGAACATGCACTTACATGTTGCGTTATTAAATAAACTAAAACACAACGTGTGCTCAACATCAATTTTAGTATAATGTATTCAAAGTCAATTTGGTTCGAGACTTAACCTTTCCATTCACGTTGACTTTTTTACTTTCAGATGAAACTATCGTTATTTAGCGTGATCGGGATTTTTATCCTTTTTGCATTAGGTAAGAAATGTTAAAACATTTGTTTTTAAAGTATGATACTGCTGTGAAATTGTTTTGTGTACTTTGAATAGTGTAATATATGTATAATTTGACATTATTCACAAATTTGGAACTTGTATGGACAAAACTCAGCCAGCACAAGAGCAAATGAACCAGTCAGTTACTGGCAACGATTAGATTAGAGTAATATGACAGGCTATTGTCTTCAAATTAGCAGTCTATACTTACATTATAAATATAAAATTGATTTAGCAAACATGCAGTTTTCGTAAATGTTTATGCTAAATGTTTTCTGTGCATTTAAAATAAAAATAATATATTATCTCACGTTCATCCATGATACCCGTTGTCGGAAATCGTATTCTTCAAAGTGTGCTCTAATTCAGATTTATTTTTGACTGTGATAGTATTTGCTAAAAGTATTCAGATCAGATGTCATATTTCAAAATACTTATCAAGTCAACACATTTATTGTAGTGCACACTCCGGCAGCTTCTGCTATAGTAACTCCAGATGCAAACAGTAAGTTATTACGTATCATTTCTGATGGGTTTAGGAAGGCCTTGCATTGAACTCAAGGCTAAGATTCACTGCTGTATAAAGCATTTTCTTTTTTTTTTCTTGTTAACAAACTTGTTTAGAAAACCTTTTAAATCTTTGTGAAACTTGGCTTAAAATATTGGACTTGATCTCATAAAACGACTGAACTACATGTAGTTTACGAAGGTGAATCCAAGTGAGAACATAAGCAAAGTGTGACCTTTTTGTTAAAACATTTAAAACACTAGATGTAAAGAAATAAATTCAGCGGCATAGTCTTATTATCTTAGTTCTTATACTATTCCCCAATAGACTTTAACGGTTTTAATTTGTGTTTTCT
This sequence comes from Corbicula japonica, assembly GCA_038501625.1. Classification (NCBI taxonomy): domain Eukaryota; kingdom Metazoa; phylum Mollusca; class Bivalvia; order Venerida; family Cyrenidae; genus Corbicula; species Corbicula japonica. The sequence continues at coordinate 9,428,414 of JAZAYU010000012.1, forward strand.
GAATGTAACAGTTTCTGATAAAATAAAAAAATAATTGTTTGATGTTGCACATAATGAAACATTTTCTTTTAAATTTGAGTTTATATTTTATGTTTGTTATCTAACAGATGACAGCTGGTGGAATATGTACCATTTTAAACTAATTTACCTTTCTATGTGAAATGTGTACCTGCCATTACTTTTTAACCGTAAGTTGACAAGTAGGTAGGGGACTTACTAAAATACTGTATAACGCTTAATATTGGCGGGGTCGGTTTGGCGTTTTTTTTAAAGTTTTTTAAATTGGCGGGGTCATAAATTAGAGCAAAAAAACCAGATCGCCAAAATAAAACCCTTGATGAAAAATGGCGGGTCTAAAATTGACGTTACCACAGACCGTCAACATAAAACTCCTGTAGAAAAAGTCTATTCCAACGCACTAAATAAATTTCGAGCAATCTGATTGGTCAGATGGCGAAAATTTGCTACCGTAAAATTCCTTGTTTACTGTCGTTTGACGTTGACGTCATTTCCTGTTATGACAAACAATCCTGAAGAAGGCATTATGGCCGAAACGTCGAAACGTGGAAGAGCGTTAGAATAGGAATAACCATGCCGTAATTTTGAAGCTTGCGACGGTATACACAGATTTTAATGGTCTTAAATCATTTTAACGACTCAGGCTGCGCCTTTGCCGTTAAAAATATTTGCGACCATTAAAATCTGTGTATACCGTCGCAAACTTCAAAATTACGGCATGGTTATTCCTATTGTCATAGTTGTATATCTTCCAAATATTATAATGACGGTGAACATGGTGAATTGACGTTATGAAGTGACGGTGATTTTAATTGGCGGTGTTTTAAATTTGCGCAACTGATCCTGACCGCCAATATAGCCAATATAAATCCTCCGCCGAAATAAGTACTTATACAGTATACAATGAAATAAATGAGAATATTACCTCTCTTTCAAGCTCATGGGGTCTATGCAATTTATTTTTTTTATTCTAATAATGGGCAATAGGTATGAGACTATTGTAAGTTTATCAATTCCAAAGAAACTACATGTTGAATAATCTCCGCTAAAAAGCATCAGTGCAAATATATACTGACTGCCAATAAAAACGCAACATTTTATTTTCTGAAATATTTTTGGTGTTTATAAAGTTTGATATATTTTTAAAGATGGATGTGTTTAAAAATCATTAGGAACCATTCGATACATAAATGGTCCACTGATTTTTAAAACATTCTCTCCTGCAGTAACCAAGTACAAACGAAATTTTCGTTTAGCATGTACGAGACATGCATGAATAACCTCTACAAGTCTTTTTGTTAACCTTTACTTTCGGCTACAAAAATCCCACCTTCAGTTTTCAAGTTTTACTATATACAAATGTGATAATGCCAAGGCTCTCAGATAAGCAGCGACATGAGGTTTTGCGCATGATCTAAGGAGGGATGTCATGACGTGAAATCGCTCGTCAGATGCATTGTTCACAGTTGAGAATTGCTCGCTTGGCACAACGACATCTTACTGAATTTAAAACACATATACATTTGCCATTTTATTAAAATTTTAAGCACATCAAACAATTTTCCAAAAAGTTTTTTTAATTGGCAGTCAGTATATTTAGTGGTACTGAATAAATAATCAGTTACATATGAGATACTATAAAACGATATATGTATGTTTTAACCAAGCTATGCTGCGGAGAACTGTAAAATACGTTCTACTTATTTTGATATTTTTTTCAGAAACTGATACATCTGCTGTAACAAATGCACAACCAGGTGGTAAGTTATCTCTACACACTGCAACATCAGTAAGTTGGCAATCTATAACAAAATAACAATTGTTTTGTCACAATTATTGAATAACGCCCAGTTGAACAATGTGTCTAATGGGGGCCTACCGATATCAGTTACCTCCTATTGAGAGTGGCTTCCCTTGCTGATTGGGTAGTTCCGGTTAAGAAGCGGTAATAACGCGTAGCGTTAAAAGTGTAGATAAAAAGTTTCAAAGTGCTTTTGAAGTTAAAATGCATTGTCAAATTAACAAAAAAAGTGAAACAGGCATATAAGGAATAACCATCATCTTTGTAAAGTGATTTAAAGTTAATAACTAAATGCATCTTTACCTATTTACGTAACTGCACGTATCCTTTATGAAAATTTATTTATTGGCTGTCATCGAAATTTTAGCTTTTTAAAACGTTCACTTAAGTATTCAGCCAATCACCGTTAAGTCATGCGAACAATGCTTATTAAGAAAAGGGCCTGGTGTTTTAGCAAGACTGGGTTTTACCAGCTGGAGGTGTGATAAAGGCCTTTTGAAATTCAGTTGTAGATTTGTAAGAGGTTGAAAACGTTGCTTGTTGAGGGTAAAATTGTTGTTTTAGAAAACTGACTAGCGATTAAAGATAGATAGATAGATAGTTTATTAAGCAAAAGACCTTTATGGTCCATCAGCATATATACATTAAACAAATGAAATAAATAAATTGACATGGTAATAATATATCGAAGCAGTATAAATGTATCATGTCTTAGTAACTGCAAACATAGATCACATTTTCTCCGGGAGAGACAGAAGAATATGAGTAAAAGTATCATTTCTGTATATAAAGAATATACATGTACATTTCGTTAAATTTTCTAACAGATGATTGCATATAATGAAAAAAGAAGGAAAAAAACAACAAAAAACATACAATGAGTTACATACAGTAATTGATTTTAGAACAATGCTAAACATTGATACAGAAAATAATTTTTATATGTATTTTGGACTATAAATACCGGTTTAAGAAAGTTTTCCGTTGAAATGCTTTATATGCATAAATTGCTAAGGTCTTTATAACATTTTCATTTTCTGATGTCATTAGTTCAACAAATTTTACAAAATTTGGACGTTTCCAGTAATATGGTTTTATATATTGTTTACGAAGTTCAATGGATAATGAACATTCAAGTACAAAATGGTACTCATCTGCTAATTTGTTACAGTGCTTACATTTTCTCTGGTCTAAAGGGATACTTATAGGTTTATTCCAGCGGCCGACTTCTATTTCAAGCTTATGAGATGATACTCTGAGTCTGGTTAATGCAGTACGATATTTTGGTATTTCCACACAGCTTAAGTATTTTTTATATTCTAAATTAGCAATTTGTCGATAAAATAGCGCCCTAGATGAAGTTTGTAATTCGTCATTCCAACATTGCAGATAATTATCTTTTACCCTTTGCTTGAAAATATTTAAAAATAACTTTACATCACCAACTCCCTGGTTTAACCAAACTTCATAGAAACCAATACGAGACAGTAAATTTTTAACATGTAAAGCCCAGTTTTTCGCGTTTGGAAAATTATCAATATCTTGTACTTGACTATAATATACTAATTTTGAATATTTAGTTTCAGAATTCATGCAGATTTTTAACCAGTAATTACTGATATTTGACTGCCATTGTACTTTGAACGGGAGCCGCCCAGTTTCACCATAAATAAAATTATTTTGGGTACATATTTTAACTCCAAGTATTTTTTTACAAAAATATAGATGTATACGCTCAATGTGCGTACATAGACTGAAACCTTTTACTTCGGATGCATAATTTATAATCGGTGTGATTAATTTATCAAAAAGTTCTAACTTATGTTTCGTGGATATGTTTGTAAATTTGTACAAGTACTTGTTTAATTTGAAAATTGCTTTTAAAGCTTGACCTGAATTTATCTTATCATTTTCGTTAAAAGCTCCGATCCACCTGACGTAAATACTACCCCCAAATACTTGAAATTATTAACGATCTCTAAATCTACGCCATTATAATAAAAATGAAGATCTCGGGGCAATACCCTCTTTTTAAAAACCATAATTTTTGTTTTTCGTGTGTTCACAACAAGCTTCCATTTAGAACAGTACTCAGCTAAAACATCTAACGATTGCTGTAATCCCTCAGCACTAGTGCCGAACAGAATAATATCATCAGCATATAACAGTATACACATTTTTAATGAACCAATGTCAATACCCTCAACTCCTTTAAGTATAAAAGTTTCTTCTATATCATTTAAATACATACTGAAAAGAAAGGGAGATAAGCACTCACCTTGTCTTAAACCGAGATCGCACATAAAACATTCGCTTAATTCGTTCAAGAACTTCACCCTTGATTTGACATTTTCATACATAGATTTTATAAATTGAGAATTCTGCCTCTAACACCATACTTAATCAACTTATACCACAAGACATCCCTTACTACAAAATCGAACGCTTTCTTAAAATCAACAAAGGCACAAAAAGCCGTTCATTTCTATTTAAAGAATACGTAATCAAAAAGGGAAGAATGTAAATATTATCAATCGTCGACATCCCAGAACGAAAACCTGCTTGACATGTGCATCAATATTAACACTATATTGCTCGGCCCAGTTAGTTAACCTGTTGTTTAAAACCCTTGAAAATAATTTTCCAAAAGCGCTTAATAATGTTATTCCTCTATAATTATTAACATCATTTCTCCGCCCTTGTTCAAAGGAACTATTAAACCACCAGTCCACTTCTCGGGAAAATAACCTTTTTCGAAACAAGCATTAAATAAATTGTTAAAATATGGCAATATGTAATCAACACCGTATTTGAATAATTCATTAATTACTAAATCTGAACCGCCGCTTTTACCGTTTTTTAACTGTTTTATTGATTTTAAAATTTCATCATTACTTATAGACTTGTCTAATTCTGCGAACATAATTGATATTTCTTGATTAAAGATTCTTTCATTGAAATAAATGATATCTTCATCAGCCTGAAAAAATCTATCTTCCGGATTATTAATTGCCTGAAAGTACCTTGCAAAACTATCCGATGTAATATGTTTTGGATATTGAATCTGATATGTGTTTTTTAGCAATTTCCAATATTCTTTTGCATTTCTCTGTCTTAAACTAAGTAATTTGTTTGTATTTTCTTTTCTAAAATCAAAGCGCTTTTTCCTCAACACGGTTTTATAAATTGACCTTGCAGAGCACATATTAATCCTATTTATATCTGACTTATCTTTTCTATACATATTTAAATATCTGTAAAACAACCTCTGTTTATCCTTACACTCGTCATCAAACCATTTTTTATTCATATCTGCAATTTTGTCTTCATGACTTATTCTAGGTTTAATAATTTGTTTAAAAAGCGGAGAACATATACCATCTAAAAGCGAGATAAAACCGTTAATATTTTCATCGATATCTTTATTACTCATATTATCAACAATTGCGTCAGACAAATCATTCAAACCACGCTGAAAATCGTCCGACGACAGTGTTTGACAGTATTCACTAAAATTCTTTTCATTCCATTTGTACCTAAATGTAACCTTTTCTCTTCGATCTTGTAAATTGTTTAACTCTTCTAAACCCCGCGAATGTTTATTAGTCAAAATACTAAATTTTACTGCACAGTGATCCGAGAGGATATTTGGATCTTCTACCTCAAATGAATTAAATAAATACATGATATTTTCACTAGCGGTCACATAATCGATTAAACTACTACCCGTCGAACTAACAAAAGTGAATTTTCCCACACCGGCATCTAACCCTACCCTCCCGTTTAATATCCTTAACCCAGTCTGTCGCAAAAAATCTATAAACAATGTTCCAAATTGGTTTGCTTGATAATCTTGAGTCGCGCGTGGTAAGATGTGTGTATCTGAGATATAATCATCCGGTAAGAAATCAACATGACTGTCAAAAGAATCATTAACAACAAAATCGTTAAGCTGGCCTATCCTACTATTCATATCACCGAGAACAACAATGAAGTGACATTTATCATTTGTGTTATTAGAAATTTCAAGCATTTTATCCAAAATTCTGTTAAAAACATGTGAATCAATATAAATTTCACGTGAACTTCCTTGAGGCACAGTGTAGCATAAACAGATATATACGTCATCGTTTAAATCAAATAAATGACCTGCAAATTTTAACCAGATTACATCATCACTATCTGTTGAATAAAGACTAACATATGGTTTTAAATGTTCTCTAATATAACATGCAATACCACCAGAATCTCTTTTGCTACCAGATTTTTTATCAGTTCTATGTAGACAAAACAAATAAAAGTCGTTAACGTCCATGTTACAATATTCGTTAGACCAAGTCTCTGTGAGAAATATGATATCATTATTCCGGAAATAACTTTTCATTTCATCTGTCTCAAGTTTATTTACATTTTTACTAACTAAACCATTTACATTTAATAGAACACAATTGATAAATTGTCTCTCCCCGCTACCCTATTGTTCAGATCTGATTAAATATTCTAATTAATTGTCACAATAATGTTTGAGACCCGAGACATTGATTATTTGGTATTGACAACTTAAAGCGCTCCGAACTTAATTAAATAAAACTCATGAAGTTTTATACAAACATATATTTATTTAAAGGTATAAAATTGATTGTAAAACTAAATGAGCTAAACATTTTCAGAAATAAAGAGAAAAATGTGAAAACAATATGAAACAATGTTTGAATATGTTCTTAATTGTATAAGAATAAGAAAGAACTTTTTGGAGAAAAAAAAGAGCAGTATATCGAAAAAAACGTCAATACGAACATGACACAAATATGTTTACCGAATCGTGTGCATTCAATTTGTAGGATAAGTTTCAGTTATTTAAAATATCTATTAAAATTCTGGCAAAAAATGTTGCATCGGCACTGGGTTACTGTAACCCAGATCGGCATGAAAGAACATTTATAAAAGTGAACGGGCGTTTCATTGGCAGATGTCAAACTTTATTTTATGTTATATCATGTGTTATAAATATTACTACTTCTTTAAAGGTGTTCTAACTTTTCTTTTCCTCAAATCTGCCATTTTTTAAGCATAAGAAAGGTGATTTTTATTCTTTATGAGTTACCGAAGGGGTAGAGCACAACGATGTTTAACACAAACCTCTCCGACGTTTTAAAATGGTTAGAAGAGAAAATTTAAATATTATGCGCTGCACTATAAAAACCATCTTTTTTCCATTCAATGATAAAAATCAAACGTTTTTATGCATTATACTGATCCCTAACTAACCAGACCCCATTGAAACGTATTTGAAAGGACCACGGATGATTACTGCATGTCAGTCTCAGACCGGAACTACCCAGTGACAGGTGCGCGTTACAAAGGGAGTTAAATTAAGACAGAATATTGAGATAACTCTGTATATCGGTAGGACCCCATTACGTCCACTAAGGTAAGACCGACAGGTATTGCAATAAAACATCGCACACGTCCAGTCAACTATTATAGTCAGCTATACTGAGCAAATATAAAAACTTACCCTTTTTTAAATTACAAAAATGTTCAGTGATGCCTTCCTTTAATCCTTAATTTACTTTATAGTATTTGAACATATCTGGTCATGTGATAAAGCGGGAAGATGTTGTCATTTTTTTTTACAGATTTCAAGGTTATCTCCTCTTTCCTAAAATGATTAGATCGATCATTTTACCTTATAGTCCCAAACAGAATATTTGACAGTCAAATTTAGAATTTTATAGCTTGTATCATGTATTGAAAAAGGAAAAAAAGTTTACGTCTACAGATGCAAAAAAATAAGATACAATTAATTAAATATTTTTTTGTAAATTACCTCCCTTTGAATTAAAGGAAGAACACAAATCCAAATCTTAATTTCCCGCAACCAAATGACTGTTTTTAATTTTTCTTTTTTTTTAAAGTGATAGAAACTGAACCGACTACTTCCAAGATAATATGTTAGCGATCACATTCCAGATATTTGCATTCACTGGCATCATGAATGTAATAGGAGTTTCCCATGTTAATTTGTCAAGTTTTCATTTTGGTCCAGTATAAGTTAAAATTATGTCCATTTTAAATTAACTTGTTTTTGGAAATCCTTTATGTATGACACACTATCCTGATGCAGGTGCAGCTGCTAATGGTACCGGTAGCGGTGGAAATGGAGCAGTAGGAATAACACCGGGCTTGCTTCAGTTGATCGTTGCACTGTTCCCATTATTGACGAAGACCCTCCTCAATAGACTTTAAATAACCTAAATCGGGGACAAAAAGGAACAAATTTGTAATGACGTAGACTAAATGAAATACAAATGGTTGATATTTTTAAAAGCTGAAGTTACAAACACATTCCATGTATTGTAATGATGATGCTTTTTGTGTTTTTTCTGTTGATAATGTAGAAGCTTTGATAAAAATCATCTGAAAATTCATTTCGTTTATATCAGTTTTTGAATTCCCTCACTGTCGAGACAATATTTTATTAACTGAAAGGAAGTGTAGTGGTTATATTGCCGACCTGAATGTCATATTTCCCGGGCCATACAAAAATGTTATAAATGTTTCTTTACTTTACATACTTTAAGAGTTGTTAGAATATTTAATAAATATTGTTGGATCTAAAAAATCCCGAAAATGCTATTAACATCAAAATTTAAAAAAACTAAACAAAAAAAATCAACCACATAAAAATATGGTACTGGTAATAATATGTTGCGTTCGTTCGTCTAACAAATGTTTCCAATATGAGATATTTGTAAAACTGTACTTGGCCTTTAATTTCCTCGTCGCATAAATGTGTGACAAAGGAATAAAATCATATCACAAAGATGTTACATTTATAGTGTCATATAACGGTTTCCGAAATTTGAATTAAATGTTTAGAATCATGTTCCTTTCATGCGTAAATGTTTAATGGCACATCTTTCTACTTGCAAACTTTGTTTGAGTTTTTCTGAAAAAGGCGATAAGGAAACTTCATAACCATTATGAATTGAAAATATTGCATTCTCTTTTTGAATAAGCCTGTTCATTAGAAGTATGAGATAAAATGCATTTAAATGCCAGAGCCGCCTAGCCCTGGGTTTAGCTCATCTCAGTACTTACACAGGTAGCAATTGTAACAATATTGATCAATCCCAAACGATGATGTATACATATACATATACAAATCGTCGCCTGAGAATAATAATAAGCGAACTCCATTTTTACTATTTTGAGAAAACGGCAAACAAACATTTAAAGTCAATTATTTCGGTTGTGGTTGGTCTATTTGCAAAAATAAAAAACAGGGTGTACAGGATTGTCCATAGATCATGAATATTAAAGCAGCAAACAATAGATATTATAGTTATGATGATATTTAATTTTTAAATTTGGAGATAGCTCAAACTAGTTAAATGTTGTTCACTATTATATTGAGTTATAGTTGGTCAACTGAAATCAGTTTGAGATATCTCAGTATAAAATCAACAAGATAGGAGATATCCCAGTCTGAATCTAAAAATGTATTGCTCATAGCTCAGTATTATACTAAAAGATTGCTCATAGCTCAGTATTATACTAAAAGATCAATAAAATTATTCATTTTAACGTTACACTAAGCTAGCTACAGAACATACCATCGTCTGACACTCACATACTCTTGAGGAACAGGGAGATAGCGCAAAACGTGATTGAACAAGGGTACCAGGAGATAGCTCTCTCCAAGAAGAATCCAACGATGTAAAAATCTCAAAATTTTCAAAATGGTAGATATCTCACTATGAGATTCAAGCGACGAAATGTATGTGACAATGGAACCTTCAATGCGTTATTTTAGTATAATTTATTCCAAATCTGCTTTATACGGAGTATGGTGCAGAACGGCTGTCTTAATTTTGTGCAGGCCATGTTCGTTTTCGATAAAGTTGGCAATTTGTAATATAAATGACTGCGATAAATTGAAGCATCATAATCAATGCATTTCGTGTATTTTTCGCTCGGGTAATTTGTCAATAGTCATACTCTTCTATTCTATACAATATTCATACCGATTTGGACGAAAAATATCACTCGGCTTGCTTTAAAAAGTTTGTTGCTTGAGACAAATTAATTACCCTGTATATTTGTTAATAAGGTCAGCATTTAGTACGATACTATCATATTGTTACTTAATGTTAATTACTTGTAAGTTGCCTCTTGATTTTAAAAAAAGTTTTATTTAGGACTGCTAATATCAGCAAGGCTTCAGTGAAGTAGTCATGCGACATAACAAATATTATAAATACATCCGTGCGATTTTTTGCTGGCATTAAAATAACTGTTAAAATTGGGTCATGCTGGATGGAAATTTATTTTTGAAAAGAGACCCGGATTCAGTTTGCATTGAAAATAATCCTTTTTCCGTTTTTCGTTGTGGTCAAATAAGAAAGCTAACCTGAATGAATAAACATATAAATAAATACTTGTAATAAAAGTTAACTGCGTATAAAACAAACAAGTATAACGACTTTGTCCAAAATTATAAATTAGACTCCATATAATTTAGCTAAATATCTTATCGTGTACGTCACTATAAAATTACCGATATATAAATAATATCGTTTTAGACTTTGACATGTTAAATCCGAAATGATAAAGAATAAATAAAGTAATGATAAATGAAATTCAAATAGTCGTAAAATCAGATTAAATAGGAATTGCATAGACCCTTGGTTCTTTTCGTTTTGCAATCAAAATCTTTCATTTTATTGTGTCTCGGTTTTCTTTTGGCTTGGCCTAGAACAAAACAAATAAATCGATCGTTTAAGATTTTTATAAAATGTGTGCAAAACGAGACTCTTTCGTTCTAGCATTTCTGAATATTTACAATGGAAGTTACACAAGTAAGTATACAAAATATTTCAGAGCAATATTTCCTATAATTATGTTCTTAACATTGTCTAATTAATGCATGGAGGACTATCGTTATGGTAACTTAAAAGTATTATTTCAAAGTTGTGTTAGAGACATTATCCACTAGTCTTTGCGTCAGAAAACATTTAATGTGACATGAAATGTTCGGGCAAGCACCATTTTTATAGAATTCATTTCTTTCAGATGGGGTTCTTGAGCAGACTTGTTTTGTTGATGTGCCTCGCTTTTGAATTGTGTAAGTAATTTACAAAGAGAGAAAATATGGTTATTATACATAGATTTTAATAAGTTTCTATTTATTTGGCGGACATACATGTAAATCAATTCAATTAAATATTAATAATTTGAACGCTATTAAATTAATACTGAGAAGCCAATACATTAATATAATTATATCTTTCAAGTTTGTTAAAAGTCGTTATTAGTAAAATAAAATAAAATGTTAGAGAGAAAGCATGTTAATGTGAAAACTTCAATCCTGAAAATATAACTGCTTTCGGATTTTTTTCATAAATATTGCGAAGTTAAAATGTTGAATTCATCCATTTGTATTACTCCCGAATATTCGGTTTCATAGTTTTCTATCTGCAATTATAATCAAATAAATATATTAGTTTTAGAACCAAGTTTTGCCAAACCTACAGAAGACCTTGCACCAAGCAGTAAGTATTACTTTAAAGTTTGTCTTTTTTTTTTACTTTCACCAAAAAGTTCAATCAACCTTCGAACCACCCATCTTTCGTTCAGTTAGTTCGACTTTCAGCCCGTGCGTCTGCGCCTCTGTCCATCCCTCCATCTATACAATTTAATGTGTTTATTTAAAGCGAAAACATAATTGGGTACTTGTCTGAAGTTCATCTAAACAAGGGTTGCATACCTGAAAAACGTTTTTTCCGTTGCGTTTTCCCTTGTAGACTTATTGGCTTCCTTGCCCGATTGCCACACTAACCTTTAGGAATGGTTTTACTTTAACAACGAGGAAACTGAGAATACTAGTATAACTTTGATTCAATTTAATCTGATCATTGTGTACTCTCTAATTCACGATATTAAGAACAATGCCACTTTGTCATGATTTAGACTGGATTGCAAATTTTAACGTTCTCCTAATGTTATATGTGTCGTGTTTAACTGGAAAGAATTGAAATGTCAAGATAATTTTACAAATGAATGTGCATAAATTTCGTGTGTTCTCAAATTTTGATGTATACATCTTTGTGATATTAACTTGGTAAGTTTCGTGTACTGCTACATTTGTCGTTGATATTTTTATAAACCAATGCTCTCTTTTTCTCTCTACTTTTGGCTGCGTGGGGAGGCAGTATTTCGGAGTATGGCGATTCCTTATATCTTTATATGCATATTTCACTTTTTTTCCAGGTAATGTCAAAGACGGAGAAAGACTTTTTGAGGCGTTAATTGGTTTATTTACATTTTTGTACGACTTATTAACTGGAAACTGAGTTAGATATCGGTTAATATCGGTAATAAAAGTTTTAACCCAAATCATCATCGTCAAAATTAATTATGTTATAAAACTTCATGATGAACTTGTTACATGAATAAATTCGGAATGTTCACATAATCCAATAACTTGTTTGCAAAAGTCGCCGATACTAGAATCATGTTGGTGACTTTAATTGTTTTACAAAATAATTTAAAAAAGTGAGCATAGTATTTGCTTAAAGACAACTGGAAACAACTTGAATAAACAACCGCAGAGTTCTGCTCAACAAGAAAGCTCAATGATAGGAGACTTGTAAGAGGATATGCGAGATCTCTACTACGAGGGTTGTTCAATATATAATGAGAATGTCCTCATATATTTTTATTCTGACATGAAATATATCAAAATTTGGTAACATTATTAAATATAACTTATCCTTGATTAGAATACCGGCTTTGGTAGAAAAAATATAATGCGACATATGAATTATGATCATTCCAAAAACCATAGTAACGCGTTATCGCCCCCGTCCATGCTGCATTATAAAGACATACATTATAATATGAAGTAAAGTAAGAACTTTTTTTGCAGTTACATTAAAATCCGCCAATAATTTGTAAGTTATATCAATGACCTCATATGAAAAAAATGACGTCATTTTGTAGTAAAACGTTGAAATAATCAACATTTGTTCACGGTTACCCTTACACGTTGTCAATTAAAAATGATGAAACAAAAACGTATTGAAGTGCGGGCAAACATTAAGTTTTGTATGGATTTAGGCAAATCGGCAACGGAAACATTAACAATGTTACATGAGACTAAGTGGAAACACAGTGTTTGTTGTGTGTTAGTATTTAGATGGCACAAACAGTTTTCTGAGGGACATACAGCACTTAATGACGAGAAAAGGTTCGGTTGTAAGTCCGTGACAGCGTCATGCGTAGCGTCAATTCAGTCAGCGCTTGATACGGACAGACGTTTAATGGTGCGGGAGCTTGCCGAAATTGCTGATGGAGCGTAGGAACTGCGCATCGCATACTGACAAAAGATTTTAGCATGATAAAAGTTAATTTAATATTTAATACATAAAAGTGTTGAATAATTCCTATAGAGGTTCAGTAATCTAAGTATATCGGCGTTTTTTGTATCTATATAAAATCATAATAAAAACATAAGAATTCATTTATTTAGTTTTAAGACATTTATAATTACTGCATTAATTTTTATCAGTTAATAAGTCATTAATTTGTGGGCTGCACGCCACCAAAGATGTGTTCTGCATTTGGCAGCTTATTTTGAAAAGCTATGAACGTGATTATAAGTATCTTACATGACCGCGAGTGGAAGACGGGGTTTTCCCAACCCGAGGGACAGCGGGGGATAGGAGGAACCGAGCTTTAGCGAGGTTCCGACTTCCCCCGCTGTCCCGAGGGTTGGGAAAACCCCGTCTTCCACTCGCGGTCATGTAAGATACTTTTTCTTGCATACCAACTTTTCTTTTTATTTTAAAAGGTAAAAAACCAATTAAAATGTCACGAAACACAATCTGTACAAAATAAAGCTTAGTTCCCCGTGGGAACCTCTCTGCGGATGAATAAACGAATGAAATGGCCAAATTACTCATATTACGTGCTCAGTAATAGTTCCTCGTCTACAGCATATTTTTCTCTTATCATTTTTAGATAAACAGCTTTTAAATTATTTTTATTTCATTGTTTCTAAGTTTTGATAATAAAAATCCGAAAAATATATAAATCTTTTGAAATATGTCTGGATCATACGTACAGCCATGACGTAATAGACATGTAGATGTGTGAATTTAGTCCGGTAGATTTTTTACAATTATTTCGTTTCCTAGACGTTTAAAGACTATGTCGCTCGATTCAAAATTGATCAACGTAACACAATGATTCATCATATCCCGACATTTTAATAAATCCATGACTTTCATTTTTAAATTCATAAACTTTCAAGAGATAAAAATTCATCCGCTGCAAATTTCAAACATGGCTGCACATGCAGAGCACATGGGACACATCATGGTGGTTTTAAAGGATTTTTGCTGTAACGTAAGATTTCCTGCTAACATATCAATAACGTTAGTTCAAACACAGAATAACAGTTTAAATGGCTTGACAATAAATTTAAACAGTGACAGTTTGCAGATAATCGTTTAAACATTCAGTGTAATCAGCGAGTTATGTTGGACATAGGCGTATCTAGTCATCACTTTCATCGGATTACGACACGTGTCGGAGTGCCTTCGTTTGCGATTGAAAAAATATTGTTGGCACCACCAGTTATTCTACAATTATTTAAAAATGCGACTTGACTGTAACTGACAGAGCTGGTATGGGTCTGACCAATCTCACTAAAGTCAGATCTAACAAAATGTTAGATCTGATGACGGCCCGCAGACACCGTACGTAAGTAATAGCGGTTTTCCCAATTACTATTTTTAGAAACTGTCAACAAAGGAATCATGATTAATTACGCTCGCAAAATGATCTGAAGATTTAGTTACATTAGAAATGAATGCAATACGACTTAAACACATATATCTCCAGTAAATTATGTCTTACGAAAGCTGTCGACACTTCCCATGGTTCAAAATATTATTTCTACTTTCACTTTTGCGATTTTGTAGGCGACAATCTGATTGGTTCAAAGGGTTAGTGATAAAAACACGTTTTAGTTACTCGTCGTCAGATCCTGATAGCGTAGCGTTTTTCAGGAAATGATTTTAATCAGATTGGGGTCTGACAGGATTTCCACGGATTGTCGATTCGCATCATGGAGGCATCAGTTGTGGTCAGCAAATTCGAGATTTCACATTGCTGAACACATGTTTATATACGATAATTATTTAATGAAGATGGATTTTTGACAAATTTTGTGTCGAGTGACGTGGATAGCTTGTGTATCGCTGATATCTGCTGCTACTTACTTCTGGAAGAGTGCCTTCCTAGCACTTCACCGCCCCAGCTTTGCTGTGCTAAGACCAACCTTTAAAGCCAGCTGCTTTATCAGGGAATACAGCTTGTTTTTTCTTCAATCAGACAACGAACAAACAGTTGATCTTTGGGTCCATTTGCAAGATAAAATAGAATATTTACATTCCTATTGATTTCTTCGTGTAAAAAAATTCGGTTCATTTTGCATGAACCGCATGACCCGTAATGACGTCAGTAACGTCATGGCTGTTACTATTGAAAACTCCCACGTATTACTCCCCCTTTTCACTTAATACTAATTTTTGAAAGCGTTCGACTTAAGTTTATTTAAAGAAAAAAATGAATAAAATGTAAATATAAGTAATGATTCTTATTTTGGTGCGGTTCATGCAGAGTGGACGTGCACGCGAGAGCTGGCAAATTTACCATAAAGCGCTAGCGCGCTTTATGGATTTGCCAGCTCTCGCGTGCACGTCCAATCTGCATGAACCGCACCAAAATAAGAATCATTCCTTAAAAGGTCTGGTCCTGGAAGTAAGTGTTGATTTTGATTTTTGTTTAGACAAACATATACCCCTTTTTACCAAAATGTGTATTAAACTGGCCACCCCTGCCCGCCCCCCCCCCCCCCCCCAAAAAAAAAAATGAGGGTCTACACAGGGTCTACACTACATAAACTCATCTGTTTTGTTTTGATAGATTGGAATCTTGGCAGTCTATCCACATCGAAACTACTAGTATCAAATACCAAGTTATCTGAAAATTTGTGTCCCGACTTTATAAGCGGTGTCAGTCAGGACACGAATTTTCAGAGAACTTTGTATTTGATAGTAAATTCGGTGTGGAAGACTCATGACCGTATATCAAAACAAAACAAAAAAGATCAGAGTTCCCGAAAGTTTAAAATATATGTCAGACATTTGGTCAGATAAGATGTGAAAATCTGTCTGACCGAAACAAATTCTGTCAGACCGAATTATGTCATGAGGCTATTTGCAAGTATAAAGAGTTCAATTTTTTGTCTGACATTTGGTCTGATAACATAAGAAATCTAGTCTGACCAGCTCAAATTTTACCAGACAGGTCCTTCGGTCTGGCAACTTTCGGGATGTCTGAAAGATGAGTTTATGTAGTGTAGACCCTCTTTTTTGGTGGGGGGGGGGGGGGTCATGGGGCGGCCAGGTTTTTTATACACATTTTGGAGAAAACGGGGTACGTCTTCCAAGGACCTGTTTTAGTCTACTGTTTGCTGGTTTTGGAAAATCATTTTTGTTCACATTTTTATAGTTCTACATTATTCATTGAAAACGGAATGAATGTATGTAATCAATTAAAGCAATGAATTAAATTATAAAACTTTCACTTTCAAAATGTTACAACTTTCAAATTCTATGGTCAACAATCACAACTTTCAAATTCTATGGTCAACAATCTATAACATTATTATTACCCCACTCATCAGCTCATGAAATTACATGTTTTAATGTTATTCAGTGAAATATATTTTCAAACGTGAATTTTTAAACAGTAGCCTACTAAATTTCTAGTATAGTAGTTGTCATGGTTTGGATAGTCTACCCTACAGAGTAGAATCTCTCTGTATAGTGAATTTGTTAGATACATGTACTTGCACCTTTAAAAAAGTGAAATATGCATATCGGGAAGCGCCACTCTCAGGAAACTCAGCCTCCCCATGCAGCTGTAAATTTGTCGGTGGAAAATGCAAACATTGAATTTGTATCTGAAATTTCAAAGCAAAGTAACTAATTTTAAACATGTTTTTTCCAATTTTGGTGTTTAAATATTTCATTTTCTCAATTTAGCCTTCATATTAATTCTAGTTATATTAACCAGACTGAGTGTAGATCCAGATCAGCCAGCACATCCCTGTATTATAAAGTTGTTTCTGACCAAGAACTTTGAAGTGACCAGCAAGATCCACAACCGTGATAGCTGATCTGGATCTACACTGTTCTCATGTGCAATAAAAGTCATAATTTATATATTGAGTTAGCAAGACCAGTTTGATCCAGATCCACCTGCACTACCGTAATTATACTTATCCTGATCTTCATGTTTGTTTCAGATTAGGTTATTATTGTCAACAATGGGAACAGTGTAGAACATGCATCAACATGCTGGTAGATCTGCATCATCAGGATCTAAACTTAATAGCAACTTCAGGTCCTGTCCAGACTGCTGATGTAACCTTTCAATGATATTGGCTCGTTCTCTCCAGCATCATGCTTTCTTACACTCGACAAGAATTTCATGAGCAACTCGTTTATGGATTGGTCTTCTCAGAATTTTCATCGAGAAATTGGTGGACATCTTGATGATGACCCTCAGTCTTAAAGTTAGTGTTTTGAGACCCTGACAAACTTCAAGGGAGCATATATGGATTTTTTAAGAGCTGGGATAGAGTTTGACTTATCAACAACTTCTAGACCTTTGTCAATTTCTTTATAGTGAAATCCTACAGTTGATGTGGCCTTGGGACCTACATTTAAGGGCCTTGCTATCAATTTTGGTTTTTCAGTTAATGCATCAGAACTGAAGCAATCGAACACATCCTGTAAATCATGGTCAGAAATACCACTGTCCAGTTCGTGTACAGCAGGTCATCAGATAAACATTGGATATATACCCAGTGGGCCATAAATTTCTATAATTTTGCGGTTTTCATCCTGAAGACCAACTTGAACTTAGTCTCCAACTTTAAATGAGCAAATTGTTATTGTTACAGAAGTTGCAGAGCTCCAATGAAAACAATTCGTACTGTGTTTATTTTGTTATCTAAAAGTGCTTATTTCCCTTTTAACTTGATATTGGTCATATTTTTAAAAAGTGGCAAGTAAAACTATTTTATTGTTTATTTTTTTTTATTTTTACAATACTGATTGCCAAATAAAATTGCACAGAAATAAAGATCGAAACAGTGTGTTGTATGACGTCATTGTTTATGAAAGTAGTCCCGAAAGTAGTTCCTATATGCACGTGCCCTGTATCTTTTCCCTAGGGAAAAGATAAGATTTTCCTTCCCCGGTAAAACACGCGGAAACACTTATCCGGTATGCAAGAAAAAACAATATAGCGACGTTTACAATGCGAATGACATATTTGTTACCCGGGGGCGATGATGCAAACATGACCTTCTTATAAATGCTGTAACTTTAAAGCTGTTTTGTGGATTTTTTTAATATTTTCCGATTGTATTCAGAAATGAATGGACTTTGATATTATCTATTGTATATAACCGTTAAATGTTTCAAATAAAAGATATGAACACAGTCTCATTATATATTGAACACCCCTCGTATTTTGTTTAAATTCTTTCACAAAATACTCTTTAAGTGCAAATAGTTGATTTTCAAACACTTAACAAGCAAACGCCATGTATTTAATCAAAAAAAAAACAGTTAGTTAATTTTAGTTATGTATTTAGAGTAATAAACACATTATCTTTTAAATTTGTAGCTGTGCATTAAATGTTACATACAACATACAACATATGTTATTGATTATGTGTTGTTGTGCATTAAATGTAAATAACATAATGTGCTATTTATTATAAAGTGTACATTAAAAGTGATATTTAAAATCTATTTGCTATTAATGTACAGTAACAAACATGATATGTTACTACGTATTGTTGTGCATCAAAGGTTAGTTACTCACTTTCTTCTTTGAACTGTATCAAAATTAAAACTTTAGAAAAATTCCACATGCAATCGGCTAAAATTTTGTCATAAATATTCAGTAATAACGCAATTAGAATAAAATCAGTTATCTATATTTCTTTTAGACATCCAAAATAGTTCCATCAGCACTATATATATATAATGTTATTCTGCTTCAACATGCGTTATTGTCGAACAAATATCTCAAATATTATAGATAGTTAACCAAAACAACTTTGACTTGTTTGCTCGTATGGGAACCTGTTGGGACAAGACTGAGGTTGGTGCACCCAAGAACCTGGATTTAAACACCCGGTGGCAAATTGGTTTGCCATCAAGCAAATCGCAGGTGTTTTGATGCCATAGTTAATGTAGATAACTTGCTTGAAATAAAAAACAACAACAAAAACACACACAAAAACTTGTTGTAGACGAAATATTTTGTTTACAATAATCGGTAAAATGATTTTATACATTTAGCTCAATTAATATTACATCAAACAAGTGTGAAGATTGAAGAACCCTTTTTAAGCGGATAAAACGTGATGCATTTCATTCTGTAATAACTTTCCTGTAATTGACAATTGAGCAACTGTTCATACTTTTTGTAATGAGATAGAGCAATAAATGCATCACTAGAATTAAATAGGTGGAAAAGAACTTTGAAGGCCAACGAACACGACAAATATCAACATATTATAGGCTTAGTTTGATTGTGCCTGTTAATGGACAGTAATGAAAATTCATAATAATGTTTACGCCGCCTAGCCCCGGGTTGAGGGCTACTAAATATTTACACAAATATATGGATCGTGCTCAACGGCCTTCAAAGGTGGCTAGAACAAATATACTGAAAAAATGTACGGGGCAAAATTTTACGGCCGCCAACCGGCATAGAAAACACAACTGTGATATTTAAATAGATGGAAACGAACTCTTTATGCAACATAACACGACCTATATCACATAATTAATATCTTCTGGTAATATATAGTAGAATATATCATTTGGCGGAGGGATATATAACGAATAGCGTAGCCCCGACTGATACCTATCTGCCCACCTAAACGACGCTCGGTAATATTATATACCTTGATTGTTTGGAAACATCTACAATTTTACAGGACCGCTTATGCTCGTTTACTTCTACTACTAGTTCAGATATAAATGTTCACATTCCTTCAGTTAAAAGAGCCATCAAAATTGATCTGTTGACTGTGTTATACTTATCGCATTTTTTGTTTAGCAAAAACAAACAGACTGTAAATGATTCATTAATAAACACCATATTCTAAAGTCGTCCTTTTTTCCAGAATCGAATAACGCATGCTATGAGAGATGTTTTGTATCAAAAAGATCAAAAAGATTCTTAGATTCACAGAGATAAAAGGAATAATATAAACCAATAAAATTTGTGCCAAACTGGTTAGAATTTGGCTTTTGAACTAATAATATGACTCACGAAGTGAGTAAACATTAGGAATAGACTATCCGGTCAAGTGGACAATCGTAAAATATAAAATTCCCTCTACTCGTCACCTATATTCACGATGATCCCCAGGAGGTTGTCTCTACAGGCAGGTCTTAAAAACCTCCTTAGCTTGAAATTTTGACCTAAAAGCCACATGCTGTTGTTTCAGTGTCAATGAATCGAGTGACACTCACATTACAGAGTGTAGCTTTGATTCAAAAATGTTTTCCAGATGTGACTTGTAAGCAATGATTAACCAAAGGTCCGAAATCAATTACTGTAAACGCTGTGACGAAACACGAACACATAGTTACGACCTCCTTAAACGATTAAGGAATCATACTGGAAAACTTGAATAACATATGTTTATTTGTGTGAATAACTCGAATTAACTTTCGCTTAGACTTGCAAGATGTCATAGGTCTTTTGTCATGTTTTATATGAAAATAATACACATGCAGCCAAAAATCAGAGTTTTTATTTTTAATTTAAACTCTTCTTAAATGGGTAACTGTCTATGATCTTGCAACTACAAAGAAAAGCTGTGGTATTCAGCCTTGACAAGTAACATCATGCTCGTAGAAGTCTGAACCGGGTATTGAAACTGTAAGTTTATCTTTCAACAATATCCTTCCACAGTGTATAACCAATTAAAATGTGTTACAAAATTATTCAAAAGTGGGACTAACAATATTAAAAAAAAATCTGACGTAAAATGCAGTTCATTCACTGCAAAGCACCATCCGCAATTTTGATTTTGTAAGTTCTGTTAATTTAAAAAAGTATTTTATATCTATTCGTTGGATTTTTTTGTCTGACTTTAGCTTAGTTTTACTAATCATCAAATACGCATATCAGTGCCCAAGGTTATAAAACTGAGCATGGAAACCAGTCTCAAATCTCAAGCATCTGATTGGCTGAAATTGCGACCAGTCGCCATTTCAGCCAATCAGATGCTTGAGATTTGAGACTGGTTTCCATGCTCAGCTTTATAACCTTCAGACCTGGAAAAAACACACAACAAGCTCAGTCTTCTTACACTGTCAACAACACGAGAGAAAGAGAGATAGCACAAATAGATTAGATGACAACTTTTAAATAATGACATCATCAAAGATTGGCGCAAATAGGATTGTGCAAAACATATTCGCAACTGTGGTTAATACCAGATTCTGCGGTGCTCCAATCTCAAGAAAACATGTGTAAGTTTCCTTGACAAATGAACATCAATCACATGCAGGCAATCTACTTTCAGTTTGAACCAGGAAGTAAGTTTTCCTTGAATTTTTTGAAAACCTTAACATTATTTTGACGAATTGGCACTAAACATTGCAGACCAGCATACACTTATTTCAGTTATGATTTGCTTTGGTATATTGTCCATGAATTTTAGAGTTCTCATGCAAACGGGTTTTCTTTTGTTATAGTATGTGCTTAGTAATTAGAACATGAATTAGACTAAAATGAGCTTGCAAACATTAACTAATCCTTAGCTTAATACATTTCTTTACTAAAATCTAGGTGGCAATAAGTATTTCCCCCTTATTCATTTTTGAAATTTTAGCATGTTTTCGCCATTTGCAATGTTTGCGACCTCTTAACCGTTTAATATAGCTGCATATTGAATTTGGAAACAGTATGCAAAAATATAAAAATATAAAAACAAAAATCTGCACATTCGCAAATAAGAACTAAACCGAACAATAAATCAGTAAATCGTACGCAACAGACTCGTCTCGTTAACGCCGTATTCTTACACCAGCAGTTTACCCCCATTGAATTGTAAACAGTGTTTCGACTTACTCGTAATCACGTCACGTTTCTGTGTCTGTTAATGAACATGTTGCCCCCTTTTATTATTTATTACCAGAAAGGCCTCTCCCAAACATGTGCATCCAAGATAAAAGCAGAAAAGAATCCATGGGAACCGAACCATAAATTTAAGATTCACATGTTATTACCCAGTGGCCTAAATAAGCCTAATATTGTGTTTTGTCTGACGTTTTACGTGAAACACCACGAGTTGCATTATTTGGTATATGAACTAAACGCATATTATGAAACGCCGAAAGAACTTTCTAGTACTCTTCTACAGACTGATGAAATTCTGCAAGAGAAAATTTTATTCATTCGAATCAATCATTGGATTAAAAAAAACTACATCTCAAAGGTTGCTTCCCCCTTGAAATCCCAAATTATATTTCTATTAGTTTTGCTAATTTCGTGCGTACGCATAGACATTTCATATATATTCAGGAAAATTACTGTGGTATCATTATATTTCGCGGTGGTTTAATTTTCGCGTATTTCGTGCGCGAAATCAAACCCTAGCGAAATAAAACAATTGAATATCTAGTCTTATTAAAATAATACAACTGCGCGAATTTAAGCCCAATCGAAAATGTCACTTACGTCATTTGCGAGAAATTTGACCCCCGCGAATTCAAATGATACAACATTAGTAATGCTTTGACATTTAATTAATTCGATTTATTCGCGGAGAAGAACTGTGCAAATTTAGGTCCTATATTGTGCCTTGTGAAATCGCTCCAAAGCCTATTGTAGAGAAATGGATAAAAACTTTCTTCTTTGACGTAAACAAGATAGTACGTTGTGAATAAGAGCAATCAACCTCAATAAAGAATAAAAGACAAATGATAAGAATAAAAGAATCACTTTATTTGAACAGAGTCGCACAAAAGAATACTGTCGTGTCTTCAAATAAGAAAAAATAAAAGCATGGATACCATGTCGTCATTAACATTATAATGGATTCTAGCTAGTATAAATTGAGTAGTTATTGACACAGCCAATGTCATCTGACAAAATTTTAACAACTACATCGCAGCGTCAGAGACATACGTGAATCAGACATGCGCTTCACCATATGACAAATTAAAAAATATCAACAGGTTGAAGTGGCAAACCCCAAACAGCAATTTGAATTACCAAGAAACTGCTTTATGTCGGTTGTTTATATAAATAAAATGACTGAATAATTTGAGTCATTTTTTGCTCATTATATCTTTTCGACAAGCATTAATTTAAGTCGCCAAGCAAGAAGACATCTGACGCTCAGTTTGTGCAACGTTCTTAACATGAATAAGTCATTCAACTAGACGCTTACAAAAGTGTTTCAAACGCATGGCATGCGGAACATAACCACATTAAAATACCCCGACATTGAATTACACAAGTAGTATATATAAACATCCTTAAGAAACGATCATGAAATGCGCATAACGCAAAATGAAACGGAAAACACCTTTGTTTAAAACATAAATAAATTAGAAACTAATGTCAAAGAGCAACGCATAATCTAATGATGCACGTCACAACTAAGATTGCTGATATATAAATTGTATATTTTCAATGTTTTCAACTCATTTATTTAAAAACCCTCAAAGATAAAGAAAAAGTTAAATTTTGATAAGTGAAAACATACTGTTTGCTAAGTCAGATTACATTGACAATTTTATCAGGAATTGAAAAGGAAAAGTTCCTTGTTTCATTACCTTTAAAGCATATTATTATTGCTATTTAACTCATTTATTTCTAATCTAGGTATTTTGGCAAGCAGAAAACAGAAAAAAAACTGTTATTTTCATTGCCGAAGTTTCAATACTTTTACGCTTTAAAATTACGATACATTTGCCCTGCTCGGGGAATTATTCGTGGGGTGTTCGAAAAGTAATGCAAATGCAGTTATATTGTTGAAAATATATCGATTTTAAAATGTTTTAAATTATTCTTAGATGCATCAATCATTCCTCTTAATACCAGTTTTTAGTACATGAAAGTAGCTATGTCAGAACATTTTTAGTTTTAGAGTAAAAAAAGGTTACTGCTAATTTTCAAGGAATAAACCAAAACATGTTCGCTTTATCCTCTTTTCTGATTTTTTTTTGTAGAACTTGTGATTTCCTGTTAAAAAATAATTTGCATTACTTTATTATAATTTAACTATAAAAGGAATCTCACAATTTATACACGGATTAACTGCCCGAGTAGTTATGTTCAACGCACAATTGTCATTTAAAAAAAAATCCCTGTGTCTGTATTTACCCACACGTTTTGTAACGAAACCCTGTCATTTATCATTATTTAATCTTACCTCCCATGTTTAGGACTGTGTTGTCCGAAACCAGAATACCAGATCAAATTAGTTTTATAATCAAATGGACAAGTATGAGGGTCCTTACTATATGAAGTATTCAAAATATAAAAACATTCCTTTTTTTTCGGCGTGGCTGTCCAAGCTCACTTTTGACCTAATGTATTAACCAATGAAGTGTTGTAAATAATACTCGTATTCTATTATTATGCAGCGGGAAAATGAAATAAACTATTTCGATTGGTAGCTATTTACACCAGAGAGGCATCTATCAGGGTAGAGAGGTATCTAGTGGGATTTTTAAAAATTAGTTTACCCTGTTTGAAACGATTATTTTTGTGACGTTTAGATTTTTGCCATTCTGTTAAGTCGAAAGATGTTGAAATGAGGCACACCACAGTTGTCGTCATTGATTATGTTTCTTTGTCAAAAACAATTCAGTCACTCTTTATCAACCTATCCAAAATGAAAGTGAAAGTAAGCAGAACTGCCTTCTGGCACTGCATATAATATGCTACGAGATAGAAACAATGAGTTCGCTATTTAAAATTTTCACTAATAAATTTTATTCTTTCAGCAATTGATAAACATCTAATACATTATGTTATAAGAATAAACAAAATTAAGACCTTTTACAATACGTTTCTTATATAAAATTCATTCTTTATCACGAATGAGGATTGTACGATGTGCTTACTTGTCTTAAATCTGCCAACTACGTGTAATATGTTACGCGAAAAAACTTCGAGTTCGCTATTAAAGCAATCGCACTCAAGTCAGATCTAAGAACATGTTAGCTAGCGGTTTTCAAGAGATGATTTTTATAAGATTGCTATTAAAGCATATAGCTGTCATAGAGTAGAAAGTTGTGGTATATTCTAGAATTGTTTCATATTTCTAAGAAAATCTCTTCAATTTTATAAAGAAAACTATTATAATTCTTTATTACTCTTTTATTGATAAGAATTAGTCTTAAGATCTTTACTGAATTTATTTATTATCTTGGTAATTGATACATACATTTTATTACGTTTAAGGTATGAATAAAGCCAAGACCTTTAATATACGTTTTTCATAAGTACAAGATTCACATTTATAAACAAAACTAAAATCTATTTATCTGTACCTTATTTTGTGTGATATGTAATTTTACATTCAAATTTTAATTTTAAAAAGTCATGTGTTACGAGGATTCTCAATAAAATGATTTAATTTACACGTAAATCAAGATGAAGTGAATAATAGCAGCTATAAACTGCATCATTTCATATACCATATAAACGGTTTATTTTTTTTAAAGATATTTCTTGTTACTTTCTTTATTATAAAATGAACCATGACACTGATATTTGTTTTAGCCGAAAACTAGGCTAGTAAACACTAGTATAACCTATTTAAGGTTCTATAAAATCCTCAACTTTTCAGAAAGAAAAAAAAAGCAGATACATAAAATCTATTTATGTATGAAAAACACAGTGCAAATGTTGATAACTCAAGTCAACATTAGGTTTTTTGTCTGCAGATAAAAAAAGACAAGGTAAACAAGAACCCTTAAGAGAAGCCAAGATAGTTGTTCTTTTAAATGAAATGATAAAGCATACATAATGCCCTGATAAGAAAAAATGCAAAAGGCGTAACATAAATTGACTTAAGCAGATTATATTGACTGTTATCAACTATTTAATATTCCAATTTCCTGTTTTTACCCTTTTCTTTGATTGCAATGTTATTAAACTAATTTATTTCTTTTCGGGATTTTTGTTGGCATAGAAGTGAACCAAACAAATAAACACTTCGTTATTTAAACTGTAAAATTTTACATCTATTTTCAAAATTTCGGAAACTTTCTGAAGAGTGAGCATATATTTATTGTATTTTTTATTTAGGCATTATAGAAACGATTTTTTTGTCGACGTTCGCCTCTAAAATTAATGTATCCTAATATTCTGAAAACTGGATATCGATATTATTTCGCTCAGGGAATAACAGTTTAAAGGTATTTTTCCTTCAAACAGTATTACATTTTATAATTCTGCTTTTTTATTTCTTTCAGATGAAGTGGTTATTAGAAAGCGTCTTTCTGGTGTGCATCGTTTGTGGATTAGGTAAACTGAATTTGAACGTGAGGGTAATTTTTGTTGACTTCGAGATATCATTAAAATGCTGATAAACTAACAATTTAATATGACAGTTAATTTAATTTCGAAAAGCTAATAAGAATGATAGTGACACAAATATTAGTAAAAGTGATTTTTTTCTTGCGATTTTAAAAATAATGATTGATATGCAAGAATAGTTATCAAGCTATTCATTTATTTACTGAAACATAAATTCCATAGAGTGATTTCGTTTTGAATTAACATAATTAACTGTTTTCTTAACTAGACTAAGGTTGGATAGACAGGATATTTTTGGTTTCAAACTGTTCATTATGAGATAAAACTGTAGCACAGGTATAGAGTTTTCGCCGTTTTTGTTTTTAGTTGAACTGTTTTAAGCTTCTTTCTTCCGAATTAAACATTTCTCACTTAATCTAGATTATCCCTTTAAAACTTGTTTACAAAATTTATAGTTTACTTATCTGTTTTGATAACTTGAAACTTATCGGTCTTTCGAGATTCGTATAAGGGCAATTGAACGTCATAGGACAGTAAATAAAAAAGTATGTCGAGGATTGGAAAATTTTGTCTAAGGGACGATTCGGGCTTACATTATTTTCAAAGATTTATTGGCCAAAACTATAGTCTTAGAGAATAAAAAAAGTTTTTGTTTTCAAAAATGTAAATTGACTTTAATTAGATACTTTAAAATAAAATGATTTTTTTTAAAACACTGCTTGAAAGACATGATTTGTGGCACTTTAATGAAGTTGGTACTATTCTTATTTTGGGTTGAAGATTTGTATACATTCTTGGGGTGATTACTTTCTGTTTAAAATACTGAGAGAACAAGTTGGTGAAGACCCTGATTTCTGGGCATTTTCGCTTCGCCTAAGAGTGCCACTTTGCAAATCTGTGGTAGTTTTAGAAAAAGTAATGTAAACTAAATCACAGGAGGACCAATTCTGATAATGTAACTCTATTGGAAACTATTAAGTGGTCTCTGACCTAAAAGTTATTTTATAAAGAACATAAGCAAAATGATGTTTAATAGTTAGTCTGTTGAAGAAGTCAGGGAACAATAACTTTTCCATACGCAGAGCGATTCTAATACTATTTAAGACTAAAGAATAGTAGTAATTTGCATTGTTAAACTGAGTAAATATGATTTTTGTATAACTCTAAAATTATTTTTAAAGAAATTGTGTTTTTCATATTCAAGTAAAAGTTTCAGTGAGATGTGATGATGAACCGCATTCTATATTCAACACATTTAATATAGAATCGCCTTGCTATCGCAATAGAGAACTTCAATGCTGTATTGTCTAAAATAACTGTTTAACTTTATTTATCCAATTTGCAAATTAGTTTTAGAACCAAGTGACGCAAGTACCACTCCAACCGCACCACCAGCAACGGCACCAGCAGCAACTGCGGCACAACAAGCAACTGCGGCACCAGCAGCAAGCGCGGCGCCAGTAAACAATGGCAAGTTATTACTTATTTGTGTACGTAGAGAAAGTGAACAGTGAAAGTGAAATTAAATACACTAAGGAACATTAGATGTTGTACGGGCCATCTTAATATGATGATCAGCGCGATACAAATAGCGTTCAAACCCATTGGAGCTATTGAAAATATTCTCTCGATGTAGTTCTATTCTCTCGCTATAGTTGTAACGAACCGATTTTAGTCTTTTTTGTTATTTTAAATCAGGGGTTCCACTAGCTACTGAATCTCAAGGGTCATTTTGATAATATTTACTTTAATTTTGCCAACATATAGACCCAAAACCCCTAATTTAGAAAAAAATTGACCCTTCAACTAAAATTCAAAAAAATAAAATGACTAACATTTCGTTTGATATTAAATTTACAAGAAAAATGCTTAAATATATCTAACGGTCATGTAAATCATACCTAGCTGACAACGCAATATCTTCTCTTATCAATAATGCAAATGGTATTTTTAGCCGTCTCCTTTTTGAACAATGAATCTGAATGCTTCTGTTGTATTTCATACATGAACCTGGTGTATTGCATAAAAAATTGATGATCTTATCATCATCAGTACATCTGTTGCTTTAACAAAATGAATTGCTTAGTTTGAATACATACAAATTTCAAAACTAACTTTATCTGTAAAAACTTTCAATATCAGTTTCTGTTCATATTTTGTTGCCCTTTTATCCAGGAGGCATCACACATGGCAGCGGCAACGGTGGCGGTGATGGAAGTGGTGCACATGGAGTGACACCAGGATTGTTCCACGTATTTCTTGGACTTATCTTAGTCATGGTAACATACCTACAGGAAAGGTTTTAAAGAACGGAAACCGACAATCACACGAGTGTGCGAAAAGAAAAAATGGAGATATCCCTAGCATAAACGTTATTTATTTGAAAAGCTGATGTTACAATATTGTAATAATGATGCTTTAGTGTTATTCATCTATACATTTAAAAAAATATATGCAGTTGCCAAAATACATTTCGATGTGTTCGATTGTTATGTGATCATATGTTTCAAGTACGAATATAATAATTTATCAATTTTAAAAATGTGTATGTACTTTTGACACAAAACGTATAATGTATCATTTGAAAAAAAAACTGAGCCATATCTGACAACAAAAAATCACTCTTGATGTGGAAACATTAATAAAGACCAATTTTAAAAGAAATTCAACTTTTTTCAAATTTTTGTATGACATTACTCGAAAAGTATGTGTACTGTTAAAAAGAAAAGTGATCAGGAATATCACCAAATTGTATTATAGGTCAGAGTACGGTTACTCGGGTATTATTTACTTTTAGCTAGTAAATAACTCATTAACTATTCATTTTGAAGAACACTTCTACATAAATAAATCGCATAAAGCGGGCCCGAAGCTGTTTTATTTCGCTCTTGTAAAAAAGGTATTTATGTTATTGCAACATAATCCTTATCAAGGTTAAAAGACAAAGTAACTCATAAGTATCTGCTTACTGAAAAAAAAAAAAATATATATATATATATATATATACCTGAAAATCATTTTTATCTAGTACACTGTTTTATTATCAATTTCAAAAATATCTCTTGCCTAATAAACCACCAGTTAGCTGGGTTTTTTTACTGAACGCGTAGTTTTGCTCTTATGATATAAGCTTTGATTTGTTGACACTTCATAACGTGACAGTAAAATCTACTCTTCCACTTTTAAAAAGATTAAAACTTGCAAAAATGACTCACGGAGAACTGAGAACATTTAAGAAAGGTACACAGGCAAGCTCTCTCTCTTTCTGCCTTCTCTCTAACAAATAGGATAATATGAATTTAATATATAAATTGTAGTAAATAATTCAGTCTAAGAACAATTTTATTGTAGTGTTACCTAACTAACGAGAAGCTCAATCAAATAATCTGTTTCTTCCATCGAATCTACCAGTTATGCATTTCCAACGAGTGACTTAAATTTGCTTAATAGGGCGCAGAACATAAATGAGTTGTATTTAAAGGTTATTATACATTTTACTGTACAATACGGGAATATATTTGGACGAGTACACAGCTTGAAAAGTCATATTGGACGAGCCGATAGGCGAGTCCAATATGACTTTTCAAGCTGTGTACGAGTCCAAATAAATTCCGTATTGTACAGTTAAATGTATAATAACCTTTTTATTATATATCTTTCGCTTTGTTTACAGTGTTTTTCGCCTTTTGTCCGTCGATAAAATCAGAAATTTCTTCATCTGTCAACATTTTGTTTTCTGTCAAAACAAAACAGAACGCTTCCTGGTCAGCTAGACGCTTTACAAGCAGTTTTAAACATATACTAACAAGCGTCTTTATGCACGCATGGTTCCGGGTCTTCGTTAGAGATTGAAATCGGAAACCAGACTAGCATCGTTTAGTGCACACGTACCCAACCGTCCAATATGAAATTAATATATATTTTTTGGATCTAATATGGCAATATATTGGACGGTCACGTGTTACAAATGCAGATTGTAGATTGGTTACATTTATTAGATATATAATAATTGTCCGTATTATATGGAATGACGCAGAAAAAGTTTCAACGATACCAAGTCTCTGTTTAAGAGGTCGCAAACATTGCAAATGGCGAAGACCGGCTAAAATTTCAAAAATGAATTTTGGGGGAAATACTTATTGCCACCTAGATTTTAGTAAAGAAATGTATTTAGCTATGGATGTTGTAAATGTTTGCAAGCTCAATTTAGTCTAATTCATGTTCTAATTACCAAGCACATACTAAAACAAAAGAAAAACAGTTTGCATGAGAACTCTGAAATTCATGAACAATATACCAAAGCAACTTATACCTGAAAAAGGTATATGCTGTTCTACAATGTTTAGTGCCAATTCATCAAAATAATGTTAGGGGTTGCAAGAAATTCAAGGAAAACCTACTTCCTGGTTCAAAGTGAAAGTGAAAGTGAAAGTAGGAAGTAAGTTTTCCTTGAACGTAAATAGTTTGTGGCGTCCATTTCGAAACTGATTATTGTAATACCATGCTCTCTTTTCCTCTCTACTTTTTGGCTGTGTGGGAAGGCTGTGTCTGCTAGATGTGGACATTCCTGATATGCATATTTCACTTTTTTCCACAGTCAAAAAGGAAAGGAAAGCATGGGTTTATGAATTGACATATTTCAATAAGACACCACAAACAATTAAGGAGAAATAAATCCCGAGATTATACAGCATTAGAACTGTCAGTGGCAAAATAATGGGTACACAATGACTTTTCTTATACGAGAGCCCCTGCAGTCAAATAAGCAAGACCACTATAACCCATGTAACCGGGACAAACGAAGGTTCTTTTACAAGTTTTACTAAAACCCATCATACACTCCAAACCGTGCAAATGTCGTAAGCAAAAAAAAACAACTGTGGATTGGTTAATCACCAAGCATGCAGGGCACTATCGAATATCATATAACCTTTCATTTGCTTTACAGTTAACTATATTTGTTTTTGTGTCGCCAGGTAGACACATCTATAATGGATCCTATTGTCCGTCGGCGTCGGCGGCGCCGTAGGTCTGTAGTCTTTAATATGAAACTTAATGTTGCCTATAACTTTAAAAGTACTTGCCCTAATAACTTTAAACTTGGAATATATCATCTGCATGAACAAAGCCATCTGTGGAAACAAGAATGATAACTCCTGTTTCACTATTTTTAATTATGCCCCTTTTAAATGACTTTATTATTGAACTTTAATATAAAACTTAATGTTGCCTATAACTTTAAAAGTAATTATCCTATTAACTTAATAATTGAAGTGTATCATCTGCATGAACAAAGCCACCTGTGACAACAAGAATGATAACTCCTGTTTCAGTATTATTTGAGTTATACCCATTTCAAATGACTTTAATATGAACTTAATGTTGCCTATAATATTGAAAGCCCTTATCCTATTAATTAAATAATTGCAATATATATTCTGCATGAAGCCCTTTCTGACAACAAGATTAATAACTCCTGTTTCAGTATATTTTGAGTTATACCCCTTTTAAATTGCTAGTACTAGTCCTACTAAGTTAATACTTGTAAGATATCATCTGCATGAACAAAGCCATCAGTGACAACAAGGAAAAACTTCTGTTGCACTATTGTGTTTAGTTATGACCCTTTCAAATGACCTTAATATGAACTTTATGTTGCCTATAACTTTGAAAGTGTTTGTCCTATTATTTTAATACTTGGCATATATCATCTGCATGAACAAAGCCATATGTGACAACAAGAATGATGACGTCTGTTTCACTATTTTTTAGTTATGCCCCTTTCAAATGAACTAAATGAAACTTTATGTTGCTTATAACTTTGAAAGTACTTTTCCTCTCAACAATACTTGAAATATATCATCTGTATGAACAAAACCATCTCTGACAACAAAAATGTTAACTCCTGTTTCACTAGTTTTTGAGTTCTACCCCTTTCAAATCACTTAAATATGAAACTTAATGTTACCTATAACTTTGAAAGTGCTTGTCCTATTAACTTAATATTTGGAATTTATCATCTGCATGAACAAAGCCATATATAACAACAAGAATGATAACTTCAATTTGACTATTTTTGGAGTTATGTCCCTTTCAAATGCCTTAAATATGAAACTAAATGTTGCCTATGACTTTAAGTGCTTGTCCTATTAACTTAATAATAAGAATATATCATCTTATGAACGAATCCATCTTTGACAACAAAATGATAACTCTTGTTTCACAATATTTTTCATCTTAAGCCCCATTTAAATGACTTTTATAGTATGTACTTAACGTTACCTATATCATTGAAAGTACTTGTCATGTTTACCTAATATTTGAAATATGTCATCTGCATTTACAAAGCCATCTGTGACACTGGGAATAGTAACTCCTGATGAACTCTTTTTAGTTATGCCCCTTACAATTAACTTAAACCTGAAACTATATTGCTTGTAACTCGGAAAGTATTTGTTTTTTACACTTGATATACGGCCTCTGTTTTAATGAAGTTATATCTGACTTGAGTTGTGCTGGTTTGAATGTCTATTACATGAAACTTAAATTGCTTATAACTGGAATATACAAAAAAGATAAAAACTAATAATATCAATTAAAATGAGTACTTTGTAGTATTGCAATGCAACTTGAATAACATCGTTTTATCATATATGATAAAACAAAGGCCCACATTTCAACTTTTTGCAAGCCGGCGACGCATGTGTTCAGCGGAACACCAAATTCTACTTATAAAGATCGATAGGTGTTTTAGTATTCATCTAATTGGTTTTCAGATTCCAAGTCATGTGTCCAGAATATAAAACAGATGATTGAAAGCGTATTAAGTGGATGAGTTCTTATAACAATTTCCAGGGCTTCCACGTCCAGTGTCTTTAAACTTGATAAATAAAGAGAAGCTAACCGAGAAAGCATATTCGCTGCCAGAAATGTTTGAAAATATACTCAATAAAAATAAAAAGGACCAAATTTCATATTTGTTACTGCGAAATAAGACAACAAATATTTGAAATTCTTTCTTTGAACAAATTTTCTTTTTTTAAATCATTGCAAAAAATGTTCTTGTAAACTGGCAGGCACAACATAGAGTTCTGTCCTTGTGTTATGATTAATGTTTCTGGAACTAGTGTGTTTCTTAAATATATTCCCATTTATTTGAAAGTAATCAAATTAACAAGTTCTTGTTGTTGATAAAATCGCAAATTATGTATTAATAAAACAACTGGTCCTCGATTGAAAATGAGAAAATACCAACCAAAATCATAATTTTCAAAATGTTACCTTACTGATAAATGTAATTTCAATTAAGTTTAACGTTTCTGAATAAATTTATTCTCCTCGTTCAGCCTTATACGGTTTTTGAATGCACAATATTAATGTAAGTTTGTCTAATGGTTGAATAAAACATTTTATAAACGGTGTCCTGAAAGTCTAAAATGTTAATTATCTTGCTGTTATTTAAAAAAAGAAAAATGTTGGACAAAACCAGTTTAAAGGGCCTCCCATTTGTCCAATACAATGAATCCCACAGTTAAGATTTCAAGTTAAAACATAGATAACATTATCGGTTTGTCAGTCTAAATCAGAATTAATGTTGACGGAAAATGTTTTCCCGTTAACGGCCGGTATAACAGTGGAAATACATTTCAAATAACTACAGCACATGCACCTCTTAACAGTTTTAAAAGGGTGAAAGGGTGAAGAAGTATTTAAACAACGGAGAATCGGTTATTTGATTGGAGAAAGTTCAAGTTTTGACTGATGTACCGTTCCAAATGTTTTATTTGGAGCGAAACAAAACCACCCGCGTATCCAACAGAATATTACATTTTCAATCAATGACGAAAATCTTCCCAGTGAAGCACACAGCCGAACGCTGGCTGGGACTCATAATAGAAGTTAAGGGAAAATATTGCAGAAAATACATCAAACATTCAACATTCAACATTCTTTAAGCTTAAACATTTTTAAATATAAATGATACATTTGTCTGCAGGACAAAACATGAAAAAGATATGTTAATCAAGAGTGATAAAGCGGATAAACTCAAAGGTTTTCAAATGCAATCAGCTTCTATTTAGAATAGATAAGTTCATGAAAAAAGGAAACAGTTGTATCAAATTCTTTTATTGACTTAACACAGATTTCATTTTCAATTTTTATCAAACACGTCCACAATCCAGTCTTGTTGCTTTTTTGTTGAAGAAATGTCCTTTGACTTATTATTTTTTAATTGGGGTTTTTGTTGATTTGGCCGATTCAATTCAATGTGACAGTTGCGAAATATTTAACAGGCCGTTGAAAAGAAGCTACATTAGAGCAGGAATATTCGGAGTGTAAAAGAAACCACAAGTAAGTAAAACGCAATTTTAAGTAAGTGATTAGTCCATCCAAATTAAAGCATTTTAAAAACTTTTTCCTAGAAAAGTATGAATATTTTTATATGTTTCAAAATGATAATAATAAATATAATTGAAAATAAAGCTACTTTTTAGACGCTTGAGAATAAGCATTTATTCTTATTGTATTTTGAAGATTTCGTTCAGCTCTAATTATGTGAATGATTACATCAAAAAAAGAAAAAAAAAACATTAGAACTTTTTAACTTTGGATATTTTGTAGATTTAAGAAACACATTGATATTGTGCTCTTTGTAATATTGACCTATAAAAGTATACTTTTTATAACAAAATGGCTGTAAATTAACAGATTGATGTTTTTAATTTTATAGCTTCTAAAATGGTTTTTAAGCATTTTTGGTTAAATATATTCTAATTCTCTCATAACCACGTAATTTAAACGTTATATCTTCCAAAAGAATTAAGATAAGCTATTTGTAAATCACTATTGTTCTAAATAGACGACTCTAAAGTAAGAAGTAAAAGCTCGAATGATTTTGAATGCTATTCTTAGCACAAAAATTTTAGTTGTCAAAAAAAAATCTGCCAACCTAAGCATTATACATGGGAAATCAATAACAATAAGTAATCATCACTGTTAAAATTGTCTTTTTTTGCAGATGGAATTTTCATTGGTTCGATTGGTTGCCGTGTGTTTCGTGCTGGCATTACGTAAGTACCGTGGCTACCTGTTGTCAATTTTGATATGAACGATCATTGCAAATTCCTCTTCCTTAATTGTTTGTGGCGTCTATTTTAAAACTGATCATTGAATAACCATGCTCTCTTCTCTGATTTTTTGGCTGTGTGGGGGCGGCTGTGTCTTCTGGATGTGGCAATTCCTGTTACGCATATTTCACATTTCAAAAATCTTCAGGTGGCAATTCCTGTTATGCATATTTCACATTTCAAAAATCTTCAGGTGGCAATTCCTGTTATGCATATTTCACATTTCAAAAATCTTCAGGTGGCAATTCCTGTTATGCATATTTCACATTTCAAACATCTTCAGTTTCCTTTTTTATATGTAAGATTGAATGATAAATTAAGCAACTAAATGATTAAACGATATCATGATATTTTTGTGTCAGGTCAATGACGCCATTTCACCTTGAAAAATTGTCCATTTCTGGCGAATAATCGGTTTTGTGTTGTTGCTTAAAAAACAACAACAACATAATGGCTAAATTACATTTCATATGTACTTTACTGAATATGTTACTTATCAAAACATTTTAGCTGTTTTTTTCTGGTTCCAATGAATTTACGGGTCAACTGATTATTGTTTTACCAACGATGCAAGGCATTTAGGCAATTCAGAATTTTAATTCGTCAAAAACACTAAATTACTTTATTACTTGTAAATTTCATTCATTTAACTGACGAAACAATATAAAAGAGTTGTGCGAAAATAGTGGGTTGATACATGGTACAAATAAATGATGCCATAATGTAACAATTTTGAGGAATTTCAACCACATAATGATTTGATATTGATTTTCATAGCAGATTGGTCGCATCAGGTTATTTTACAATTTTTTAAAAATATGCATCAAATTGAAGAGTTTGATAGATTAGAGTTTGATTGTAGATTATGGTGCCAAGTAAATGAATGATTTGAAATATATATTCCATTCGCAGTAACATCAAGTTTACTTAAATAGATGAAGCATAAAGTTGCAATACCGCACTCGAAACTCATGCTTTTAATGTACCAAATAATTAAGATGGATATACTGTGAAACTCTTAAATTTCGCGAAGTCAAATTTTCGCGATTAATGGCAAACATCAGTTATTTTCCTTATTCGCGTATTTATGAATTCGCGACATCGTCAGTCGTTTGTATGTTTGCCATTTTTATCTAGTATTTAAAAAATTTTAGCAAATAAATGAATTGCGGCCAAAAAAGGAATTATATGTGGCGTTTGAAGTGATTTACAGTTCTAATTTAAGTAGCTTATTTTCGGATATACTTATTGTAGGATATATGGAATCTCATCATGATTAAATTCGCGGTATTTATGAATTCGCGAGGCAAGCTTTTCGCGAATATTAGCGAAAACAAAACTAACGCGAAAAAAACACAACAGTTCTACAATTAATTCCCCTAATATGAGAATTAATGTCGAATCAGGAAGGAAATATTTCTAAACACAACTATATTATAAACCTTTACAAACTATATTTATTTTTTTTTTAGAATTTCAGGTATTATTAAATGGAAAGTGTTCATTATGCATTCCTAAAATGAAGTTTTCCTACAAGCTATGAATGGAACACTAAGAACATATTTTTCAACGTATAGTCATCTATTTAATAAGATGAAACTGCATATGTAATCTCTATCGCGAAATACATATACAGAGTAAACGATTTCAATAGTTTAACAATCATTAACTTAAAGGATATGAGGTGATAAGAAAACTGTTTCTTTCATCTTCAATACATAAAGAATGTTGTGTAAATGTAGTTTTTGTTATCAAATAAAAGTGTCAGGGCGGCATAAGAATTTGTTTCTAAATGTAAAAGATAGACCTCATCAGTCAAAAATCTTAGTGACAAAGACACAAAAAAAACAACATAAAATGGTGCATTTTTATACGAAATTTGTTCAAGCGGCTCATGCGCCTAAAACAATTTAGCATTCAGTTTACCAAAAACAGACAAAAACTGGTTTAACCCAAAAGGAGTGTCACTGAAGTTTATTAACATGATAGACATGGTAGATAAAATAACCGGATAAGATTGGATATCGGACTCGACATAATTGGTCTGATAACTCTGGACAGAGCCTCGCCTTTCTTACGCCATCATCTGCTTCCGAAATTACTACTAAAATAATAACCTGTTATATTTTTTAAATTTCTAATCGATTACATTTTTAGTTGTAGAACCAAGTGTCAACCAAGCATCAACAAACCAACCCGGTAAGTTTTAGCTGTGTAGGTAATCAAACGTAAAAGGTAAAATAATGCAGAATACAATGACACCAGTTAAAAGACTTGGCACAAATAGTTTATCGTGTTTAAGATATATGCCTCTTACAAAAGAAACACAATTTTATCACAAAATGCTTAATTACTGTCGGGGAATTCTTGGTCAGCACGAAGGAACCAAAAGGACATCGACAAACTTATCAACAAAAAGGCAATATATAATTTATTGACTAAGTCGTTTAATCACATATGAATTTGCACATGTACTATAGGTATTGCAAAGATACCAGTTTTAGTAAAAATTAAACATAACTGTTAACAAAATATTTTTGCTTAGTTCCTATAATTCACCCTTAAAAAGAACTTACTTAATGTTGCAAGGTTTTTAACATGAGTTAAGTACAGTTTTCTTTTTTCGTTCATGTGCAGTCACTAGCAGTAGTGGACCTGATGGTACAGGCGGCGGAAATGGTGCACAGGGGGTGACACCGAGTTTGTTCCATTTACTCGTTGGACTAATGTTATTCGCTGGGAAAACCCTAATGCAAAAGCTCTAAGGACAACAACAGTCGCATGTGTGCCGTTATCAAGAAAGGGAATTCAATTATAAGTTTTGTTTTAAAAGCTGAATTTACAATATTGTAAAAATGACGCTTTTATTCTGTGTATATGACTTTGCTTAGTATCAAATACTGTTTTGAAGTTTGTTTGCTTGTTTGTTGTGTGGTTATATCATAATAGATTCCATGTAAAATCAATTATAATTTTACTTAGTGAATATAGTACGATGACAAAACATTAACTTTAATAGCGTTGTCTACTTTGCTGTCATGCGCACCTGATTATTATTTGTTTAAATGTATATTAATGTACTTCTTATGATTTTGTTATGTAACAATCTGAGAAATATTGTGAACAAAATTGAACTTCGATTGGGATGGATCGAAATTGTACTGTTTTACTAGTGTAAATATTGAGTTGCGCTCAACACCGGACAATGCGGTGTAGGAAGTAGAATGAATTTACATTCGGCCTACTACCCATGAACAGGCTAAATCAAACCCAGCCAGCAATATTTTCATATTTGTCCTCTTCCGTGGATTTCAAAGATCCCGTTTGATCCATTTCAATAGAAAGCATATTATAAGCCTAAAACATATTTTTGAAAGCGCTACAAAGCATAAAATGACAGTAAAATGTCGCACGCCTTTGAAAAATGTGCATTCGGTCATATTTTTGACATTTTACTTGTTACAATATTTTGAAAGAAGTTATAGTTATCTTTAATTTTTACATAACTAAATGATGATTTTCTTACACAATTTGACAGCATAATGTTATTTATACAGCAACATGCATAATAAGTTTTGCCTCGATGTCAACTTTACGTGACGTCATTTCAAGAATTGACGTCAGCTGTCCGAAGGTCCGTGACGCGCACCATTTAGAAATTCGACAAATTACGATACGTGACAGGCCGTACTTCGCATCTGTATAGTATACAAATTGGTACAGCTGTAAAAAGAAGAAGAAAAATATGGTGTATTTTTTTTAGAAAAATATGTAATGCAACTTTCGGATACAATTAGAGAAACTGTTTAGTCAATATTCGTAGCACTGAAGCTAGATTAGTAACCTATGTTTTCTTTCTGTCACTTTACAAATAATTACGAAAAATGAAATTTTAAACGAATGCAAACGCAACGGAAACGGAAAAGAAGCGGGGCGGTAAAAGCTTCCAACTGAAATGGAACCGGAACGGAGTGGAAACGGGAAAAATGTCAATTTTTCAGTACTGTACATAACATAACATCTATTGATCCAAGCAAACCGATGAGATGCATATTACTTCAGAATTTCATCATCAAGATATGCGTTTATCTCTAGAGTGATTGATCAATGTCCAAAGCTATGCTGATATTAATAACGTCAAGCAAACTATAATTTATATGGCTGCCATTTCACAAAGACAACTTGTGATTGTTTGTTGATATGAGAACCTGTTGGGGCCAGTGTGAGGTTGTTTTGCCACTGACCGTTCCAAGGCGGTAACCCCAAGGATTCTCTTTTTTCGTTATTTTTTGTGGCTTTAATTTAAATTGACATACTTATAGCAAACATGCTCTCTTTTCCTCTCTTTTTTAGCTGCGTGGGGAGGCTGTGTTTTGTGAGTGTGGTGATTCCTGATATGCATATTTCACTTTTTTACCAACAGAAGTATATTTTCAAAGGCCTTATACTGAAGGTTTTTCATTATGAATTTATCAGTGAAGTTTGCGTTCATAAGTGAGTTTATTTTTGCTTAGCCGTGAACTGTTGTGTTAATAGTTGGCATGACCACTGTCTTCTGTTACTCCATGGGCATTGGTACTCTTTGCACCATCCCTTTGTACTCTGTGAAGTTGTGTTAGACTACATTTCACAAGAATGGCAATTAATATGAAAATACATCATTAAAGAGCAATAACTCTTCGGCGATTCACACTTAAAGCTGTTGTGGATCAGAGCATTTTGTTAAAATGTAAAAAATGTAATCGTTATTACTTCAATTTCACATTATCAGTTTGACTTAAAGCTATTTCGAATATAGTTTTGAATTGAAAACGTCTAAGATATTCAGTTGATAAAATATAACACGAATACGTTTGTAATTTTATAGTTTTTCCAACATGTAAAACCATATAATAATGACAGCATCTTGTAATCAGAAGTAATTATGATTACAGCCTTATTTTATAAAAAAAAATGATTACTTAACAGTAATTGTAAAAAAGGCACAAAGATTTTCCATAATGATGTAATCATTACATTTCTTTAAAAATTTTTATAACGAGTACAATTACCCCAGGTCTAGTTTCTAGTTTCATTAGTCTGAGAAATTAGTATCCAAAAACGGTTCTGTTCTGCTGCCATCTTGTAGGATTCCATCAAGATAAACAGACTTTATCATGATAGTAATGAAATTGCTGCAGCTTCCAGAAGTGTTCAGAATGAGAAATACGTATATGTTAATGCAATTATGAATTCCCGGAAATATTGTCATCAATGGACCGCCAAACCCAAGACCTCCTGCGTACAGGCGGCTGCTAACACAATACTGGATACCACTGTGAGAATCACCAAGAGCCGAACTATTATCAAGTAAAACAACAAACCGGATGAGCCAGAAACACAGAATGTTTGTGTTTTGTTGTAAAGGTCAGCGTTCACTAAATAACAACTTCCAGGTTGGTCAAAAAATGTAGAGAAACCCGTAAGACTAGATAGAAACATTAGCTGATTGGCCATTATAGCAAAGCAAAAAATATAAAACTCTAAAAAACAGAAATTGTGTATTTCTGCAGCTGTTGGTACCAAAACTAGTTATCCAAAACATTTGGGATAAGAAAAAAATACTTGAAAAATAATGCCTAAAATAGGTACAAGTACATTTAGTCAATAAACAAGGGTGGTAGTCTTCCAAGTGAAATTTGACGTAGAAACCTACGGTCATGGTGGCCTAAAATCTATGTTTTTATGTAGATTTATAT
The DNA here is from genome assembly GCA_038501625.1 of Corbicula japonica. Lineage (NCBI taxonomy): Eukaryota > Metazoa > Mollusca > Bivalvia > Venerida > Cyrenidae > Corbicula > Corbicula japonica. Next base: position 9,469,780 of record JAZAYU010000012.1, read on the forward strand.
TCAAAATTTATTAGAAGACCCTTCCTGATATTTCTAAGTGAAAATAAATCAATGAGACTCCAAGACTCTGTATTTACACTTCAACTTCATCCTCTACGATAAAGTCTTATTCATCAAACGGATCTTAATTTCTGTTGGTAAACAGTGCGACGTATTATTTTTAAAGGCGTGGCTTCAGTAGAGACGTTCATAATTTATTGGACGTTGCTCAATGTTTTGACGTGTGACGTCGTCGAGCAACGCACGTTTTGCCATGAGTAGCTACGAAAAAACGTGACTTCATTCACTGTGAGTGTAAATATAAGGATCGAATCTATATTTAATGGTTTTCATTTGGGTGTGGAAAACAGTTAAGTTGTTTAAAGTACGCGCGAAAACCAACTGCTCTTCATACCCAAATGAAAACCATCAAATATCAATAAAAATTCAATCCTTAAATATAGAACATTTGGGGAAATGCCCTTAGTGTACGCTGACCTGAACGCTCACGTGGCTATGTGACACCATTCCTAACTTCCTCGTCTAGAAAATGTAGATATTTATTATTATATGCTGTTTTGAAGGGATATCCAATTAGGGTTTCGAATTAAGTAACTTGATTGTTACTCCCTTGTTCATAAAATGTAAATATTTATTATTATATGCTGTTTTGAATTGATATAAAATTAGGGTTTCCAATTGAGTAACTTGATTGTTACTTCCTTGTTTAGAAAATGTAAATATATATTATAATATGCTGTTTTTAAGGGATGTACAATTAAGGTTTGGAACTTGAGTGTTACTTCCTTGTTCAAAACGTGTATTTAATACTTATGTGAAGAGATATCCTTAAATTAAGGTTTAAACTAATGTAACTTGATAAACTGTTATTTTGAACCTGCCTAGTATGAAATGAAAGTGATGAATCGTAAATATAGTATACCTAAAAAGTTAATACCGGGCGTCAAGCTGAATTTATTGATGTTAAGTACCCTTTGTAATTTTCAAGAGCTTATTTTATGGCACAGTACTCGAAACTGTAGTAAAAGTTCATACAATACTTGTCCCTCTGTAAGCTGAGTGTACTTAATCTGATTTTGAAATAGAGAATTGTAAATAGATCAATACATATTATTTTATAAAATACAATGAATTCTTTCGAAAAGCACCAGTTTGCTTTTAAACTAGTATAAGACGAAATGGAAGTGTTATTTTGTTTTATTTTGAGTTTGCTGCAGTTGGGAAAAGTTATAAATGGTGAGTACATACATCATTTCGTTCATTGCATAGCCATCTGTCGTTTAAATTAAATAATGAGACTGAAAACCATAAACTATTGTTTTTACTGTACACATTAAAAGTCCTTCCACGAAAACCCTAAAAAATAATTTTTCGCGATGTTGTGTGGCTAGCGCTGTAGCCGGACGGGTTCGAATCCCATTGTGGGATTATCATTTAATATTCACAGAAGCACTGTTTGTGCAGTGTGGCGGTAGTAAAAAGTCTCCCCGTACAAATAATTCAGTACTGTGTTCAGTATATAATCGGTAACCGCTGTCACATAATGATGATCACTTTTATAAAATTATCAGGGTTATCCGCACAATTTTTTTCCCGGGGGGAATGGGGATGTACCGACTGGCTCAATCGGTAGAGTGGTAGATCATGTGGCTAGGCGCTGTCGCCGTACGGGTTCAATTTCTAGTGGGCTTATCCTTTCAAAAACAATCATTTCATGCAGTGTGTGGATTTTGTCTAAATGTGTATGTAGTTTATAATAATAACGTTAATGATGCGATGTAAAACTTGCCCATTTCGTTGAGTCGCTTAGAATTTACTAATTAACTATCAAAAATACAAGGACCCATTCGAAAGGTTTGTTGATCTTAAATTTTATACCATCGGTACATGTATAATTGTACCATATAAAATGTATAAGAACTGACAGTTATTAAACAATTTAATCTGTGAGCTAATGCTCACTAGTGAAACACCCGCTGTGAAAAAATACGTCTTTCAAAATGTAATTTGCATTTTTCAATAAATGCCCTTTGAATTGTGTAGCACACCTGTATTGTTACAAAATCTAAAAATATTCGATAAGCTGGAAGTAGATGAGCAAGGAGTAAAAAATCGCTTTACACCATATGGGACTTTAGGATAAAGCAATATGCAAAATATCAGGCAGCTACTTGTTAGAGTTGCTTAGAAAACTGCGACGGAAATTTTGTTACGGACGAACGGAAGGACAGAATCACAGACGGACAAGAGTCTTCAAAGCGGTGGTATAATTAAATCTCATTGTTATGACTATTATGTTAAAAAATCCATGGGATGCCTAGTTTTAAAAATATGCATTTTTACTTGCAATTTTCAATATATCGCAGTTACAAAAAGTCGCATATAAAATCATATACATACGGTTCAACCGTGTCAACATTACAAATTTATTCTCTTATTCTCATTTTATAATAGTCAGCCATTTAAGCAGAATTCAGGTTATAATATATATACCTATCCCAGAATGACTCAACTGCAAATGCGAACACATATTCCAGCGGCTACCTGTTATAGTTCTAGAATAGCCTGCAAATCCTTGCAGTTTGATCAGGATCTACACTTAGATTCGTTATGACATTTTAAACAGGAAATAAACATAAAATTATACTTATTGAACATAAAATATAAAATTATTCAAACTAATTAAATCTTGCACTATTTATGTTTGTGTTATGAAATGCTGTGACCGTATGAAATGCAAGGTATTATTTTACAAATGATTTTACTTTCGGACTTAAAATAATTTCTGTTTAAATGATGAACCTTAAAGTATACTTCTGTTTGAAAATGTTTAAGTATTGCCAGTATTAACCTAGATTGTCCATCGACTGTGTTCCGGGATGTTCAAGGCTTTGGTCCAGAGTGCAGATATCGGTGTAACTGTAAGAATCGCAATTGCAACAATGTGACGGGAGAGTGTTTGGATGGTTGCCTGTCAGGATGGATGGGGCCTGCATGTCAGTATAGTGAGTATTATGTTTCTCACAAAGCAATTATGAAGAAACCAATCAAGTTTTATCCAAGGAAATGACGTTTTCAGTGCGTTTACTGCTCATATTACATGTTTTGTCGTAGGGGTGAGACTTTGGTTTGGCCTCTACAACATATTGTAAATAAAATAAAAAAAAGAAATGCCTTGGAAAGCCACGGAAGGTCGTACATGCATAAAATAAAACATAATTTCCACTCAGAAAGATGAGGAACCTACATTTGCTTAAAAATACTAATACGATATGAAACGTTACTGCATACACCATCTAAGTGCAAATCAGTATTCACATATATAAACACAAGTAAAAAGTACACATCCTGATAAAGTTGCGTTTACAATCAAGAAAATATCATGCTAAGTTTCTACAAGCATTCTTAAACGGTTTACCATACTGTTTTATTGTTTTGAAATTTACAACAGATGATATTTAAAACATATTCTGTAATCGTTTTGATTTTGCCAATATTAAGTCATGCTTTGTTTTGCAATTTTTACACGTTTATCTGCCGACGCCGCCAATCATGAATTGATATTAATCTGAAAATATCGCATCACGTTCTATTGACACGATCATCTGGCATGGATCAATATGTGTGCTTTTTACTTGTTCAGATACTAAGCTTCTCTCAAACCAAGGCGGTATGGACAGCTTTGTGCATTTTCATTTCCGCACATGATCATCTCAAATACTAGTACGAAACCACAAACATTTAACGAAAATGACAACCCGAGAGTTTGGTTCCTTGGAACGGACCATGTTGGGTTTAAACACGGTTCAAGAGTGCACCAACCCCACTTTTTCTTCTTCAGGTTCTCATATTTGAGAAACGTGCAAGTTGTTTTGGTGAACCGCCTGAATCAAGTCGAGCCCACAATATTTTCAAATCTGTCAGATTCTATCGCTTTACAAATCTCATTTTCGTCTATTGAAGAGGGAAAAAGCTGCCGGTTTCTAAACATGTGTCAAGTTTAAATCTTTGTTTAAGGAAATATGGCGGCTATAGTTAATCGTACAACATTGTTCCACAATCCTCGATCCGATCAAAGTAATTCGGAGTATGCCTATTATGCCATCGATAGCAATGATGCTACTTGTAGCCGCACAGGGGTGGATATTGCAGGACCAGCAACAAGAAGGTTTTGGCATGCTGAATTTCCATTTCCAGCCTATATTGTTGGATGCTCTATCAAGATAAAAAGTACAGATACAGGTATACTCGTAGTAACACAAACAACACAAACATATAACTTGGTTACTTTATCTTGTATATTAATATATAACATTATTCGAAAAAGGTGTGCTCAAAAATAACAACTTCTTAGTATAAAACAAAACAGAATATATAGGTTTTTTTCTTAATTAGAAATAAAAATAAACTTAATCGTTCTCTATTTCATTTATGAAATATATTTTTAAAACATCTGAACTTAGTATTCAGCTTTAAAGAAACACTTCGTTAATATTCTGTAAGTAAGAAACCTGAATTGTACCAACAATGTGGACCTCTGATTTTCAAATTTGAGTTCACTCTTTATTGTAATTTTTTACGCATCTGACATGGACACTGGCTTACGAGTGACACTTTTCAGATTTAATTGGCTTCAAGATGTTGCTAGGCCAAGCAAATTGTCAACACTTTCAGTGCTTATCTTATACCGGTCTTTCTTTTAATGTTGGATAAATATACTGCTTTTGCAAAGTGTGTTTTATCTTCTAAAAGAACGATTTCGAGGGTTTTCGATTTATGTTGGAAATGACACAGATCCTCTTGAGACATGCTACCATCATGACGATAATTCAGACGGACAGTTGATCATGGACATCAGTTGTAAAAAACCTATTGCCGGCCGTTTCTTCAGGATAAGTTTTGCAGAAAACGAATTTCGAGATTTGACTCTCTGCGAAGTTGAGATATACGGAGGTACAGTTACGTTTTGAATATAGACTATCAAATAATTTTGCAGCTATTTTGATAAATGTGTGAAATTAAGTTATCATATATATATATGTGATTAGCGATAGAACCCTACATTGTGTTGCAGGTTTTAAATAATCGTTAAATCTTTCTGAATTAATAAGTCACCCAATGGAAATACCCGTTGTCTTTTATTTTTTCATATGGTTTCTTCTGCAGTAGGCAGGATGTATATTCTCGTCTTTCTTGACATTTTTTTAAATTTTGAGTAATGCCCAATATTGCTTTTCACTGAGGTTAGTGCACTCTAGAACCTGGTTTAACCCCCCCCCCCCCCCCCCCCCCGAGGCAAATTATTTTTCCACTGACCGTTTCAAGGCGGTTAACCCAATAGTCCGCTTTATCGTTGATATTGTTGATTGTTGTGTCTAATTTGAAAACTGATTCTCTTGTAAACATATGTTCTCTTTTCTCTCTACTTTTTGACTGTTAGGGAGGCTGTTTTTACTTGCTGTTGCAATTTAGGATATGCATATTTTCAAGTTTTTTGGGGGAATCTGGAAAACAATTAATAAATGTAAAAAAATGCTTCAAATTTTTATCTCCAACTGAAACGTTAAACACCTTTGTCCAACAAAACATATTCATTTTATTTCCAGGTCGTTTAGTCTCCTTCAATAAACCAACAGCTATTCATTCAACACTTGACTATAGAGGGTCATGGAATTCTTCTTATGCAGTCGACGGAAGACATCCACTTGATGGAGAAGACCAGAATAATGCTGCTATCAGGACTTGTGCAGCTACGATTAGGGAGACTCAAGCAAGTAACAAATGGTGGATGGTAAATCTATATAATGTGTACAGCATAATCAGCGTCAGTTTTTACGGTCGAAACACACAGAAAGGTGAGGAAAATATGTTTAAAATAGAAAGCTAAACTTTATTTGAACTTAAATCAGATCGCATTTATTGAGGTTAACAACACGTGGATTGTTGAAAGTTTGGTCTTTAGGGCTTTGCACACTTAAAATAAACCAAATCCATACATTAACGAACGCAATAAAATATGGATAACTAATTCCTGACGCTCAAACAACTTTCAAAAATTCAAGAGAGCCACGAACGACAAAATATGCGCAAATGATACCGACAGTATATTGTTTGAAGAGTGTTTCGCAATAGATCAATATTTTTCAGATCAGTTTGACAAATTTGTTGTGAAGGTCGGTTTGAACGCAACATCATTACAATTATTTTTCGACGATAACCCTCCCGCGACCAGTGTAAGTGACTATCTTCCAAAATCAAAGAACCTCACATGGCCATTAGACGGAGCTGTTGCCAGGGTTGAAAGAAACGGCAGTATTTTTGTTATCTGTGAACTGGAAGTGTTTGCTGGTATTTTAACTACTAATTTTTAAGAAATTGAACTGAAGATTGATTGCGTTTATCACTAAACCTCTGATTCCAATATTCATTTGATCCTCAATTCGACGTCGATGTTTCGTTCTGGTGGAATATTCATGAAACCTTTGAAGCTGTTTACACCCGCATTCCATGGCCTTAGTTCCAGAGGATATATGTACACAATTATGTTACACACTAAAATAAGGTTGACAAACTGCAAATGAATGAATTTGTTAAAGTTAAAAGATAGCCGTGGTATTTAAATCCAGTTTCATCCGAGATAAATTGTGGTATAAATCATTTAATGGCAAACGATTTATTATTTATTGCCTGTTCATTCATGTAAGCATACGATTTATACCAAAGTCAAGTGTTAAAAATATGTTTAAAGTGTTTAGCATAGTTGAAGAAACGATCTGAGCAGATATAAAAAAAACTCAAAAATTTAATATTGCAAAGGTAACAATAATGTTCGTTAATCATAATGTGCTGTTAAAGATTGCAAATATGGCATGTGTGGATGGGAGTGTAATGAGACGTGTATGTGTAGCCATCAGACCACGGGGACTCACAAAATACTTGGCGATTGTCCGCATGGATGTACTGGTAGATGGACAGGTTTAGGAGAAAAGTGTAACATTGGTAAAAATATGTTGTTCAGAAAAGATTATGTGAAAAGACCGAATAACTTTGTATATACGAGTAATTATCAAAACGCATTTTTTGATGAAAATTAATAAATATGAACATGATCCCAAATACATATAACTTTCCAATCAGTCCCAAACAGTAATGTTTGTAATATTTAATTGTGAAGAAACTCTCAAACTAAAGTATCTTTTCCTGCATGTATTATTTCTCCTCGTCTCTTCAAAAATATTCGATTTTTAAAAACTAAGAACAACTGATTAAATAAATGATAGGCAATAAGATTTAAAGTAATAAAATTACTTACGCTTTCGATTTTTCATATTAACTTTAACAGAACAACTAATGCGATTGTCATATTAGAAGCTTAATCAAAGTTTATGTATTTTAAGTTAGTTGTTCGTGTGCTTCTTCTACTTAGAATGTGATCAAGACAAATGGGGACCATTCTGCAACAACACATGTGGCAATTGTGATGACAATGATTCGTGTGACGTCAGAAACGGCTTCTGTCCGGGATCGTGTGAACCTGGTTGGAAACCTCCGTGTTGTAGTGAAGGTAATATCGTTTAATCTCATATATGCATGTATTTCGTTGTTTTTTTTTTTGGTTTTTTTTTTTTTTTGGAATACAAACTGGCTATGGCTTATTTGATGCAAAACTATTTCTCCATCATTCTCATAATGCCATGATTAGTATTTTTGGCTCTGATTATTGGTAAGTATTTTGCAAAAGTATTGTGTAAAAGTGGTGTGTGAATAAAACCGAAAATGTCTTAAATTTCTTATATTGAGCAATATCAGCTCAGCTGATTAAATATAAGACCTTAATTTATGAAAATGAAAATATAGGAACATTAACACATCTACATTAGGAGAGGTAATTCATCTTGTTTTAAAATATAAATTCTAATCTCCTTCAGAATGCTCTATGGTACTTATGGTACAAATTGTACGTTTGAATGCGGTAAATGTATGGATATCACAAGCTGCAATAGGACCACAGGTATCTGCGAATCAGGATGCCAACCTGGTTACAGAGGACAATTATGTATTGACAGTAAGTACAAAGCAGTACGCACCACAGCAACTGAGGACCTTGTTAGATTTTTTTTTTCTGTCTGGACAACACAAGTTCATTAGTGTTACAGAACGGCTTAGAATCATACAAGTAGAGGTTTTGTGTATATTCTTTTAAATTTAAATTTTCTTGTATTACCGAGGCAAGAAAAAAACCCACATGCACATTGTTAAACTATTGATAAACAAAAACAACTCGTTTATTTCAGTTATTCATAAAATTGAATTGTCATGGAAGTAAAATATAACAATATATTCGCTTTTACAACAATTTGGTACTGGTTGCTTAAACCAGATTCTAGGATGCAACTACCTCGCGCAACACCAACGGGTTCCCATACAAACAAGCAAAAGATGCCTTGGTGAATTGCTGTAACCGACTCATCAGCTCGAAAGTGTTACATGCAAAAGCATACAACCATAAAATCATTAGAAACTTATGGCATTGTCAAGTAAAGACAGTGGGTACTCAATGATCTACATTGTAACTGAGATAAGAGCACCTGGAGTCAAAGCAGCAAATACGGAGGCACGAAACAGATCGAGCTTTTACTTTCTTTTACAAGATATCCCTAGAAACCTTCATTCACCTTTAAACCACTGCCATTGTCGAGCAAACAAAGAGATAAGCAGAGGTATCGAGGAAGTGTTTTTAGAAATGATAAAATACTTGTTTTATTATTGTTTTAAATGCAATAGGGTAAATGACATTTATTTTTTCAAAGAGTGTGAAAATGGGACATATGGGGACGACTGTAAAAATTAATGTGGGCGCTGTATGTTTGGAGACGCATGTCATTACGTTACTGGAGAATGACCTAGAGGATGTGATGCTGGGTATCAAGGACAAGATTGTAACACAAGTTTGTATCTGTTTGTTAAGTTTTGTGTTAGTTTTTATGTTCTTGGAATATAAAATTTTCTAAATTTAGGTTTACATTCAATTTTAGTTGATTCTTAATTCAATTCTTTTACCGAACCGCTTACAAAATCCATGGAAACAAGCGCCTAATGAATATTTATACATTTGCAGCACTGAAACAACCTGTAAGCGCATGAATGTCCAGATATTGTTTTCTGCAGATCTGAACTGTTTACATTCTTGGATTCATTTTTAAGTTACAGACTTACTGAACTTCACAAAAATAGACTAGTTCGAAATGCTTAACAAATAAAATAAAATGATGAACTATTTTACTCTTATTCGTTTCCTTTCCAGTCTGTGACCTAAATCAGTTTGGACTCAACTGTTCAGAGAAATGTGGTTACTGTAGTAATGGGGAGAGCTGCAACCACGAAACAGGAATATGTGCCCACGGATGCCAACCTGGCTGGGAAACGAAATTTTGTAATAAATGTACGCGCCACACGTCATAGAAACAGCTTAACAAAACTCTTCCTAAAAATCAGTACATTTTTACGACACATTCTGGAGGGCCTAGACTCAAATTTATGTAACATGAATCAAAAAGTTTCAGTGAAGTGTACAATGTATCAATATATTTCAAAATGCACTTAAATTTCAATATATATCAAAATGCAGTCTTAGAGCAATATTATTTTAAACAGATTTAAAGATCTTATCAATGAAGTACTGAGCATTAAATAAAAAGTTTTTTTTGTTGGAACAAACCATGCTTAGTTAACCTCAGCTAAAGTGTTTAAATACATGCATAGGCGTTCGCACTTGCGCCTCTCTAAGACCTATAGTTCTACGTCATTATGAGTCTAAGCTTAGTACCGTAATATGTTAAGCTTGATGTAAAACCATTACGTTTAACAATTGACTGTCTTCGCTATAATAATCGGAGGCAGAAAATGACAAGATTTTGACCTTTTGTCCTTTTTTCATTTAATTAAGAATAACCACAGTTTGCCTCTTCTATATAAATCTTCGTGCATAATAACACCACTTTGTTTGAAATACCAGCAAAAAAACAGAGCAAAAGGTTCGATAGCGGATAATGATGGTCATTTTTATTGTTCATAGCATGTGATGACGGTTTTTATGGTGACGGGTGTGCCAATACTTGTGGGTATTGTTTCAACAACACAAGTTGTACGCACGTGAATGGTAGTTGCCCTGGTGAATGTGCAGAGGGACATCACGAAACCGTTTGCAAAACAAATAAGTTGAATAATAAAATAATAAAATTTCAATATTTTGGAGCATTAGACTTTCTTAAAGTTGAACGTTTTATTGCTCGTACAGTGTTACATGTATTTGTCAATATACATTTTATGACCCGTTAACAGCAAATGACAGTCTGTTATATGTGCAAGAACACTAGTGCATATATATGTTATTAATATTTTTAATGATTTTAAAAATCTATTTAAGTATCATAGTGGTGTAGTTTGTGCAGTTGCCACCGCAAAACTTTGCCCTGTACATTTAATCAGCGGTGTTATCTATTACGCACTTTGAAAGCCTTTGAGTACGATATTTAAACTTGTGAAAATATTCTTGGGCTTACATGTAACCCGGGACTAGGCGACCTGGATAGTAACATTGCAAGCATTTCTATTACTGTTCTTAAACGGGCTCAATCATACCGAGCCAGAAATATTTTGAGATTTGTAGTGTTCGGTGGGTTTCAAACTTCCTTCTCCATCTATTTTATTAAGATTGTACTACTGGTTGGTACGGAATCAACTGTGCTACAATATGTGGTGATTGTGAAAGTGTTCAGAATTGTGATAGAAAAACAGGGATGTGCACTAACGGATGTTTACCTGGTTGGCAGGGTTCATATTGTAAAGACCGTAAGTTCCTATATATTATGCTTTTATGATTTCTTAAATAATGAAAACAATGAAGGTACATTCAGTTGAATTTGGATTCATACGTACTGTAATTTCTGTTTTTCAGTTATGTTATCGTCATATCCTAACAGCTCATTGACTTTTAACCACGATGGGTTGAGAACACGGGTATCATTATAAGACTTTATTTAACTGTAGTTTCGGCGTTTAATTTACAGGAAAATTCATGTTTGATAATAAATAGTATGAACAACATAATTATTTTATTTTGAAGCTTGCGAAGATACCTTCTATGGAATGAATTGCAATAATACCTGTGGTTACTGTAGAAATCGTGAGCCCTGTGATAAGACGAGTGGTCACTGCCGAGCTTGTGAGCCAGGATATCAGATGAACACCTGCACTGAAAGCAAGTGAATCTTTTTTAGTAAAACACAATCTATTTTAGTAAAACACAATCTTTTTTAGTAAAACACAATCTATTTTTTAAAAAAATCTATTTTAGTAAAACACAATCTTTTTTAGTAAAACACAATCTATTTTAGTAAAACACAATCTATTTTAGTAAAACACAATCTTTTTAAGTAAAACACAATCTTTTTTTAAAACACAATCTATTTTAGTAAAACACAATCTATTTTAGTAAAACACAATCTATTTTAGTTAAACACAATCTATTTTAGTAAAACATTCTTTCTTGTTCTATTTACGTTGTTACGAAAGAAAAAAGTGACCCAATGACAGGTCTGATTCAGAAACAGTTTAAGTAATATCAGTAATATGTTTGACATCTAATTTGAGGTTTTCAATCAATTAACCTTTCGATATAGTCTAACTTACCCTCACATTACAGTACGTCTGTTTCAACATTTGAAAGTCGTTAAGCATGATACCTGCAATGTTTTTATAAATATAATTATTTCAATATTTAAATCCTTTATTGTTAGCGGAGTTAATATCCAATCTAGTACAGCTACAAGACTGATGTAATATAGACTCTTAGAAGATCTATTTTGGTTTCATAGTATGTGTGAGTGGGATGTATGGGAAAAACTGCGCTCAGCAGTGTGTTAGCTGCGCTGGTATCGGCCAGTGTAATATAACCAATGGTATATGTCCTCTCGGCTGCTCTGATGGATTCACCGGACCTTTATGTACAGGTAAAACAATGCTCTTGTTTTTCTTTCTGGGTTAATAATGGACATAAATTTTATATAAAATATTTGTTGAAATATCTGAGACTTTTTACTCACGATAAGAAACATGCCTGTTAAGTGTCTGTAAATAAATCAAGTTAAACGTAACACAATTAATGTTTTTTATTTACAAAAATCCTATAGTACTCATAGTTTAAAGATAACGTAGATAAACGATATAAGAGCGATGGTTCAATTAAATACATGTATAGCATTGTTTTTTTTCCAGAAAGCCGCTGAAGAGCGGAGAAAATACGTACTACACTACGATGATAATTATTATTATAATAGTAATTAATAGTAATAATAATGATGTTGATGATAGTGATGATGATGCTAGCATTTTAAGAGCTATACATAAATACTCTGTTTGACCTAAATTAAACATCACACTAATTGAATAGGTCAGTACAAATGATATTATTCAATATTTTGAAGAAAATGCAGTGTCGACCCCGGGAAATAAGATCCCTATCATAGGAGGTGTTGTTGGGGCAGTGATTGCATTGGCTGTGGCAGCAGTAGCAGTTCTGACCTTTATAAAAAGAGGCTATTTGGGGTATGCTTGAATACAAGATTATTATTAAATTAGATGGAAAATTATATTTCGAAAGCCACCGAAAACGACATTTATCTAAATATTGCTTGCTCTGTTTGATGGAGCCTGTTTATTGGCAGTAATCGGAATGCATATTACTGTCCAGGCCGCCTAGCCCCGTGTTGAGCGCTACTCAATATTTACACAGATATATTATTTTCGCTCAATATAAATTGATAATTGAAATGTCTTTCGCATACAAAAATAAAGAATCTGAGTGAATGACTGTTATAGAAATGTATATTACTGAACAAGCAACTAAGCCCTGGGTAAAGCGCAACTAAGATATATTTTTTAATTCTATACAAATGTTACCATTAATATATAATTTTTACTCTTAACTACTGTTTTAATGCATATAATTCCCATTTTATCATTGACCATTCATAAATATGTTAAAGTATAAAACAGCTAATGAATTATGATCTAAATGATTTGTAGAAATCGTTGTTTTCTGGTTAAGAAACGGCGCTTCGATCTAGTTACAGTACTTTTCAATGTAAAACCTGATTGGTTTTTGTAAATAGTATGGTTATTTGGACGTTTCCGATTGGTCGAATAAATATAAGTTGTTACACGGAGAAACGTGTTTACATGCTCGGTTTGACTGAGCCTTCTTTTATGGACAGTTGTGGAAATGCATGGTACTGAATGCCACCTAGACCCTGGTATTGCGCAACTCAAAAGGTCAAGGTCAACAGTACAAAAGATTGATTCATCCCAAAAGATGATGTGCTAATGACAATGAAAATGGAATCCTTACTTTGATGTATTCAGATTAATACGACCTTACGTTCAGCGGTGTAAGGTCCCAGGTAAAAGAATGGACTTGTCCTTAATATGAAAACAATGTGCACAATCAATGACAGGGAAGAATTTATTATTTGAGTCTATTTATTTGAGTGCAATCGAAACATAAATAACTTTCGTTAAGATGTGTTTATTTGATCAATAAAACTTAAATCTGACGAACTTTGTAATAATGTATTGCACTTGACTCTTTCAGACAGAAGTGCGCCGCTGATAAGAAAGAAAGTACTTTCAATGATCTTGGTGAGTACAATAAGTTATCTTGTCTGTACTTGACCGATGGTCTACCTATAGAGGTCTGTTATTGTGTATCTGGCATCTCATAAGTCTTTCCACCTTGGGTACAAAACTCATTGCTTAAAATTATATTTTATTACTAATGTTTTGTCTGAATTTTTTTTCTCTTAGTATTAAAAACCTCTACTTGTGATTTATCAAATCGTGAATTTATTGGTTTTATTATATTTACATAAATAAATAATAGTAATAAATGAGCTTGAACTGCGTGTTATAGAATTAACAGATGATCTGCAAAAGAACGTTGGGCGTGCCATGGGCAAACAGAGTATACCAATTCCAGAAGAACCAAATTCTGATGGAGGTTACACTAATGCCAAAGCAGTTAATAACCTAAACGATAATTCAATTACCATATCCAACATCCGTGCTAAATGTCACTCAGCAAAAAGAGAGCCAAGCTTTCTGTATTCTGAGTTCCAGGTAAGAATGAATCTTAGTTTCACTTCACTTTGATTATCTCTCGACTTTCAACAAAAAAAACCATAAATGTTTTCTTTACAAAACAAACCATTAAACATAATAATTTCAAATTTTAAGATAATGTATTTTGAAAGGTTTTACATCTAGCTCTTTGCAATAAATGAATGGCGACATAAAGAATTCACTTATCATGAATAACAATGTAGTGTACGGCTGCAAGTGGAGGTGGTCAGTGAAATATATGCATGGATGCAGCAAGAATTCATTTGAATATAAAATTTGTGTAATGTACGAGTGTATGTATGCGGATATTAAAATACACAAATAATGTTTGAAGGACAATAATACTGGTTTACATGATATAGCTATGTAATATCTACAGGAGCTTCCATATGGCCTTAATGGTGATGCTTCAGAGGCGAAAATGGCTGTCTACAAATCGAAAAATAGATATCGAGAAATGTATCCATGTAAGTGCTGGTTTTGATCGACATAGATCACCATAAACAATAAACAAAACATACAACAAGGTTCACGGAATTGAATTTATGCGCAAAGTTCATTTAACATACACATATTTTTGTAAATATAGGTTAGCTTTCTGTGCAATTAAAAATAATCTCTTAACGAATATGTATTGTAAATTATGTATGACTTGCTATTAAGATGTGTTATTTATACGTATCGGATAAAACAAAGTTCAGAAAACGTCTTATCACATATAGATGATAAGAAAAAGTATCAATTTTACAACGTTACCAATATTTAAAAAAAAATTATTAACAGTCAAAAGGTGGAGGCATTGTATACGATAAAATCATGTTTTCTATGATTTAAATTAATGCATAAACATATATATTTATTTGTTACATGTCACAGGCTAGATTTGTTGTTTTTCAGATAATGCAAACAGGGTACATTTGCCTGAAATACCCGGCTTTCCAAGTTCTACTTACATCAACGCAAGTTATATAAATGTAATTATTATTTTATTTTAGTTAATCTTCTTTAGTATTTATCTTGCGTTTTATCTTGGCTCTTAAAGCCTTTAATGTTACAATACAGAGTTTAAATATTTGATAAAATCAATATGTTGTTTGGAATACATCACAATTTAAACGCTTTACTATCATGGTTAATATTGAGATGCGTTTAACTCAATGGTAAAGGGTGGAGAAAATACGTCCACTACCTAAAGTTGTATGCAAACCGCGCCAAAACTATTTTGAAAATTCATTCTTTTCGTTTTATGTTGCTTTTTCCCATTCCCTTTTTTCACTAAATGACTCTTCAGCACATATTTCACTAAACAATCAACGTTTTTTACAGGGGTATGTCCAATCAAAGAAGTATATTGCTGCACAAGGTACTGATAATCAGCATTTCTAAATTTTGTTTAAAAAAACTTACAAAACAGTATGTTTTTTGGCATGTTTGCATTTTACTATTTTATTTTAAATTTTACGTTGCTAATATATTGGACTTAGAATGACTTATACACTGGAATAATAATTATTATTACCTGATACCTTATATAAATGTTATTTGGTAGTTTTGACTGTTTTTTGAAATTCTAAAAATGTCCATGTTTGCGAACTGTTGACCGGTCAATAGTTTTGACTGTTTCCCTCGTGTGCTCTGACGTCATGACGTCATGTGGAACAGTAAAGAAACAAATTGACTCCAATGATTATTTCTCCATAAATAAAATGTGGTGAAGTATTTAAACAAATTAAAATTTTGTCAGCAAAATGACAGTTTCCTTAAGTTTTTTTTTAAGAATTAAAAGAGAAAAACAATATGAAAATCTACTAACATACAAAATGTTGGCAGTGTGACATAGTAACAAGATTGTTAAATTAAACAAAGTTTAATTAAAAATGTATTTGCAAAATTATTTTCCTGTTCCTTTTTTATCTGTTAGTACTGTTAAAACAGTAATTGATCAGGTAATAAAACAGTTATTTCATATTTGATTTGGGAACAGTCAAACAGTTGTCCCTCGTTTTCGGGGATAGTGTTTTGAACTGTTGCCCTCGGCCGACGGCCTCGGGCATCAGTTCAAAACACTATCCCCTCCACCTCGGGCCAACATTTTGACTTTTCCCAAATCATAAATGAAATAACTGTATACTAATATATTGGAACAATTATAACTAAATTACATATCTTGAAGTACGATAATGTATAATGCAGGTGCCATTCAGGCGACAATTAACGACATATGGAGAATGGTATGGTCAGAGAACATCAGCATAATTGTCATGCTGACAAAATGTGTTGAATTAGGGAAGGTATTATAAATAAGATGACATTTGAAAAGCTTTTTTCTTCCATTTAAACAGAATGAACATACAAACATAAGCAGAGTGGACTTAAGAAACTTTGCAAACGTACTTGTTTCTTTAATGAAAATCTCATTGATCATGTGTCTGATTTTTGCACCCTTTCTAACTAGACGCACGCCGTTTTTGCCAATGCCTATTGTGTTTGCACTGATCATTCCAAGATGGCAAGTTCAACTTCTCTATTTCATTAACTGTCTTATATGCTCCTTATTTTGAAATATGTTGGTTTATTAATTTACGTTCATTATCGCTCTTATTGTATGTGTGAGACTTGTGTTCAAAGTGTGACCTTCCTGTAATGCTTTTTGAATCATTTATGAATGCACATATTTCCAACTTTAATTTGGCAACTTAAATGGTACAGTTATGGCCATTTTTGACACATATAAAATTATGAAAAAAATGTCTTAATTTTATTTTTTTATTTAAAATCTGTTGTGTTTTATAAATTTGTCTGGTTTGCTTTTCTATTATTTACAAGTATGCAATGTTTACAATTGTGTTCTTACAATAATTATATACTTTCAGATGAAATGTGAGCTGTACTGGCCTGAAGAGAGCTCGTTAGAGTATGGTACTATATTTGTAGAGTTGATTACAGTGGAAGAGTATGCAGACTTTGTAGTCAGGACATTCAAGTGTACCAACGTAAGTTCTTTTGTAACCAACATATAAAGGTTTGTTTCCATAAGATAGCTATTGCTCCCTTTTCCGATGGGCCACGCCACTATAAATTGTTAGTTTTACCACAAATGCATAAAAAACAAAGTCGTCTGCTCAATTTAATTAATTACGTCATTTCAAGGATTAACGTCAAGTGTTCGTGACGCGCCCCATATAATGTCAAACACCGGAATTGTTTCTAGTTCTGTTCTAGTATTGTTCCCAATCAATGCAGTTCAGTGTTGTTTTTGAATTAATATTAAATAATTCTTGAATATTCTAGGTACCTTTGAAAGTGAGCAGAACAGTTGTACATTTCCACTACACAGCCTGGCCTGATAAGGATGTGCCTGAAACAGCTCTCTCAATCGTCCAGTTCTGGAGAATGGTCAGGGAACATAATCCCGTTAACAAAAGGTCTCCATGGCTGGTACACTGCAGGTACGTGCATAAAAACAGAATTTGAGAGTAGGTAATCAGCTATCAAATTTCGGTAATGTAACATCACCTAATATGATATAGAATACCACTTGGCAATTCTTGTTATTTATTTTTGAATTGTCCTTTTATTATATTATGTGGCGTTATATATATTTTTGATTTGACTGATTCCAGTAGAATATTTAATTGTGCACTGCAGGGAAAGTAAGTAAACTTGCAAAAAGTCTTTCAAACTGGTCGCGTATTTTATAAACGAACAAGTTTTAATCTAAAGTTCTACTCGCGTATGCCAAAGAACTGATGTCATTATTAAACGTTAGAATCTTATCTGTATTAACAGTGCCGGAGTTGGACGAACGGGTACATTTATTGCGATGGATGTTTTGTTTGACCAAGGCCAGACTGAAGGGAAAATGAATATAAAGGAGACCGTTTACCGGCTACGAGAACAAAGGCTTAACATGGTTCAAACAAAGGTGAAAACTTCTGACATTTTAATTGGCAATTTATATTAGTGATTTTTACTGAGAAAATGGGGTCAAAAGGGATACACTATTGCAAAACGTTGACATACAATTAAATTTTACAAAGTATTAAATGTCAATAAAAATGTAAAACAAAATTATTTGTTGTGTATTGTAAAGCGCATTCATAAATATGCATGAAAATACTTCGTACAAGTCCTTGTCATATTTCATGTTACCATAGCAACCACTTGCTCTTTTGGATAAAAACTGGAAATGAAGGTACAGTCTCTCAAAATATGACTTTATTAAAAAATCTAAAATAACAATCTTATTAAAACAAGTTCATGTAAATGAATCGTGTATCATTTGGTAACGTTGAAGAAAACATCGTATGAATGTGACGCTGTGCAATCTACGAAGTCAAATACAATGATTTCAAAGTCATCATTATGAACAACAGCAATGGCTCAAAACATTCATACAGTTAAAATTTTTGGTAGTTTTGCTTGACATTTTTAATATTTATTTAACAGATTTCTAAGGTTTTCAGAAAACAGTATTGATATGTCAAAGTTGATCCAAACATCGTATGAAATACAAATATAAACATCTAATACATTAATTTCTCTCACATTGTATCGTTGTTTATAGAGAGTAAGCGTTTCTTTTCCATATATTTTAGGAACAATACGTTTTTCTACACAACATTATGGCCGAGATCCTAGAGCCTATTGGAACTGTGTGCAAAAGTGAGGAGTTTTCGGATGTATACAGACAATTGACCTCAAACAAGGCTACAAACAAGCAGAAACTATTCATGGAATATCAGGTTAGTAGAATTGGAAATAAAAGCAGAAGCAGAGAGCGAGAGTAAAATCTCATTAATTATAACCATATCAAATGATTACCAAACGGTGTTCGAACATATGACTGCAGTTATTTTTATGTTGATATTATTATATTAGTGACACAATATAGATATTACGATTCTTTTCATCCGTAAACGCAAAGGTTTTACCCTTTCACTTATTCATACAGTTTGGTTTAAAAAAAACAACATTTAAACTGAAATTGCAAGTACATAAACTTTAATCATACGATCTAGTCAGCCAAGGTTAAACGACCAGCCTTTGGAAACTAAAGTACACGAATTTTATGTAACGTCATTTAAGAATGGTTGTTTCTAAAGTTTTGCCATATCTTAGTAAACTTGCTTGCTTTTCATCAAATGATAACTCGAATTCGACTTTGACTTACAGAAATATAAGAAATGTATATTACATATTCACTGATTATTTCTATTAGTTCATCACGCAGGTTCTTATATTTGTTGTTTTCGTGTCATTTATAAACATATGCGTCATATCTTGTATATGTTGTTAACATGAAAACAAAAAAAAACACAACCAAGTTACTACATAGAATGTTTCCTACAGCAACTGTGCAAAGCCACTGACGAATTGTATCAAGGTTATGATGAAGCAGACACGTATTGCAACGTAGTTCCTAACATATGTGGGCAGTTAATGGATTGCAAACTTCCAGAAAACGTCTGCAAATCTCGAAATCTTCAGATTCATATAGGTACCCATCCTCGTATTTATTTACTTTCTTTACAATTTTATCATTCTGTACGGTTATGAAGAATGTTTCGAAGTTGAATCGCATTCACCTGTATTGATAAGGTTATACATTTCCAATAGTTTTGAAAAATGATTATAGTCTGAAATTTGTCAGGGGTCAGCGTCTTTATGAACCTACTATGCAGCACGTCATTCTAAAAATCACCACAATTTTTGGCAATTTATTCATTTGCAATATGTGCAAAAATTTTGTTTTTTATTAAATACTTATTCAATAGGCATTCAGCCTATTGATAAGGTTATACCTTTCCAATAGTTAGTAAAAATAATTATAGTCTGAAATTTGTCAGGGTCGGCATCGTTATAATCTTGCTTTGCAGCACGCCATCATAAGAGTCACCACACAGTTTCTTAACGTTTTCCTCTGTGATATATGCATAAATTAACTTTCATTTTACTTAAATATATGCTCAGTCAATCCAATTTTGGTAAAATGTCACCTTTGCTCACGATATGAACATTGCCCTTTTCTCTTAACTTTTCAAAATTTGCTTGCACATTATTTAAAATTTATTTGGATTGACGCGGCAGATAATATATAATATACGTTACATAATGTTTGTATTAAATGTTTTCATTGTAGATGACCGTCACAGACCCAGGCTGTGTACGGCTGCAATTGGTTGCAATGATTTTATCAATGCCGTTTATATTCCGGTTAGTATGAATGATATTCTAGCCGAATTTTACTAGTTTTCTAGATACTTGATCTCGTACTCTTGTTAACTTAAATCGTGTTTTATTATGTCATCGTACTAGTATTACACAATTCGTGAATTGAATGCCGGAAGGGGTTATCAGCCTTTTTTATGCAGTTGCTCATGATCCTTCCTAGCTTTTCATAGACGAATTATGTTTATATTCTCTAGTGCTTTATATCACAAGCCTCTGCTAATAAGTGTTTTGGCTGACGCCTTTTTCATAGAAATCTGATTTCCCCAGTTTATAACTTTTATATATAACAAAAATCAAGTGTGCATCTAATAAATATAAACTAGAAGTCTAAGAATTCTTTTTCAGACCTATAGATACCGGGATCATATTATACTGACCCAGTGTCCACTGGAAAACACTGTGATAGACTTCATCAGAATGGTTTGGGACTGCAGCGTTACTGATGTCGTGTATCTCGAAGAGAAATTGCAAAAGGTAAACAAACAAAATTCTTCACTTCAGTTTAAAACAACTTGATTTTGCGGTGATCAGTAATGATAATATCCATACTGGGAAATGAACATGTACCTTACGGCGACAGAATCTAGCCATGCAAATCAGAACACGCTACCTTTGAGCGAGACTCTTCCACAGTTGGTTCCGCGTACACGAAGTTGACTGTACCCATCCTCTTTGACCACGTTTAGTCGTTTACTGAGCGATCAAAAACAAATTCGATTTTGAATTGTTGCTGTTGAATATAGTGTATGTTACATTAAATAGGAAAAGCATAAATGTCTAATAGCCGCTTTGACGTTTCTGAATAAATGTTGCACAATCTCACTATTTTGCATCTTTTTAGCATGTAAAGTTTTTTTTACTTGCAGTTAAACTTTCACAACCGATTAACGTGCCTAAATCTTGTTTTGTCATCACATTGTAGCCTACCCATTTAATACTAGCTTGATACCTTGATAAAAACATCAATACGTGTGTTTATGTGAAATTCTTATAACTGTTTTTCTTATACTTTAGATAGTTTGTAGAATTAAAGAAGTATTTATATTTCAAAACTCAAATGAAGTTCGCACAAAAGAAAACAAATTATATTCCTGATCTAAAAGGTCTTGTCCAGTCAGTGTGCTTAGAGTACATTAACTTATTCTGTGGTATCTTTATTAATTGTTCCGTGTTTTGTTTCAAATAAGTAGTTGGTTGGCAGGTTTAGTGACCTTTGCTCAAAGTTTAACATAGCTTTTGCCTTAATCAGTTTAATGATTATAAACACGGGTGACTGCAAAACAAACTGTTTAATGTAAAAAAAGGACTATCTCACAGGATGGCAGCATTGTACCAGATATATTTTTCATATTGTCGTCCAATTTTTTCTTAATTTAAGGATGAAGAGGCATACTGGCCAGTAAACAGAGAAAGAAAAGAAGTCGGATCATTTAGAGTTGAACTTGTGTCTGAACGGACAACTGCAAGTTTTACATACAGGATTCTCCGTTTTACTCATGCAGCAAATGTGAGTTTTATTTTCTGTATACATGTGTCTTTCAGTTTTATATAATGTATTTTGTTTCATTTATTCAAGTTTTACTATGAAAACTAAACCTCTTTATATTCAAACAAGACAGTTTAGGAGAAGATAGAGGTAATATGAGTTTGACAAATTAAAATGATACATGTTCATTATATCCCGGATAAGCCTAATATAACCAAATCGAACATGTCGAATTGTCTGGTTTTGTGCATCAGAGAATTTTGCAAGGCCGTGCAAGCACATGATAATGCGAGATGGTGTCTGAGGGGCAAATTGCTATTTCAAAAAACAACGTGCGCTCACAACTGAAACAATTATGTGCAGGACTCTCTTATCTGTTAAAATGTTAAGTTGTAGGGGTTTTAAATAATAATGAGAGGATAAAAAAATAATAAAAATCACTAATCTAAATGTGATATTACACTTGGTACTTACTTTAATGCACATGCATGAGTTTAAATACATAATCATTGACCTAGTTAATCGAACCCAGGACCGGGCACATTTTATCATTACATTGGTAAACAGGACACAGTTTGTTTCATTTCAAACGACTGTATGTGTTTAAGTCGAAACTTTCGACGTTTATTACGGTAACCGTATTTAAAATCTCTATTTCAGTTTTTTTTTCTGGAGAAATATGGTCTTCAGATAGAATGAATTTGATTAAAATGCATAAACAATACCAATAAGATTTGAACACAGGAATCCTATATATTTCATCAAAATGACAAAAGGCAAGCTTCAACTGCAGAAATTATTTTGTAAAGATGGTTAATGGGCGTGTTCTCGTGCTCAAATATGCCAAATGCTTACTTGTAGAAGCAGCAGAAGGAAATTCGACAGTACCATTTCCATCACTGGCCTCAGAATAAGGAGATTCCGGCCGACACGGCGTACATGTTGCGTCTGATTTCTGCTGTTGATGATCAATTCAGAAAACAAGACGACTCTCGTCTGGTGATTCAATGTCTGTGCGTGCAACTATTCACTTTTATAATAGTTAAACGTCTTAATACTTAGAACAATATAAATTTTGTATTTGCGGTTGATCGGAAATTGATAAATACCTACTTATAGATATGGCGTGACGCCTGAAAAGTACAAACTATATCATTTTATACGGAATAAGTTTTTTCATTGCATGATATAATCTGTAATTGAAATCGCTTTTCATAGCCAGCTGGTAAAAACTGTAAATTTTGACATTAATATCACGGACAGGCATCACAGTATAACCTGAATTTGCGACGGCCACTTTTTGAAAAACGGATGCAATTCATTGGTCGTCGCGATAACACTACCATCCCGCTACTCCGAAATGCGACCTTTTTCTACAGTCCTAAATCAAATCTCTAATCTCTTCTTATTGTATAAATTGCTAATTATGGAGAAAATTAATGTCACAGTTTGAATATTTCTGAACACAGGACCTACTATACTTTTGATTTGGAAGGGTGAAGTTTTCTCCTTTATTCAGTAGTACGCAAAAAAGTAACTGACCAAATTGCCAAGTTTTCTTCTATGGATGAATTGAACACTCGTATATCCCGATTTATTATCATTTCCATTGAAGCTACTAATTATTACTTCAATTCCAGCGATGGTGCAAAGAGAAGCGGTGTTTTCTGTGTGGTTTACAGTCTGTTGGAGAGACTAAAGATGGACAAACAGGTGGCTGTAGCAGAAACCGTCATACAGGCGAGAACAAAACGGAGGCAAATCATCGACAACTTTGTAAGTATGAACAAGAAACCCAACGAGAACAAACTATTTTTAAAAGATAAAGAACTAAAAGTTATGCGTTTTGTTTTGATGATCAGAATGGACTGTTTAAATAATAAATGTTTCATTAAACGCAGTACATTTGTTTATCTGCTAGTATGCTCCCTTCGTCAAGCATTGCATCGCTGCTCGATGCCTCCATATTTTGAACCATTGCTTTGTTTGGTTGTTGTTTTCTGTTTGTTATGTAATCTAAATCACTCATTTAAAACAAACGTCAGCCGTGGACATTTTAATATCTGGAAAGGATTTGTTTATACCGCAAATACATTGTTTGTGAACCTCTTCTTCGTTAAAATGCACAGGTCTGAAATAAATTATTTATCGGTTGCTTCTGGAACGTTGTAAGTGATATACACGACCTGAAAGCTGTGCGATAATCCACATTGTTTTTATTTCAGATACAACACAAGTCTGTCGTTATGCGATAATTTTGTTATAAATTATGGTTTGTTTTACTTCAAAATAATACAGTTACAGCAATGAACTGTTAGATATGTATGAATCATAGTTTTATTTAAGGAACCATTCGCTTTTATAAAATAAATTGTCCTGTGTTTTACTTCAGGAACAATACAAGTACTGCTATGATGTGATAGAAGATCACCTGCAAAGAAACAACGTCTACGCAAATTTAGCATAAAACTGCAAACTTTTTATGATTTTGTCCTGGCTTAATCACGTCTTTAGCAGCCAGTTCTACATGTTTGCATATCTTGTTCCGTTGAAGTCATTCACTTCAAGACATTAGGTCAGAGTCATGAAGACACATATGCAAAATAAAGATACATTAGTAACACTCATTTGTGCAAAGGTTCATTGAACAGCATATTGCCGTTATTGGGAGGAGTGTAGTAAGTCCATAAATGATTTAATTAAATTTCGAAAATATTTAAAAAAAAAATCATTATTAATTTTTAGACCACAAAAATAAAAATAAATAAATAGTTATTTTAACTTATAAAATTAATACTTTCAGCAAAAAAAACTATTTGAAACAAGGGTCATGACTGGTTTATCATTTTTGTATTACCGGAGCACTTGTAAATTAGCGGAGCATCGGTAATTTATACGTTTCAAGCGCATAAAATTCATACGACGGACGCATACTTTTGTAGGTCCGCCGATATTTTACAGGTTCACCTTCAATTTTCAGAAATGATGCATCGCTGATTTACAGTTGCACCGGTAAATTTATACGTTGGACGCATAAATTTATAGGTGGACCAGCACTTGCTACCTTTTGAGCCTTTTCGTACGCCATAGAAATGCTATATCTGCATGTGCCGTTATTGATAGTACCGACACTGTAGTCATCAGACATTCATTTCTCACGTGTGCACTGTTTCCAAGAATATGTTTGAAAACTTTTTTCATAGACTGAGTTAGTCATACTGGATTCGTGCCTTCCGTTATTCTGATTTAGACAGAGAATAATTTTAGCTGTTTTTCAATTGTGATTTGTGTGTTTAAACTCATACATCATTCTCACAATGGATGCCAGCATTTGGATCATTCAGAATTATGATTTCGTCGAAACATAAAATTACTTTGTTTCGTGTGGTGAATTATAACTTTTATGACGAAGAAAATTAAATAGTGTACATTATTAAGACTGCGCATGCGCATAATAACACAAACAGATGGGCGAATTCAAAATACCCAGTTCCCTTTACAATACCATTTAGCTTTTTTTGTTTTGTGTACTTTACTTTGCAACACTGCCAAGTAGTTTGGTGAGTTTGAGTTAATTCACCTAGGCAACGTCTTCATGTTTTCTTTTTCCGAAGAACCTGCTGGGACTCTATACCTTTATGTCGCAGATGTGATATGATCAATATTGAAAGTTGATTTTCCGTATTTCAAACGTTACTATATAGCAACTTTAACTCATTAATATCAAACAAATCAATCATTAACATCGATTAAAAGCCATATGTTGAGCTTAACTTTTCGGGTTCGTGTTTGCTTTTGCATTCAGTATAGTTCAGCTGATTGGTGGATTGGAGTTATTTCACCAAGACAACTTGTTTGTTGATATGAGAATCTGTTGGAGCAAGTGTGAGGTTGTTGCATCCTAGAACCTGTTTTTAACCCCCCCCCCCCCCAGTGGCTTATTGTTTTTCCACTGACCGTTCCAAGGCGGTAACCACAAGGGTTCTCTTTTTCGTTAATTGTTTGCGATGACTTTTTTGAATACTCTTTTCCTCTTTTCTTTTTCGCTGCGTGGTGTGCCTGTGATTTGTGAGTGTTGCGATTGTTGATATGCATATTTCACTTTTTGTCTGGAATTAAAAAATGGAATATGTTGCGTCGAAATATGCTTTGTAGCTTTGTCTGTAAAATAACCCCGATCACTAAACTGTAAACATAAACTGGAAATATTTGTTTTATATTAAACACAGTGTCACGGTTAATAAAATGAATTCTTTTTTTGAATATTTTAACTTGTTTAAATTGCTTGAGAGAAAAAAAGTTTCAAAAATACACATATATATATCGCCTTACAGTGTAATGTCGAACAACATAACAAGACTAGACAAAGATACAGAACACTAGCAAAGAGCATAAATTCATCTATTCTGTGAATGATATTTATTAACATCAATTTTTTAAGGCATCACCCAGATATTCAGCACTTGTCACCAATACAATATTAGTGCAATTTAACATGCCTGAGTGGGTAATAAAACCTTGTTTTACTTGGTTCGCACCAACGACCATTGTCACCTACAGGTTCCGGTTTGACTTTACGTTTTCTTTTTAGACGAAATAAAATTATAATTAAAACTGCGAGAAGGGCGATAGCCCCGCCAGTTACTCCTATGACTGTTCTTGTTCCTGAAACAAAAAAAAATGATGAAATAGTTAATACCAACTAACTGAGAGACAACTAATAATATCTTTTTAAGATAAAAAGTCCCTCAAAATTATGATTGGGCTGAGCTCAGATGCGCAAGGATATATAACAAAATCATTAAAAATAAGCTCCAATTTTTAATACTTTTTTTTAAATTTATGTTTGTTGCATTTATGCGGTTCACCATTTTTTGCCATTTCAATTTTTTCAAATAGTATTTGAAATTAACTTTTCTCAGCTGTTTGAACATGATCACTGCATCGACTTATTTTACACAAATGCAAAGACGAGTCACTGTAATAGCACCAAGCTATTGGAGGAATTTGTGCATAAAGTGGATTATTTGTTACTGTACGTCTCTTGAAAGAGAATGATAAATTATTTCATAGATACCTAACATTTTATTTCACTTCAGTATATATAAAGGATATCCAACTAATCTTCAATGTGATCTGTTAATACATGTCTTTGTGGAAAATTGAAATCAATCCAGTTTCTTTTTTTTTTAATCAGCGCTTACCAATTGAGTTCGTTTCATGCCAATGTGTTAATACAGCGGTTTCATTAGATAGTTTGCGTTCGGTACTTATCTGAAAAGGTAAACATAAAAAACAGATTATAAAACTTTTTTCATGCTCAACTCAATTCTGTGCTAAAACTGTAGATGTCTATAATATTAGCAGTCTTCGAAAATATAAAATGACTCTCTTTTCTATAGCTGTTATCAAAATTAATTTTGTCATGTTTGAAGCTAAAAATATTTTAGGTTTGAAAATTAAATAAAACGAAGTTCATCAAATGTTCATGCTCAAATTCAGTTGAGGATGAAAAATGTTTTATAATCACGGGGCCGGCCAGAGCTTACCTTGAGCCCGAGTGCCATAATTATTAGTCATATCATTATAGTTATATAACTAGCTGAATAAAACTCAGACAAAACTTGGTCAGTCCAAGAACGAGTTTTCATGTTTGTTAGTACTCTCCAGAAGTTTACTGTATGCAGCGTAAGATTACAACTTCAACTGGATATCAATTAACAAACCGAAAAACTCATCAACCATTTAATACGAAATGGAAACCCGATTTTCAATAGGAAAATATTTGATAGTATCTGCAGATTTTAAATCGGGCGGTGCCTTTCCAGGCGCCTGATTGCTTACGTAAGTTACCCACACTTTCGCTGTGGAAATCGACGATTTTGTTAAGTATAAAAATCGTATAAACACCACCCGATCCAAGAAACCCCGTCCAAGGGGAATCTAGCGATCAGACTCTGCCCAGCAAAGGTATTTTTGACATCCCTGACCGCCTAGAAATCGCTCGAGTTTTGAGGAATCTTAAACCTTGACGGGCGCTGTCCATAGAGCAAAGTTTTCAGCTGCTACTGCCAGATTGCAATTGCCATCTGGCGGCCTGCATCCTATTCAGCCGGACTAGATGTATAATAGACGCAGACCGGCGGCAATGACCGTAGATTTACTTAGTTTTCTAGAGATAAAAATTAAAAATGTTATAATAAAAAGTTACGACTGTCCAGATTTCACGACCATGGGTTCATGAATGGAGTGTTTTAGTGAAATGGTTCCTACTACATGTATTGCTGCTGTGTTTTGAATTGTTTTCTTACATTTTTGAAAATATTCTACTAAATTCTTACCGTTGTTGGTTGGATGGCATAATCATTTGTGACTGTAGTTTCTGTTTTGTGGATATAGGTTATTGATGGTGTTGTTCGAAAATCACCAGTAAGTGATGTTACTGCTGTATGGATATAGCTTGTTGGTGGTGTTGTTCGAATATCACCTGTTAGGGATGTTACTGCTGTTTGGATATAGCTTGTTGGTGGTGTTGTTCGAATATCACCTGTTAGTGATGTTACTGCTGTTTGGATATAGCTTGACGATGGTGTTGTTCGGATATCACATGTTAGTGATGTTACTGCTGTTTGGATATAGCGTGACGATGGTGTTGTTCGAATATCACCTGTAAGTGATGTTACTGCTGTTTGGATATAGCTTGACGATGGTGTTGTTCGAATATCCCCTGTAAGTGATGTTACTGCTGTTCGGATATAGCTTGACGATGGTGTTGTTCGAATATCACCTGTAAGTGATGTTACTGCTGTTTGCATATAGCTTGACGATGGTGTTGTTCGAATATCATCTGTTAGTGATGTTACTGCTGTTTGGATATAGCTTGTTGATGGTGTTGTTCGAATATCACCTGTAAGTGATGATACTGCTGTTTGGATATAGTTTTTTGATGGTGTTGTTCGAATATCACCTTTTAATGATGTTACTGCTGTTTGGATATAGCTTGACGATGGTGTTGTTCGAATATCACCTGTTAGTGATGTTACTGCTGTTTGGATATAGCTTGACGATGGTCTTGCTCGAATATCACCTGTTAGTGATGTTACTGCTGTTTGGATATAGCTTGACGATGGTGTTGTTCGAATATCACCTGTTAGTGATGTTACTGCTGTTTGGATAAAGCTTGTTGATGGTGTTGTTCGAATATCACCTGTAAGTGATGGTACTGCTGTTTGGATATAGCTTGACGATGGTGTTGTTCGAATATCACCTGTAAGTGAAGTTACTGCTGTTTGGATATAGCTTGTTGATGGTGTTGTTCGAATATCACCTGTTAGTGATGTTACTGCTGTTTGGATATAGCTTGTTGATGGTGTTGTTCGAATATCACCTGTTAGTGATGTTACTGCTGTTCGGATATAGCTTGTTGATGGTGTTGTTCGAATATCCCCTGTAAGTGATGTTACTGCTGTTCGGATATAGCTTGACGATGGTGTTGTTCGAATATCACCTGTAAGTGATGTTACTGCTGTTTGCATATAGCTTGACGATGGTGTTGTTCGAATATCATCTGTTAGTGATGTTACTGCTGTTTGGATATAGCTTGTTGATGGTGTTGTTCGAATATCACCTGTAAGTGATGATACTGCTGTTTGGATATAGTTTTTTGATGGTGTTGTTCGAATATCACCTTTTAATGATGTTACTGCTGTTTGGATATAGCTTGACGATGGTGTTGTTCGAATATCACCTGTTAGTGATGTTACTGCTGTTTGGATATAGCTTGACGATGGTCTTGCTCGAATATCACCTGTTAGTGATGTTACTGCTGTTTGGATATAGCTTGACGATGGTGTTGTTCGAATATCACCTGTTAGTGATGTTACTGCTGTTTGGATAAAGCTTGTTGATGGTGTTGTTCGAATATCACCTGTAAGTGATGGTACTGCTGTTTGGATATAGCTTGACGATGGTGTTGTTCGAATATCACCTGTAAGTGAAGTTACTGCTGTTTGGATATAGCTTGTTGATGGTGTTGTTCGAATATCACCTGTTAGTGATGTTACTGCTGTTTGGATATAGCTTGTTGATGGTGTTGTTCGAATATCACCTGTTAGTGATGTTACTGCTGTTCGGATATAGCTTGTTGATGGTGTTGTTCGGATATCACCTGTTAATGATATTCCTTTTGTTTTGGTATAGCTTGTTGATGTCGTAGTTCGAAAATCATCTGTTAGTGATATTCCTGTTGTTTTGGCATAGCTTGTTGATGTTGTTCGGATATCATCTGTTAATGATATTCCTGTTGTTTTGGCATAGCTTGTTGTTGTTGTTGTTCGGATATCATCTGTTCCAGGCGTTCCTAAAGTGGGTATAAAGTGAATTAATGAAAAATACATTGTGTTACTTCTGCCGACAGAAAAGTGTTCGTGACATGAATAATAGTTTTTGAAGATATTATCCATTGTTGCTATAATTTAAGAATAAAATGTATTCAAAAATTTCTTAAATCAAATGAATAATGACAAAAACACGAATTCAATTTTTTATTATAAGTATAAGCTTTTTGCGTTTATTCTTTCACATTTTAAATTAAAAAATAATTATTATTTTAAGAATTATTAAATAAGTATTTAATTAATAAGTTTCCCTAATTAATTAATTCATTAATTAATTGACTAAAAGAAAGGTAAATTAATAAAATCAAAAATAATTAATGAATTAAACAATTAATCCATTAAGCAAATTATTAATCATTTAATTAATTAAGCAATTACCAAGTTAATCAATTGATTAATTAATCATTTCATTATTATTATTATTATTAGTAGTAGTAGTAGTAGTAGTAGTAGTAGTAGTAGTAGTAGTATTCGTCGTCGTAGTAGTAGTAGTATTTATTTTATAAAAATATTTATTTTTATTATTTTATTTAATTAGTTAATAATTAATAAATGTATTTCGTTTCCGACTAGGATCCAGATATGCCCGCACATCCCTGCTACAACATGAGGCTCTGAAGAATATTATATGTCGATTGTTTAACATTATGTCGCCATTTCAAGGAATAAAATCTATTTTACGAAGACACCCTTTCCTATGGCCCATATTATTTCCGTTTGAGAAGTGGATTTGCATTTGACCAGGATCTAAACAGGTAGTACATAACCCGTAGACTTAAACATGTAAGCGTAGCGATGCAAAACTTATCGGTCGATACTATGTCTGGTTTGTGATGTTTCTTTAGTGTCCATACCATGCCAATTTGTCTGGATACTGGTTGACAAAAAGTGTTCTGGACTTTCCGACGTTGATAAAGCATCACTGTCACCATCTATAAAAAAGTCAAATTGAAAAATAAACAGATCACTTACAATTACTAATATGGAGTTTGGCGAATGTACAAAGTAAAAGTATTCACATTAAATTAACCCACATAAGCGATAAACCATTAGGCACTGTTAACGTAGCATATTTTGGTTAAAACCATTGCCATATCATTGCCGTATCTGGTTCACGTTTAGTGAAATTTGGCCAGAAATATGAATTTAAGACTTTCATAAAAATAATAAAATCTCCAAATACGATTATTGTGCGCCATTGACTTGAGCAGGTTACTTCGTATTATTCTAGTTAGTTTGTATGACAAAAAAACACTTTAAATACTTAAGTGTTCCATGTATGCGTTTTTATATCAGAATATCTGACCCTCAAAATATTCATTAACAGGGTGTGGTATTAAACTGTTTGTTTTATCGCAAGTCATTATTATATAAAATTTGAAATAGAGCTATTTACATTTGTTTAAATACTGATTTTAGAATCAGAAAATGATATATACGTTACATTTGCGAGATGATTAAACAAAGAAACAGAGCCCAAGGTCATAAACTAAATCATGGACCAGTCTCAAATCTCATGCATATGACTGGCTGAAATGGCGACTGGTTGTCATTTCGGCCAATCAGATGCTTTAGATTTGAGACTGGTCAACAATTTCAGTTTAATGATCCTTGGTCCTGAACTGCTTATAAATTATATGCTACTTTTTAAAGAGTTTCTTTGTCAAAGTATACATTCAAATTATATTTAAGGTAGATGTAAAAGCATTTTGGTTAAACTGAAAATGTCACACTTACAAAAGCCTGAAAGATTCAGGCCCGCCGGATAACCGTACCCCTGATATTCTCTGTTTAATCCATGGCCATACACGAGCAATCCAAACAGAACGAAGGAATCGTTGTGCTTCAGAATATGAAATCCAGTCGTTACATTAGCCGTCAGTACCTTGTATTGATTCAACGGTGCAGAGACATTCCAAACGCTACTGGGAGAAAAACTTTTACCATCAAGGATCAATCCACTAATAAACTGCTCTTGAATAATTACGGAAATAATATTGATGCAGTTTCTGTACACGTTAGGTATGACAAAGTCGTAATGGCTTAAATAATTGTGCAGTCCCGGAATGACCGTCATAAACGGGTCTCCAATTTGCCTCAAAGCAAACGGATGGTGCCTACCGACGCTGTACTGGAGAACGCTTACAGGCAGGTTTGCTTCAACAACGGTTGGGTCCGTTCTAAAAAGACCAGACAACAATGTTTGGTTACTTGAGCATATGCTTGCCGTATGATTAATCAAACATACAGTATTCTCTTTTGATATGTTTGTTTTCAACACTCTCAATTCATATGCGCCAATATAAACAAGGGGAGGTAAAATATACTGCTTGCCGAGCGAACACTCGGGAACAACTTGCTGCATTAGCATGTCGCAGGCAGAGACACCATTTGGGATGTTAGAACAGGACGTGCCGCTTATAACTGCTACAGGTTTATCGGCTTTAATGAAATAACCGGTCAGGTCGAAAGGTTGGGCGAACTGAGCAGTTTTTGAATTGGCTAAACTGTAATTCTGCACCAAAATATTTGCATTGTCAAAAATCGAAATTTTGGTTTGATTGTGTGTAGGTACGATCATGATGTAACTTTGTCCTAGCGATGAATATGGTTCGTAGTTTGCAGATCTGTAAGTTAATCCCAATGACTGTTTAGGGAGAACCAGAAACGTTCCAGCGGTACCGCTGTCGTAGTTAGTTGCGTATACTGCAATGTCTACGTCGGACTTTAAAGTTACGCTTCTCATTTCTGTAAAATTTCCTATCTCAGCTAGGCTACAGCTCAAAGGAATGGTTGTTATTCCTTCATATATCGTAAGATTCCTGTTAATGCTTAAAAAAGGTACTGTAAGTGTTGCTGATCCAGTCTCGGAAGAAGCTATATCTATATATATTGAAGTACAAAGTATGTTGTGAAGTATCCCAAAGTAAAATTCTTTCCCAACATGGCCTGAAATTTTATGTGTAGAAATTCAATTTATAAGTAGTATATAACGTTTGTAGGTTGTGCAACTCAGATTTCTTTTATAAAAATTAAGACATTCAAAACTGTTAAAAACAAAATGAAATTAGATTGAAAGAATTCCCCTTAACTTTCCAAGCGAAATCTTTGCAGAGTTTCGATTTATATGCAGCAATATATTCGTATGATTTCAGAAATACGCTTAAAGCAAATGCATTTTCATTGTTTTTGTGTTTCTTGTGTTCGTGTGTGCTCGGTAATTACAGTATTTGTCAATATCAGCTGAACGTTTTAAAACCTACATACAGCCAAAAAAGAATATTTCTCTTATTTAACTTGGCCGGCATTCAGTATTTTTTCCTAATTTTGCTGTTTGCTATATTTGCCTTCCGTTCGCAAATGCTCATTCATCGATTAAATAGAAAATTATCAAATTCTCTTTAATAGCAAAATGCAGTTCAATACAACTTAGCACAAATAAATATTATCTTTTTTTTATTTTGAATAATTTTAAAAAGTGAAAAAAGCATATCAAGAAAGGCTTCGTCCAGATCACAGCCTCTCTACACAGCCGAACTAAAAAGAAAAAAAATTGTTATAAAATTATCAATGTCAAAATAGAAACCTCGAACAATTAACAAAATTAGAACCTGAGTGGTTACTGCTTGGAACGGTCAGTGAATCATGGGGGTGTTCAAACGGGTCTCGGGAGCACCAATCGACAATTCCCACAACATTTTTCTTATATGAAAAACACTTACAACAGATGAAAATAAAACTTTAAAAGCCACCAAGGCACCAAACAAGAAAAGTATGAAAGTATAGCAGGCCCGGTTTGATTGAGCTTGTTCATGGGCAGTAATGTTCTCCGCCATATGCTTACCATAGTTTGGGATAGATCGAAACTGTGCTGTTTAGTTGCACTCAACCCTTGGCTAGGCTGCATTGTCAGTATATCCGGTATTTTCAGATTAATACAATTCCAGGTTCTAAACTAAACAACCCGTAAGATATCACTATCTAAAAATGGAAAATTTACATTAGTAATTAAAATCAAAAACATCTCTTTTATCATAAATGTATATTTAAGTAGTTACGAAAACACACAATAAAAAAACAACCTTTTTGCTTTTCTGGAATGTTTGCTTTGTTAAGATTGAGTTTATTAGAATATATTTTGTTGACCCAAGATGGAAAATGATTACTATCTATATTTAACAAATCGTCAAGGTACAAAGAGGTGTTGTAAAAGGCGGTAGCAATATCATTATTTTGATGTTCAGTAGAAAGACATATCATAACGTTTCTTTCAGAGCAGTATAGAACAGATCAGCAACAAGGGATGCAAAATTAGCAACAAGGGATTCCTATTTTATGTTTATAAACAGAGGTTCCAAATCTAACATAAATATTATCAAGTTAAAAGTGAGCGACTCAGTCAGGCAAGACAAGTCAATTAAATAAAATTATCATAAGAACCATCTGTGAAACAGCTCTACAGGCAATACAGGTTTTATTTGCTCTTGTAAACGTTTTCAATGGGACTGGTGACATTGTCTCTAATTAAGGTTTGAGAAAGTTTAGTATACAATGTGGAAAACCATACGTTGAAAAAGAGGACTTTTTTTTTCAAACTTTACTTCAGTCATTTTTATGTTCATTTATGGCTGACAGGCAAGATGATAAGAGAAGGGATACTTTAGTACTTGTGCAAGAACTAGAGTTAATAATAAATCATGCTTAACAAGGTGTTTTGTTAATTTATGCCAACCCATACACGGTAGGCACTTTGCCCTGTTTTGGCTCAACACTTATTCTAAATTTTGTACTATGTAGATTATGGGCGGTAACAATATAACTTCATGATGAAAAAGTCACTGTATAAGCATTTATTAAACTCTTTCAGTTTATATTAATATAATACTGTATTCGTTACACTATAAATACATAATTAGAAGCCTCTTCAGCTTGTAATTACAAAATCTTTTATAAAAGTCTTTGATTCCCCTTTTTAAATGACAAAAGCTAAAACGAGATCGCAGTGGTAATAAAAACTATGTTTCTTTTTAAAAGTTATCAATTGTGTCAATTATTTTGAGTGTGGTTTTTTTCCATTAAGAAAAAGCACTAGGTTCAGCATGTTCACCACCTTTTTTGGCCAAATAAGTTTAAAGACTCGGCAAATTCTCAGACATGCATATTAATCAATCTAGATGGAATTCTGTTTATAGGACCTTTCGAAATTAAATCATGGATTCCTTAGTATTTGATAACTTGAAGGTCCCATGTAACTATGTGACCGAAATGTGTTTGACCTTGAAATTTCTGGTCGAGTAAAGAGGTGACAATCGTTAATTTCACTCGTCATAATTAACCGTGTCTTTAAAAAATGACAACCTAATACTCGTTTGGGCATTTAAAATAATGTTTTGTGTTGTTAAGATTTTGTTTTTGATTTTTAATAAATATATATTCAGGGTATTCAGGGAATTTTTAATATATATATATATTCAGGGAATTGTATGTCTATTTTCTCTTATGTTCATCCTTTTCTTACAGAACGTAAAATAAGGATACATTACTAACGATTATTTGTGCAAAGGTTTATTGAACTGCATTTTGCCGTAAGGGATTTTTTGATATTTTCCTTTTTTAATGATGACAGTGCAATATTGACCGTAGACGGCCCTTAAAAAGGAATAAACGAAAGCTAGTTGTTTTATAGTACATGAATTGAATTGCTTAGGTAATAGGCATTCGTAAAGCAAAAAATAAATCTGAATTTTAAGCAACTAATTACAAACGCATCAGGACTTAAAAGTAAAATAACATTAACAAGTACTTACTGTTACTCTCTGCCAGATTAAGAAATAAGATCGCGGTCAAAAAGATGCATGTCTGAAACATTTCCCCAGCAGCCATGTTATTTATTTTAAGTATTTAAAAGACAGGTCGGACACCGTGGAGTTAATAACTCTGATTACTTCAAGTATAATCACCGATTATAAATAAACAGTCAAATAATCTAACCAATCAACTAACAATTTAACAGGAAGTCTTTAAGGCTTTGTAACACCTAATAAGGAATGTTATGTAACCGTCTGATAAGAGTAATTAATTGATTTTTTGCATGTCGGGACTAATAAATCAAAAAGAGAACAAATAAAAATAGCAGGAATTGTTTTAAACTTTAGTTTAGTTATTCTTGTGTATTTGGTACCAGAATTGGTCATTTAGTATGATTGAATGCTTTTTTACAGTATTGTAAATGATCAGTTTTTAATTTAAAGTAAACTCCACAGAAGCATTCACGAAATCAGGGGTTACGGTCTTGAAACGGTAAACAACAAAACAATTTACCACTGGGGGTTAAGCCAGGTTATAAGTGCACCAATCTCACATTTGCACCAAAAGGTTCTCATATGAAAAACAACTACAAGTTGTCTTGGTGAATACGCTCCAATTCACCCATCAACACGACAAAAAGGTAAGCTCTGTAGTTTGGGATTTAGTATGTTGGACAAACAGGACTTTCCTACAAACAAGTTTGGGCCAACATTGTTTTAAAATTCGATACAGTTAATCAACAGTTCAAGCATTCACGACTCCATTTATAAAATGTTTCTATTCAACCTGTAGAAAAACTCACTTTTGATAGCATTACATTAAAAGAAAATATAATTTGGACAAGGCTTAATTCGGAACAACGAATGTATTCAGAAACTCCAAACGACTTTTACACTTGGATAAATGATACGATTTATCAGGAAAGCAACATAAAACTTAAATGTGTCCTCGGACACTGATTCCCCCACTGCTACAACAATAATTGTAACAAAGGGCTCTGGTAAATAAGGTCGAAAAATTCCTTTCTTTACGATCATCTACAAAGCCTGCTTGATCATCTATGCAAGTTTGAAAGAAATCCTCCCGATAGTTGATGAGGAGTTGATGGAAAAAGATTTGGGTGGACATACGTATGGACGGACGTATGGACGTACGGACGGACGTACGGGCGAGTGCAACTCTATTTGCGTTCAACTTCGTGGGGGTATAAAAAATCCTGATTATGACATTACCAATTTGTCATTTATTGAAAATCCTCGCAGTAATATCATCTTGCATATTTCATGGCGGATTCTGTTATCCGTGGAGGAGTCATTAAATTGATGTAATTAAAAACAAAAAGATATAAAAACGTGATAATATTTATGAAATTATTTTGACAAACATTATTTGTGTAGATTAATCATTCGAAAACTCATTATATGTAATTTATAGCGATTTGTTTATACTTCTACTATTAGTATCTTTTTAGCAATAGAATTTTGCATTATGTGTACATTTTTTATGCATTAAAACGTGAAGTCAGGGATGCTATATAACTGAACGAAATGACAATTTTTGTGTTTTGTTTTTGTTTTAATTGCCCAATTTAAATGCATGAACATACTTATACATTTATTTAAAGATTGTGCGACAAGATTCGTTTGTGCAAAGGAATATATTCACTTAAATCATTCATTGTCTATTTAATTTTCACCAGTTACCAATACATGTGCGATATTTAAGAAAATGCATTTTAAAGATGTGAAATAAATATGCTAATTCGATTAGAATTTTATTATCAATTTTAGGTCAGGTCATAAAAAATAGCACACTTGACCGAGCGCGGAATAAGCGAAAGTTAACCCCAATCGATATAAATGACAACACAGTATAACGTAAAAAAATAAAATTTAAAAAATAAAATGATGGCATACAGGCAAAGCAGATTTTTACAGAAAATTGTTATCTTAAACATTTCAGAAATCGCAATGAGACTTCATCTACAGAGGTCATGAACATGTCTCACAAAGTAAAATAAATGAAATCTTCTCTTATTTAATAATTGCTCTAAAGAAACATTTGGCGAAATACGAAAAAGGATACATAATAATATTAAAAATAGCATTAAAATATACTTCCGCGATAGGTATTGTAAATATTTCCTATATATTTCTCATAAAACAAACATAAACTTCTTTTTAAAAGTAATGTTGACATATGTCAGTTTAAAATATATGGTTTTTTTCTTACAAAGCACGTTAAAATTTAAGACATGTAGGGTAGAAAACTGCGTGAATGTAAACAGACTGGTCCTCTGCAAATTTGGAATATAATAAACAACAGCAGTGCAACTGACACCTTTTCTTTATTAGATGATTTCAATCTATAAATACTTCAAAGAACTAAATAAAACGAATCACATGGAGAAAAGAATAAAATGGAATGAAAATAACAATGACAACAATAAAACGAAGAAATCTTCCTACAATTGAACAAGAGATATTGCAAGCAGTGAAAACTCTTAAAAATAAAGACTACATGTAGACGAAATAATAAATGAATAAATAAACATCTCCGTCTCTTAAAAATAACGAATACATGTGGACGAAATAATAAATGAATAAATAAACATCTCCGTCTCTTAAAAATAAAGAATACAGGAAGAAGAAATAATAAATGAATAAATAAACATCGCCGTCTCTTAAAAATAAAGACTACATGTAGACGAAATAATAAATGAATAAATAAACATCTCCGTTATTTCGATGATATTTGTATCAAGTCATTTAACAAAGCTTTTACACCAAGTTATCCCATAAAACTGGACATGTAGACGAAATAATAAATGAATAAATAAACATCTCCGTCTCTTAAAAATAACGAATACATGTGGACGAAATAATAAATGAATAAATAAACATCTCCGTCTCTTAAAAATAAAGAATACAGGAAGAAGAAATAATAAATGAATAAATAAACATCGCCGTCTCTTAAAAATAAAGACTACATGTAGACGAAATAATAAATGAATAAATAAACATCTCCGTTATTTCGATGATATTTGTATCAAGTCATTTAACAAAGCTTTTACACCAAGTTATCCCATAAAACTGGACAGTTAAAAAAATTACATTTAGATACAACGAATAAGGGTTACCTTTCACATGCGAAAAATAATAGATCAATCTTATTAATTAGCTTTCTTTGTAAAGTTTTACAAGTATCATTAACAACCGATGAAATTCGTACGAAGACATTACAATTCTAATCCATGAAACGCAGTTGAAGACATTTTGTTTATAATAGATATTGTATTAGCAGACAAAAAATTATCGTGTTGTCTTTAACCTGTTTTGTGTAAATAACAGAAAATAGAAAGGTTTACGATTATCATAATTTTTTGCGGTTAACTTAACGAACGATGCGGTGATTGATGGTTTTGACTTTTTGTCGGTCATCCTGATGACCGACATATTATAATGGACCAAACTTGACCTTTGAAGGGTAACACCGGTTAACAGCGGCACCGGACGTGGTCACTTTAGACAAAGCCGCCCGTCTAGAGCTTGAGAATGCTATTCCGTTCCCACTATTTGCAAGAAAAGTCTTCTAAATGTTGATGAAACAATATTTGGACGTTATAGTAACATCAAATCAAAAATTGAGCTGATATATAACGACATGTTAAATCATATAAACATACGTGTGTTGTATTTTCTACAGGGTGTAGAAATAATGTTATGCGTCTTATTTTAGAAAGTCACGTGATGCAAACCTTCATAGCAAAATATTATTTGCTTACAAATTGAACTGATACTTTATTTGAATCAAACAACTGTTTAGGATGATCCCATATATGAAATAGATTCGATCCGTTATATTGATTTTGTTGGTCAAAAGCAAGACATCGTTTATGTTTTTCTTAGAGACTAATGAATATCCGAGTTTGGCGGGAAAGGCTGTCTGTAAACAAAAGTTTACAAAAAGCTAGTCGGTCATTAGCATACACTTTTAACCCAAAATGTATTCCAAAATCTAGAGTTCAACAACAAAATTTTGTCACTGTCCTACGGTGGGGGGATGAGCAGCCTGACAGGGACTCAAATTATTATATTTAATTTTCTGATCTTCAACAATTTTGTTGGAATGCTGAACTTCAACATGTAATATTGCTGGTTCTCGCACATTTTCCTGTTTTTGTTTGTTTGTTTTAATGATGTCAATTTCAGTGTATGCCATGTTAGATGACATAAAGTGGGTTTCAAAAAACTCATGTCCATGCGTTGACTTTGAAAATTGATGAAAACTTCTACCCATGTGTTAACATTAAAAAAATTTCTTACTTGTGGTATAATTCACCAAACGGTCGTAAAATAGTAGAGGCTTATAGCAAACGAGGAGATGTTTTAAACACGCATTTAGGAGGAAACGAATGCTCAGAACTTTGCTTAATTGTCAAAATATTGTAATTTAAAGAGAGATTTTGCTTTTTTGCGCATTCCAGTGCAAATGTTGCGAATGTTCTCAGAAGTTAACGAAAGTTTAGCGAATAGCGAAGTGAGGTGATCATTGTTTAAAGTAAAAAAAGGGGGATCAGCGATTTTGCAATTTGTTTGCGATTTCCAGTTCAATTTCGGTGAACGTTCTCAGAAGATACCGGAGTATTAGCGGATGTGACATGACCATTGTTTAAAGTAAACATAGGAGATCAGCCTGGGCAATATTTTTATCTAATATCACAAGCGTAGTCAATGGGGCGGCGGTACGCTAAAAGACAGTCATCAATACGCTCAAATAGCTGCGGACGACAGAGATAAACGACTAGGATGGCCACAGGAGGTTAATTGCACTTTATGATAATACGTTCAGCGTGAAAGCATCAATAATGATTTTGTTTATTGAACTTGTCTAATATCAATTAATAGGATAAATGGCAACACGTTACCTCAGTTACATGTACTTCGTTAGTCAAGTTTGTTGAAAAATCATTTCAATCCATAATTACAAATGTAGTTGTTATCAGATAATCAACCTCACAATTTTTCATTTCACGAGCGCACTATTGAAATAACCCGAGCTGCGAGAGTTTAAACCTAGTTGGTTTGATGACTACCCATTTCTTCATTAGTTATGAACATTACATTTTATCTTTTATTCGCAAGTACTCATTCAGAGGGACATTTATATACATGTATTATGCTCTTTCTCAAAGATTTGCATAAAAGTGCCTAGTTTTGAGCTTGTTGCACAAAAACTGCCATGGTTTTTTAGATCTATCTATTTCCCTGTCCTTTTGATATCCAAGTTGGAGCACTAATTACGATGCGGTATTTTATGTTTTTGATATGCTTAAAAGTCTTTAACAGGCTCAATGAAACCGAGCCTGCAATATCTTCACATTTTTCGTCTTCGGTGGTTTTCAAAGCGAACTTTTCATCTATTTTAAGAAAACAAAACTTAAACGATTGTTTTAAAAAAGAAACTTGGTAACCATTCTATACGTGCATCTGTATTTTTATCATTTAAACTTTAACTATTTAATTTATGTTACAAAACTTCCGCCGCCATAATATTCAAAACTTGCCCTTGAATATATGCATTATGAACGAAATACGAATTGATTTATTTTGATTCCCCTATTCCTTCTCAAAACCGCATCTATCCATGCGTTCTCTTCTTGGGGTCTATAGTGAACGGTTGGACTCGTCGCAGTTGCAATCCAAATTGAGTTTAACTTGTAAAAGATTTCCGGGGATACCCCTGACCCCAATGTCTGCTTCCCCAAACACATGCAATATAACGGATCTGAATTCGGTCTTGGGATACTAAACAATAACATTATTTTGACAAGTACAGTAAGGTAGACAACACAAGCACTGTCATTTCTATCTAAGGGCGATCTACTAGAATATACTGCAAGCAGTGCAAAACCAGCCTTTAAAGTAGAGAAATAGTTGTGAAGAATTTTCAGAACAGTGGCGTAACGACAATTTCTTTGATGATAGATTAATTTAAATACAAATATTGCTTCTCGAGTTTCTGTAATAGTTTCAGAGAAAATCGTTCAAACAAAAACAAAAGATATGAGCAGCATAAAGCTTAAGTGAAAGTAATAAATGCAACAGCATCCTAATTTATTGTTTACTGTCTTCTTACGCTCGTCAACTTCAAGTTTGACGAGATCTGCTGAACCAACTAAAACTACACTTTATGAATGTTGGTAATGAAAACTGAATATTATAAGCATGGCTTTTCTCTCAGTGTACAAATAAGTATCGAATGCGGAAAGTTCTATGGTACCTCTTTGAGCATTCGCGTTAATGTAACATATTCATCAGATTCGCTGGTGCTTAAACAACGTAATTATTTCTACACGTCCTGAATAAAATAATAAATTACGTCTACTAGAGACAT
This sequence comes from Corbicula japonica, assembly GCA_038501625.1. Classification (NCBI taxonomy): domain Eukaryota; kingdom Metazoa; phylum Mollusca; class Bivalvia; order Venerida; family Cyrenidae; genus Corbicula; species Corbicula japonica. The sequence continues at coordinate 9,512,278 of JAZAYU010000012.1, forward strand.
GATTATTTATATTGATGCCTTTTGCCGGTACACGTCTTCTTCATGTTTCAATAAATCAAACATCAGCCGTTCAACTTTGTTTGCATGCTTTAAAGTAACAGAATTGTACAATGTATATATGTTCTCTTGTTTATGTTTTGTACATACAGAGAAATGTAAATGGAAATAAAATTGAAACTTGAAACATCAACTAAATTCACAAATAGTTTGTCAGATACAGTCTGTGTGACATTGATCGACAGAAAACAGAAAACTGGCCGTATCATTGACTTCCATTAGTCCAAAAGTAAATACAAGCACGAATACATACCTACTTATTCTATTAATTTATTTGCTAATGACCGACTAGCTTTTTGGAAAGCTAAAACTTGTGAAATCACAGGGTTGTCATGATTTTCGCTATAATAAATAATATTATAGATTAATATGTCCTTCAAACTGTGTATCACAACAAAACAGCTATTGATATATGAAAACCGATGTGGTGCACATTACTGAAGAGTTTTAAAAGGAAGACATGTATCCTAAGAGCAATTAAAAATGACCACAGCTATGCTGGGTAGACTAGCCAGACTGACCAGTGTTTTCTGTTACTCCATGGGCACGAGTATTCTCTGCATCATCTCCTTTATCCTCTGTGACGTTGGGTTTAACTTTACGTTTCCTCTTCACAAGAAAGGCAATCAATATGAAAATAATTGCAAGGGAAATAACTCCTAAGATGATTCCAATGATGGTGCCAGCACCTGAAAGCAGGTGTTCGTTTTTAATCATAAGCAAACTTAAAAACAAAAAAAATGTAATCCTGCAGAACAGAACATAACAGATTCGATTAAGTTTATGCCGCTGAATTAAAACAGAAATGATATAATAAATTATCAAAATAATATATTTATTTCATTGTGAACTTTGTTAAAAAATTAATTACACACTTTCAATTTTTCTTATTAAAACTAAAATGAAATCAAGTAATTAAATATTAAACAAATATTTTATTATCGCTTATTATACTGAGTGCCAATGAAAACGCTACATTTAATTTTTTGAAATATTTTTGATGTGTGTTAAAGTTTAATAATTATATTGGCAAAGATAAATGTGTTTTAAAAGTCAATAAGATGTCGTTAGGCCAAGCGAGTAATTGTCGCCGGTGAACAATACATCCGACTGGGGTTCACGTCATGACATCCCACCTTAGATATCCATGCCAAAAACCTCTTGTCGCTGGTTGTCTGAAAGCCTTAGCATTATCACATTTGTATAGAGTAAAACTTGAAAAGATGGGTATTGATTAGCCGTAAGTAAAGGTTAACAAATGGACTTGTTTTGTGGTTATCCCTGCATGTCCACATGCCAAACGTTTGTACGGGTTACTGTAGAGACAAAGTTTTAAAAACTCAATAGACCATTAATGTATCGATTAGCTTCTTATTGATCTTTAAACACATCAACCTTTGCCAGTTTATTAAATTATTACACACATTAAAAATATTCAAAAAATAAAATGTTGCGTTTTATTGGCATTCAGTATATCTTAAACATTCTGTACGTACTGACACGTGTGGTCGATACTGACGTCATTGGCGATGTTTTTAGTTCTGTTGGCATATACTCATCTGCTGAGTAAAACATAAAACAGTTATTTTGCGAGGCCATAAAAGGTATTAATTATACCATATAATTACAGTCCGCTATTTTCAGAATATGTTTAGTGCGTTTACGAGTTGCTGTTTTTTTCAGTCGCAATGTACAATCACAGCTACAGTGTTAAAGGTCATTAAAAGCATCCTCGTGGTTCGAATCGGTAACAATACAGATCTAATCATTGTAAAGTCTAGCTAGTTCAGATAGTTCTATGCGCTTAGTCCTGTAACCGAACATAGATGATCATATGAACGGACTCATTCAAACATTCAGTCATCTTGTTGTGTTTAAATACCCTTTTACACTTTTAGTTGTTCCTATTTTCGGTTAGTATGACTTTATTTATATTTTTCGACTTCATCATAATGAGGTTATGCTTTTTTATTTTTTAACTACTCTAAATATTCTCCGAAGGAAATACTTAGATATATTTGCTAAACCTTATGACATTATTTTTTGGAATGTCGTAAACTTTGCAACATTTACCTCGATTCTCCATTCGCATACCAGCTGGATAGCCATAGCCAATCGAGTCGCTGGATCCATATCCGTACACGAGAACCCCGAACGTCACTTCCGTGATGTTGTGATATATGACATGATATCCTGTCACAGTATCAATTGTTACTACAGAATAATTCGCAAGCGGAGATGTCACATTATAGATCTTTGAAATGTTCGGCATGCCGCCATCTAGAACCAATCCTTCAACATAAACTGATGGGATGATAATTGAAATGAAATTTCTGCAGTTTTTGTAAGTATCCGGAATAAGAAATACGTACTTGTCTAGGTAGTTATGAATTCCTGGTACAACCGTCATAAATGAATCGCCAAAACCACGATCATGTCCACCGTACGTTCTGCCAACACCATACTGGATAACGCTGTGTGGCTGATCAACAATCACCACAGTTGGGTCATTATCTATCAAAATCGACAAACTGACAGAGTCATTAACACAAAAGTTTTGCGTTTTGTTGTGAAAGCATACGCGGCTATGCGAAGCATTTGACGCCTTCATCACTCTGAGTTCATAGGCAGGGGTGTTTGGTATTGGAGGTACAACAAAAATGTTATCTAAGACGTCGTTGGGAATCATCTCCTGCATGAGTGAATCACAACCACCTACTCCGACGGGGACATTTGAGCACGTTGCGCCTGTAATGACTGCAACTGGTTTATTTGATTCCACTTTAAAAGCCGTCAAATCTTCAGAACTTGTTAACTGTGCAATTTCAAGCTTATTGATGGTATAATTGTTGAATATAGAACAACGAGAATCGGAAATAACAACGTTGGTATTATTTTTCGTGCCTACAATAAGTATGTAGCTTTGATTTTTTACTGGAAAATAACTCGCTGATACATAACTCCGGCCCAAAACCGCATGTGGTAAAATAAGAAAGGTACTGGAAGAATATCGGGAGTAATCTGTCGCAAACACAGAAACGTTTACAGTTGTCTTCAAGTATACACCGTTAAACTGCGTGTAGTTTCCAAACAGTGCCAACGAGCAATTAACCGAAATTGACGTCATATTTTGTTTGAATATAAAATACGAGTAGGTATCCGTTTTATAAGGTAAAATCAACGTGGCATTCCCTTCAAACTCAGACGCAATATCCACCGTCAACTGGTTGCACAAATTATGTTCATACTGGTTGTATGGAAATCCAAAAATGAATTCAGTTCCATAGTTACCTACAACGAATAATATATGAAGTATCGTACAAATATGAATTATCATACAAATATTAAGTATCGTGTAAATATATAGAGAATATTTGTTTTTACCAGTGTAAGATAGAAATATTTTTCACCGAGTGAGCTCCGGAATTGGTATTTTCACGAGTGGTGAAGCCACGAGTGAAATTACATAATTTCGGAGATCAAGAGTGAAATATATTTCTATCTTTCACTGGTAAAACAAATTTTCTTTTTATTTTATGCTTCTAGTGCACAATTTGTGTAAATCTGACCGAACAATTGCATGAAATGGTGCCAAAAACGTTTGTTTATGCAGCCAGATTAAAAAAATTGACTCAATTTTGAGAAAAACATGTCGCCAGCCTTTGGACGACCATATCAGGGTTAAAACTCTAAAATTAAATATTGCTATTTTGGGGAAAGATCTGATGTTTTCTTAGGACAAACATCACTGAGATAGCTATTTATGTTGCTTCCTTTAAGTTTTACAGCATGCTAAATGTCTAGTAACATCGCTTATTTGCATGTCGCCAGGCAAAACATCAATTTTTACAGTAAAGTTGTTGAAATATGATGATTGGCAATTAAGAAATTTGCTGTTTTTTATGTTTAAGGCACGTGAAAAATGATATTAGAAAGTTCTGTTGCAATTGGATGATATTTTAAACAATGACACTGGTTTTAAGGGATGTCGCCAAAAAACTACTTTCCTACCGTAACCACTTTTACACCTATTAAATAAGATAAAACAGTTATAAAGGCATAAATATTTTATAGAATTATCAAATATTATGTATTTAAAAGTAAACCACCTGCGGCTTTTTTAAATTTTTGTTGGTCATAGCCTTAACACGAAATTCTTAATGTCTGATAATAAAATTTTCCTCCGTAACTGTGTATTTCACTTCTTTTAATCTATGTTAATTCCATGGATCAAACCGTTAACATCAATTACATGATTATCAATTGATTAATACATACCATCGCTAAATAAGTATTATTTATTGCAAATATTAGTCAAAAAATGTTTTTAAAAAATCCTCCGTAATTTTTTCCTCCGTAACCAAAAGTATCATGATTGTTTCTACTACTAATTTAATTGTTGTTATCCATTGGTTGACTCGCTATTATTACAGAAGCCGTCAAGTAATATGGTCAGAAGTGGTAAGATAATTAAAATTTACCCTTGTAATTTTGGGATATGGAGGAAAGTTACGGAGGAAGCTAGAAAAGTAACGGAGGAAAAATATTCACGATTTTCAATTTATCCTCGACTAACTTGTGTCTAAATGTAAGCTTCACACATGAGTTTTTATCAAAAAATTGTTCATCCATTGCAACTGATACGTAAGTACTCCAAATTGTTTGTCAAAATTCAAACAAATACTATTATTATACTGCATAAAATATATATGCAGGTTACTTTTTATATTGACTGGTGCATGGTTTTGCTTGAGCTTGGCCTTTATTGCTTAAACATTAAAATTACATTTTAAATGAAAGTTCTACAAACATAAGTGAAAATATTTAGCTCACAACATTTAATAAACCTTGAAATCAGTTGAATTACAATGCAGTACTAGGCATAACGAAAACACTCGTGTTGTTGTTAGCACAGACTGTGATGTACAGTGGTCTGCATTCTTTTTTATGAACATAGTTCACTTGAAATGCTTGATTTGGCGTTTGTTTGATTGAAGACAGATTGCAAACAGTCTGTTTCATATAACCTGAAGATATGTACCTTTTAACATCTAGAAAAATACGAATAACATACACCTACTTAATACATTTTCCTCCGTAACTTTTCCTCCGTAACTGTTGGATAACTTTTTTGTTTGTTTAGCATTGTAATTTCAGAAAAGTTTTATTGAATTTGAATATTTAGTTTGTTTATTAATACATATAAGTACAATTACAAGTATGTTAGTTCGTTACTGCTCTTTGTTTAATTGTTAATGCATCTTTGTATTTGTTATAAAGTTATTTTATTGCAAATCTTAACATACATGTACTCATGATAGTTAGTAAAATAGCAGTCGTTTTTGTTTATGTTCCATAAACAGTGTGTGTTCAATCAATTAAACTATGTTTCCAGTCAACAATAACATGTTTAGTAGGTGTATATTGTAATAGTACAGTGTTTATTATAAAACATATGTTATAGGTTCCTGCAGGTTTCCTCCGTAACTGAACATTTGACACAAAGAAACAATTGTTATGTTTTGAGCTTATCTTTAAAATGGTGTGATCCATACGTTTATTCTGAAGTCGATACATAATTTCCTAAATAAAAACGTACTTCCTTTTTACAAATGTAGATGTCAATTTTTTGGTTTTTACTTGATCAAAATTGAGTCAATTATTTGAATCTGGCTGTATGACGTGACATCATTACGTAATATACACAAACTTGAGCCCATTTTCTAAACGTTCATATTAGGAATGTTATGTACGTTTGGGTACCAACGTGAAAAAAAAATAGTCAAATAAAAATTATATTGAAAACAGTGAAATACCATCTTTATTTCACCGGGAAAATTCTATAATTCACTGGAAAAGATAAAAAGGTATGGTTCAAATTTGAAGTATCGTGCAAATATAAAGTATCGCGGAAATATGAGTGCATTGCAAAAAAGAACTATCGTACAAATATGAAGTATCTTGCAAATAAGTATAGTGCAAATATGAATATAAATGAATACGGCCTTATTTACGGCTATATTTACCTATAAATGCATTGACGTACGCATTCGTAAGAATATGGAGAAAGAACATTAGCATGTCAGGTTTTCATCCGGTATGCAATTTACAAATGCAAAGAATTCTGATATTTTTAAGGTAAATAAAATATCTACGAGACTTTTTAAATTTTAATTTTAAGAGTTTTTTCTGTTAAATATTAAGATTAAATTGACCATACGTACTTCGGCATTCGGCCAGCACTAGCACTGTAAATACCATCTGAATCTGAAACGGAACAAACTGTATATGTGACTAAATAGTAACTACTAAAAATATATATTCCACAGAGCATACCAAATAGAACCCGTCCTGAAATGCTTTCAATAAACATGTAACCCCTCCAACAAAATTATGGGCGGAAATGACGCACTCCTTCCTTTTTCCTGACACACAATTTCCAATAATGTGTTGCTTCCTTAGTGGGGGAATGGATATTTTTATATCCCATCAATTAACTAACAGTCATAACAGTCAGCATCAACGTCTAAAGGGACATATCAAAGATAATCCTTAAAGTTAATCGATTTTTTTATTCTATAGATTTGTGCGTTTGTGAGCAAAGTTAATCCTTAATTGTTTTTTTTTTATTCTTTGGATCTGTGCGTTAGTGAGCAAAGTTAATCCTTAATAGTTTTTTTTTTATTCTTTAGATTTCAGCGTTTGTGAGCAAAGTTAATCCTTAATTGTTTTTTTTTATTCTTTAGATTTGTGCGTTTGTAAGCAAAGTTTGCCAGCGAGCGCTAAAACAATATTTTGTTCTGTTTGACCCGATGAACACAACTTCAAAATAGTGTGACCAGAGTATATGAAACATAGACTTGTATCGCTCTGACTGAACTGAACAATATTTCGTTAAAAGTATCACTTATCGTGGTTGTCTATCGAAGTTAAGTAGAAAACACTCCTGTTGAGAGCTTTTTACCGTTGCTATCACAAACACAATACGACTAACTTCAGGTGTATATTCTTTTATCAAATCAAACTTAAGACTATTTGTCATTTTGTGGGATTACAGACCTTAGATAGGAAGTCCAGTCTAAACCCGCAGCTTAAAAACAATCAGTTACGAACCTGGCGTCGATCTATGGGCAATGCCAATATTCATTTCTAACACCAGCAAGTACCCCGTCGGGTTTATGTGCTACAAAGCGAATCGTAATGCGACATGTGTGATCTTGGTCGTAATGGTGCGACCTTGACCTTTAATCTAAATGGCATCTGGCCTTTTAATTAGTATTGCATACCAATTTGTTAATTTTAGTTAATTAAGAGTCATTTAAACATTATTCATCCTTAACGCTTTAACTATGTCATTTAATGATTTAACGTTGACGGTTAACATCTGAAAACTGTCCTAATACAATTCCTATGGTTACTAAGCGGTATATTTTGATGTATCGAACTTTCAGCGGTGTCCCACATGCACGCGGTGGTATTAAACATTTAAAATCGGTAATAAAAGCCTTGTGTATATCCTGAATAATTTTCTACTTATTTCTGCAATTAATAGGCTTACTGCAAAAGCACTGGAAAAGATAGTAGTAACAAGCGATTTATTGTACTGCGATTGCAACATTCATTTTTTCAACTTCTTGCATGAAAAAATTCGCCCCGCGTTCTCCTGCTGATAATATTTTGTACTTTTGCTTTTTTTATTTGCCGTTTTCAAGTATGACGTCTCACTGCCAAAAAGAAATAAAGCCAGAAAATTAGGAAATATTATGAAGAAGTTTCGCAAAAAATTCCAGCTTCATTGTGCTCTATAGTTTATCGAGTGAATTTAACAACAAATCAAATGGAGTTATAAGCAGAAAAATTGAATCAATCGATATATTCATGAACAATATACCTTAAAGACGTTTATATAAATTCCCATTTCCTTCGTTATACTTTTCTTTTGTTATTTTCTTTTACATAAGGCAAAATCTAACAAATCATCGGACATCTTATTTTGTCAAAATGAACAAGATAACTTTATTTTAGACGTTTTATCACGAGGTCAAGAGCTGAATCTTGAAAAAGGCATGTTTTGATCCGTTCTCGTGGCTTAAAGGATACTTGCGCCAGTTATCATATTTTCATAATGGTTATTGAAATTAATTCTAAAAAGTATTCTGTTTTTATTTTTCTATTGAATAAGTTCAGGGTGCCTATAGGTGATCAACGACGTGTCCATCTGAGCCTATCGGCAAAGTAGCCAGCTGCAACGAAACTTATTTTAAATCGCTCTATCTATGTTATTAGCAACAAAATCTTGAGTCGTCCCTTTTGGAAGCCATCTATATATACAATCAAAACTCGGACCTCATAAATATTACCTTTCTCAAACAATTAAGATATTTGATATAACAACTAGAACTGGAATAGCGCAAGAAATATATTTTTACATTGTGAAACATTAATTAAAGTTCTGAGAGGATCGGACCTTTATCAAATAAAAAATACAAACAAGCTCTATTATTCACATCGTCTTCATTTCGTTCTTTAAGATAATTAACCCTTTCCTTAAGGATCTGATTTATATTGTTTGACATAAGCTGCTATGTTTTATACGTTTGTGTGATTTTGCATGCAACATGTCCGGTTGATGGGTTGATTTGAGCTAATTCACCAAGAACTTGTACAGTTTGTCAACCAGTTCCGATTACGAACCAGTTCCGGTTAACTTTTAATTTCCTATCCCATGAAAGCAATAGTTCAGTAAATCGAGTTAAAATGCTTATAAAGTCGCAATGAATAGTAAGGGCCTATTTGAACTAAATATTAACGAACTTTTACCTTTGATTTATTGTTTACTACTGGTCCGAATCGACAATTTGCAACTCGTAGCAATGAAGCGTAATATTCATCACAAAAACTAAACTTAAATGGTCCCAAAATTGAAAAATAAGTAATTTCCAATACTGTGTTTTATCATGGTCCTACCATCGCAAGCAAATCGTGTTAATAAATATTTGAATGTTTTTGCGACGGTTTCTGAGGCAAACATTTCAGTACATTGTGGATCAGTAATTGTGAATCAGCAGGTAGTGTCGATTCCAGAGTTGGATTTTTTTTCAAAGGATAAAGTGGGAATTATAACTGATAAAAAATGAGACACTTTACGCTACAGGATGTGGCTGGTTAGCATATTGGTCATGTTCCAAGGTTCATGTCATCCTACTTCTGTAATATCCTTGACATAGATGGTAGTGTTCTTGGAAGTTACTGGGTCACCAGTATCTAGCAACCCTCCATAGCCAGCTCGACATGATGAGGGGTGTGGTGACGTGCTACCATGTGATGGTATCATTTATTGCCCATGTAAAGAAGACTCTAAGGTTGTATCAGATGCACTTAGTGCAATATCTGAAGGCTATGCGATGGAAATTCCCAGATAGCATGCTGACGTTGGCCCAACGTTGGGCCAATGTCGTCAGTGACGTCGGCCCAATGTTGGCATATGACGTTGGACCAGTGTAATTTTGCTCATCGGCCCAACGTTGGGGCAACACGTTGGCTCAACGTTGGGCCAACGTCGCTCTGTCGGCTTTGTTCAGTTGGCCCAACGTTGGGCTAACATTGGAATTCCAACACAATTATGCCAACGTTGGCCCAACATTGGCCCAACGTAAGAAAATTTAAATTTACATTGGCCCAATGTTGGCCTAACGTTAGAAATTTAAAATTTCCTTTGGAATAATGTTTGCTTTGCACTGTGCCAACAAACTTTGAGAGACTGACTTCTGACCCAGAAGTCGTGGTTCAAAACCCAGCAAAAATGTGGTTCTTACGTGACATTCTAAATCCGTAAGAGAATGCGGTTAGAAACACATTGAGGTGGTTCTCTGATGATTTTGGACCCATCACATGAGGTAGCTATCCAGCTTGGTTTTGCTAGTTCTTCACATCTCAAGGTTCGTTCTCCACAAGAAAAGCCAGAAAGTTGTCGTGCTATTTTAACTGGGGTTGTGACATTTATTATTAAATCAAACCAAACACAGTATAATTATTTTCAAAATTTATAAAATCTAGGTGTTTCTTACAACGGATATGCTTTAAAAAATCATGTTCAAAATATCCTATAGTTCATGTAGACCATAAATGTCACATTATTTTTTAAGATACTTTGTAAAGTCTGTTTTTATGAAGATGACTCTTCCTCATTTTCTTCACTTCTCTTCTCTTCTTGTTCATTGCTATTTCTACTTTGATCTTTTTTCTCTTTAATTTCTTCTCTTTTATTTTCTCTCCCCGCCTCTTTCTGACACAAGCATAGCCAAATCAGTCCTTAATAAGATTGCTGATTTCAGCATCTGTTGCTATCTCACACAATTTGTTTTTCTTAACGTTTCTGCAATAAAATAGAATAAAGGTTGTTAACAACAGAAATTAAGAACTTTCAAAATGTTCAAAAATTTAATCATAGCCAACCACGCACATATACATTTTACGCAGAACGTTGTAACCCTTTCTTCCAAATAAACGCATTTATCGCATGTGTGAACAGTGTAGATCCAGATCAGCTAGCACAACTGTGGCGTCTAATCAGGATCTACACTGTTTGCTTTTTTATTTATTATGTTATTTCTGATCAAAAAGCAATTGCAGATCCTGACCAGACGGCACAGTTGTGCTTTCTGATATGGAACTACACTGTTTGCGACTGTGATAAAAGGAAGAAAGTGTCAAATCAGTATGTTATAATCTTAAAAACTGATTTAGTAAATACCATGATATTCAATTACCTGACTTATTTAACAAATAATGGATTGGACAAAACAAATGTTCAGTAATACTTATCTTCAATTGATTCAAATGAGTTTTAAAGTTTATATTTCAAGAGTCCACACTGTTTAGTTTTTCTATCAGAAGAATAAAACACTTTAAATAAAGTTTATCTTTCAGTTTATAAAACTGTTAAATTAAAAATAAGGGAGATCTAGATACATGTACTTACTTTATTGTACTGTCGTCCAAAATCCTAAAATTCTTGCTCATTTGTTTGCAAGCACACTGCTATATTGGTTGCTCAAAATGTGTACATGTACATAGCACAAAGAGCTATTAATCCTATACTAATCTCCCTTCTGTTTCTAATTGCAAGGTTGCTATGGTAACTGGAATATTGACCATTAAGCTGTAATAAGCCTGACCCCCGCTAACAACATGTAGTTCTTATCTCTACAACTTAAAATTGCATGTATACATCCTCATAGTGTTAGTATTAACTGGAAAAGATAATTTTATTTAAGTGCCAGTTAATATTAACATCAAGACATATACACAATTTGAAATTCCTACATAACATAAATAAATTTTCTTGAAGTACAAAACATTTACAAAGTTATGTCCGTTCGTCCGTTTACAAGCCAGTCAGTCAGCAAACAGATTTTATTTTTAATCAAGTGTTATTTTTATGCAATATGTCTCTATGTCTCGATTTTTTTATAAACCTAGAATATGAGGAATTCAGTTTTTTCAATAGTGTAAAATAAAAATGTTTATTTTGGAGGTTGGCATAATGTTGTAAATATGACGTCATTTTTACATCGTTGGCCCAACGTTGTACCAATGTCGACGTGCCGATCAAAACCATTACTCCAGATAACGACGTTGGGCCAACATTGGGCCAACGTTGTTCACCCGATGCCGACTTTATGCCAACCGTACAACCAAACGCCAACGTTGGGCCAACGTCAGCTTGCTTTTAGGGTTATTGCACATTATTTTCAGAATTATTTTGAACTCTCAAGACAGAAACCATTGTGAAAATGTATTTGTTCTGTCATTATCAGTACCCAGATAAAAAAGGATTAACCGGAACTGGTTTACAAACTGTACTTGTTATGTCTCCCGCCCCCCCGCCCCCTTCTGGGGGAGACATATTGTTTTTGCCTTGTCCGTCACTCCATCTGTCACACTTCGTTTCCGCTCAATAACTGGAGTACTGTTTGACCCACAGCATTCAAACTTCACAGGGTGATGGTCCTTATTTATTAGAAGAACCCTATTGATTTTGGGGTCAGTAGGTCAAAGGTTGTGGGGAATAAACTCGTCGGGTAGATAAAAACACAAAGCGGTTCCAGGTTCGACCTTTAATGTTTGCTACGTTAATACACTCTGGGCGGAAGTGACGTCCGACGCAAGGGCACCAGCGAACGTCACACACAACGGCGCTTTATCACATATAATTTCCAACAAAGGTCAAGGTCACAGGGGCCCGAAGAGTGAAAACCGTTTCCGCTAAAAAAACTCGAGTACCCTTTGACCCAGAGCATTCAAACTTCATAGGATGATAGCCCTTATTGAGTAGAAGAACCCTATTGATTTGGGGTCAGTAGGTCAAGGTCACAGGGGCCTTTAGAATGAAAATCGTTTCCGCTCTATAACAGGAGTTCTATTTCACTCAGAGCCTTCAAACTTCATATGATGGATGTCCATATTGAGTAGAGGACTCCTATTGATTTTTGGGTCAGTAGGTCATGGTCACTGGGGCCCGAAGAGTGAAAACCATTTCCGCTCAATAACTGGAGTACCGGTTGACCCAGAGCATTCGAACTTCATAGGGTGATAGCCCTTATTCAGTAGATGAACCCTATTGATTTGGAGGTCAAAGGTCAAGGTCATAGGGGCCAGAAGAGTGAAAAGAATTTCCGCTCAATGACAGGAGTTCTATTTCACCCAGAACCTTCAAACTTCATACGATGGATGTCCTTATTGAGTAGAGGACTCCTATTGATTTTGGGGTCATTAGGTCAAAGGTCAAGGTCACAGGGGCCCGAAGAGTGAAAACCGTATCCGGTCAATAACTGGAGTACCGCTTGACTCAGAGCATTCAAATTAAATTGGGTAATAGCCCTTATTGAGTAGAAGAACCCTACTAATTTTGGGATTAGTAGTCAAAGGTCAAGGTCACAGGGGCCCGTATGACACAGGCTTCCGTTTCAAAAAGGTGATATCTCTTCCTTGGCCTTCCTTCAATAGGGCGCAGGGGGGAGACATGCGTTTTTCACAAAAATCATCTAGTTAACATTTTTCTTTGTTAGATCATCATTGCTGTACACTGTCAGATAACTTACTATTTAGTTACTAGTACACACTAGACTACTTATTTTTCTCAGTGCAACTAAATCAAAATTATGGCTGTAACAATACCTTTAAAGTACATAATTATGTAGGCCTCAATTTTCTCTGATTGACTCTTCCCTGATATTCGGCACATTCAGATATAGGACGAAACAACTTAAATCTACAGATATGGTGTTCCTTGGTAAAACCCATGCTATTTTATAACTTTAAAACCATTATAATATTGATTTCTACAGTTTTAACAGAATGTCTTGTTTTTGGAAAAATAACAAAATGGCAAAGTAATAGACAACATGAAGTTTTCACGACAGAAGGATGAATGGACAGACGAACGGACAATCTGACTGATAAAGCGATCTCTATGTATCGCCTTTTCTCCTAAAGTGTGACCAAAAATGTTACTGGCATACCCGCTTGAGATAGTGTGTTAAACAATATACCAAGTTTGAACGCTGAAACTATAGAAGTTTGTAAGATATAATAAAGTAGAAGGCAACTAAAAGAAGGGCGATGATACAAACAACAGATCGAGTAAAAAGCTTGCCACATTCTTGAATAGTCAGGCTAAAAATGGTTGCTATTAAAAAATCATTTCCTTACAACCATCTACAAATTTTGTCTTATTGTAATATTCCACTTTAAAAGACATCAGCCCGATCATAAATCAGGAGGTTCACAAAATTTATGAAAAGTTATGTATAGGCGGAGGTACAGAAATGTAAAATGTATGCATCCAGTTTCATAAGGGCACAAACAATCTAGCAAGAGAACTTAAGCAAAATAATTAAATCAAAGTATAAGATACAGTTACTACACAGCAACTTGGAATATGGGTAAGTTACTTGGACAAATACTTAAAATATGGACAAGTAACTTGGAATGTGGATAAGTAACAAAAAATTTTTACAAGTAACTTGAAATATGGGTAACTACCTTAAAATGAGGACAGGTAATTTGGAATGTGGATAAATAACTTGGAGTTTGGATAAGTAAATTGGAATTTGAATAACTTCAAATGTAAGTATGTACACATCTAAAAAAAAATAAACAACATCATTGGTCAAAATTTAATGCAAATTCCTGTTAAATACAACACACACACACAATTCTGCATCATTTTAATTCCACCACTTCTTTTACAAATAAATAATTTTCTTTTCTTGAATAGAGTAAAATTTCTCCAATATAGGTGTGACAGATTTTCTATGAAAATTTCAAAGGTTACTTTCTATTTTGATAATTTAAACCCAAAGAATAAAATTAATCTATCTCATTTCAAACAATTGCTACTGATATCAATTAACTAACACACAATGTTATGTCCATGTTTTGTTTATTAAGAAGCTTCAGCCTTCCTCCTGGCTATTTCCTCCTCAACATTCACAGGTGCATATACATCTGGTAGGACCACCGGCCATCTTGTATTCATCTGAAATGGAAAGGTATATAAACCTGATTAGCAAAAAGTCAACAAACTTGCAGGGCTTTTTTCACTGCCAGGGGAAGGGGCCCTTTCCCTACAATTTTGGGGAAAATAGCCTTATTTGTTCTAAAAACGGGAATGAAAAACCCTGGTGTAAAGTTACTTTCTGGGGAAAACTGCACAATTTAAAGGCATTTTCTGAGGAAGGAAAGAAGCCTTGCAAAGTGTGCCTCATGCCTCCTATTGTCATAGCTAGGGACTTAATCTGGAATTTATATTAATTTACATGTACAAGAAGCAAAAGCTTGATGTGACCAAAGTCCCCTGATCACCTGCCCAAAACTGGGTCTACATTTCAATCAGCAATTCATACTGATCCCAACCTGCTGCCTCATAAACACATGGCATATTTTATTTTGTTTGGAAATAAATATACTCATAGCTGTTACAGTAAGTGACAAATGCCCTCTCTCTTTCCCCACCTCACAACAAGGAAGTGTTTCAAATTGATTAAAAAAGTGAACTGAAAATGGAAGAAAAATTGCAATGAAATGCCAAAACAGTTCACTTGTGACAGATGTTTCCATCTTCAGTTATCCTCATGCCAAATTAGAAGTATCTTGCATGTGTGTAAGATAAGATGGATATATCTGTCATCAAGGTTGAACAGTTTTTTTTAGAGAATGAGGATTTGCGGAGTTCCGGCCAAAACAATTAAACAGAGGAGACAGATTTTTCAAACATAACTGAATTTCTCATCATTGCAAGATACTTTTTCTTGCATACCCTGGTCATTACATTGGTCATACCATTCATGTAAGCAAACAAATGTCATCTTTTCCCTAGGGAACAGATAGGATTTTTCATCCCCAGTAAAATATGCACAAACACTTCTCGGGTATGCAAGACTGGATCAAGACTACATCAAAATTAGGACCATCTCAACTTACGACCTCTATTTCATTGTCCCTTTTTACAGTTTTGCAATATTTTCTACCCAGAAATTTAGACCACCCTTCTATTAATACCACTTTTGTTCAGTCCAGAAGCTGGACTTGATGTCTGGGTTTCACTGTGAAATCTGTTTAGACAAATACATGTATAAGTGAAATTTTTGTAGGTGAACGTAAATATACTGATTCAATTGTTGAACTGGTATCAGTGGTGACAATCAATTTGTATCGTTCAACAGAAATAAATTGTCTTTAAAATGACAGACAGATTAGAATGTTTTCCATGCATTAGTTCTGTTAACCCTTAACTCTATATATACGCATTTTTACGCATGTGCGACCAGTGTAGATTCAGATCAGCCAGCACATCCTTGCCATCTGATCAGGATCTGCACTTGTCGCTTTTTTTGTCAGTAATAACCTAACAAATCAAAAAGTGAACAGTGCAGATCCTGATTAGACAGCATGGATGTGCCAGCTGATCTACAAGGGTTAAACTTCCATCTTGTATTTCTGAATTTTAGTCATAACTAGGGAAAGTTTCTCACTTTTAAACAAATGTTGTACATAATTCTATTTCAAATTCTAACACATTAATCCTTATATGATAACTTGAATTATTTATATGCAGTTATTCATAAATTGTTCTAAGTTACCGTAATCAATGCAATATCTTTAAACTACATATTAAATTTATTACCTTCAAAATACGTATTTATTTTGAGAAAAAACATGAACTCTGCAATTTAACAACAGTGCCCCATTGTTTGCAAAAAGCAATTCTGTACACATTTTTATGACTTGAAAATCAACCTTTTATACGGATTTTATTGCATGTGAAAACAGTATAGATCCAGATCAACCAGCACAACTGTGACATCTGAATCTGATCAGAATCTACACTGTTCACTTCTTGGTCAGAAACAACCTAATGAATCAACAGGGCAAACATTGTAGATCCTAATCAGACAGCATGGATGTGCTGGCTAATCTGGATCTATTCGCCCATGGATATCCATAACAGCTATGACCCATGTAGTAAAGGGTTAAAAAACATGGTAATCAAGGAACAAAAACTTCTTTCAAGTCCCAATTTCATACAATACTCACCAAAAATAAAGATGCTACAAACAAAGAAAGGGACACAATCAAGTGTAAGTTGTATTTGGACTGTGCTGCAGCATGTTCGGTGGCCCAGTTTCCATAAGGTTGAGGTAGAGAATCCATGTCAATCATGTTCTTTTTAACTCTTTCCTCTCTGGGGATCGCGCGCAACTCTTCTGTTGTCAAGCCCATAGCGTATGTTCTGCGAGGTACAAGACCTAGAAAGTAATAACATTATTATGTTTTAATCAAATTAATGTACTGGAGGTTAGGATTTATATTGGCAATTTTAGACATTATAATTTTCATAAAGGATGTATCTCCATGTCCAGATCTCTGGACACGCAGTCTAAAGGTCCAGACCCAGACCAGGAGACAATCTATTATTATAATCTATAATAGGGTTTTCTCCAAGTCTGGAAAAATATGATAGTGGCAAAAAGAAAGATAAAAAATTTGCATTCAAAACAAGTATTTATTTGAAGATAACTGACCGAAGCCATTCAGAAGCATCATGGCTGTCAAAGTAAATATTTGTGACGACGTTAACAAAAACAAAGAAGATTTTAGCGTTAGATCGAGAAAAGGTACAAGTTACTGGTAATGATTGAAAAATATTTATTTTATGTATGCTCCGTGTGAATATTTCATAGAAGTGGATAGTCACTAGGTAATGCCGTAACCAAAATGGTTTTTTGCGATCACCTCATCGATGTCGACTTAAACGTTTGGAAATGTTTGAGCCATTATGGAAAGCTCTAGCAAAACATCGGTTTGAGGAAATTCCAATCAGTTTTCGCGACATGTTAGCATAATGTAAGACTCATCTATTGCTGTATTGTTTAAGCTAGATTTGTTTGTATAAATGATAAATTTTTTCAGTTCTTTGTGTTCACTGTCAGTGTATGGGACCCACTACATTGGGACCTTTATTTATATATATCAAAAAAACAAAAAATTTTTTTTCTTTATTGGAATTTTATTTCAACAATGATACGGACACCTGTGGTTTCAAGGGTCAACACTAAACTCTAAATTAATACTTGTCAAAAGATGACAACTTAAAAAAAAAGTGAAGGAATAAGAGTCAAAGAATGCATGGTTGGTATGTAATTAAAAGCATATACGTAAAATATATGTTGTTGATCGTTTTTAGACGGTATCGCACATGTTCGGTTATACGTGCACTTTCGAAACATCAAGGTCAAATCGATTTTTTGATATCGCTGAATACCGACCTTAAAAACGAAAACAAAGTAACAAAACATGTTTGGAAATACATACGGACAGCCTTGTTCACCTCGGGAGCTAATCTTGTCAACAAGGTTCTCATTTTTTTTACAAAATAAAATTTGTTCCTCCGATGCGGCGAAGTGACCGGAAGTCAAAGCAACCGCGGGGATAAAGTCTCGATTCGGTATAAATGAAGTCAGACTCTCACACAGTCCTTATCAAAGGTATTCCATCTAGCTCTTTATCTATATTTATTTCGTAAAGTGTGAACTGTACTCACATACTGTATAATAATTCTTAAGAAAACATATACGATAAAGGTAAAAATGAAGATTAAAGAACCAGATCTACAAATTTAGATGTTCACAAATTTTTGACAAAATTTCTCAAAGAAAAGGTCGACGATTGTGGCACAATCTACAATCTACACGTATGTCTGATCGGCTTGTCACTTCTCACTTATAACAGGTGAGTTTAAAAATGGTTTCCGGAAAATTTAAAATAACAATTATTATTATTATTATAATTATAAGTATTATTTATTATTATAAATCACTGTTCACTTCAAATAAACCACCGTCTGATATTGTGTTCAATATAGAATTTACAACATGTCACCAACCAGTACACCAGACTGAGTTTTAAAATAATTTCTCCTTTAATCAGTTTCAAAATATCTTATTCATAGGATCACCTGTTGTATGTTTTCTGTTTTTGTATACCAAGAATGCATATCAATTAAACTTCCATGTGAAATAGTGTCCACAGAATTATCCAATGTGTTTAAATCATCGTCGGCGACACACGCATATATCGTATTATAAAAATGCCTAGTTTTAATTCACGACAGCGAAAATAAGAACATTTTCACATTTTATTGACAAAACGCAGCTAGCAATTTTGTGGTATCAACCTAACGAGAAATAATAATTTTAATATCTCCCTTGAAATCAGAGGCGGCTTTAAAACAACAATTTAATATACGATGATTTCAATTTTAAATGCGTCATAAAATGTCTGATACGTTTATTGCGTTTCTCAATAATTTCATTTCAAACAGCCTTTTCTGAAGGTTCCATGTCATATATAGTGTAAAAAAAAGTCTAATATATCAGAATTATATGTGGCACTCTCTGGGAAAAATGGACCAAAATGCAATTTTAGGCCAAAATGAGTTGTGATCATTTTCAGGTACCTTTTTGAGTTTGGAGTATACCAATTCATTTTTTTCTGAAAATGACTTATTTTAACTGAAAACCAGCATTTTTTGCGAAACCACAGTGGGTGTAAAAACCTTCTTTTGTCAAAATATGTTCAAATAAATAGATGCATTTATGTGACAAGTATAACAAATATAGTATTTCAGTCTCTATTTATTGCCCATGAATAGCATATATATAAATCAATTAACTAATTTTACAAAATAAAATACTAAAGTTTCGGTTACCATGGCAACCGAACTGGAAAAAGATCTTTGACATGTATTTTTCGGGTAACTGACACCAACATGATAACATATTATTGTATTTTAGTACATACTATATTTCTTATCCGTTTATTGATAAATCATACACAGAAATGTTGATATTTGAAAATAAAGAGACTTTTTGTTATAACTAAGCTGTTAACAAAATGTCACAAGCTCTATTACAAGTTACAAAATCATTTAGGTGAAAGTTGTTGTACCCAATAATAGTTTTAATACTACCTAAATATTATGTATATATTCATAATGTTTAATCCTCAGAGCAATATCACAATATGTTTCACAATTAGTACTAGTTAGTACTAGTTATATAGTTGCCATGGTGATATTTGTACATAAGTTTCTTCAAAGTGGTATGAGGTCATTACACCAACAACTACACAACTAAGAGCACAAAGAAAATTAAATAAACTATGATCAGATTGTGATATAACAATACATGACAGATTTTACTTAATGTTGCAACATGTTTTTTTTCTAGGCAGGGTGGAGGAGGAAACTGAGTTTCATGATGTGCATGTTGTTTGATAATACAATAACTAACATTATGAAGTTGACAATAGTTGACATACTATGCACATAAAATTAACTACCGTAAACGTTATGTGTTGGGTAGAGGTTCTAAATGTTTGAAAGATTAATTTGGCAACAATTTGTCCAATAACAAATAATGCATCGGTAATAATCAATATAAACTGAAATTTCTGCCTTTATATCTTATTACGTTATTATATTATGGCTCAGTTACCATGGCAACAAATTTACTGACAAATGAAATGTTTGAAATTTATTCAGAAGTTTATCAAAACTGCTTACATGAATTAACTTTTTATTATACACCTGGCAGATTATTTCAGATAATAATACATATTGTTCAGCTTAACAAACAGTCAACGCTTCTCCTTTTTGAGATATGAAACACTGAAATCAACAGACTTTTGGTAGAGTTGGCTGATCAGGACATTCACTTTTTTAACCACTATTCACACACAATAGGTCTACTTCTTCATACTGATACCACATCCTTCGAGGATCAAGCCCAGAGCAGCCTGTCAGGAAGCAGGTGTTCAGATTTGGCACTTTTCTCAAGACACTGTTCCATTTCTGGGTTAGTTGCAGACCTGCAAACGAAAACCATGTCTGGCCTGTCCGATTTCATCCTAATATATTTAAAAATCAATGCAAAATATATAAAATATATACACGACAGTTAACATTAGCCACTGTCCTTATTATTATGCATTTAGCATTTATAATATAACGGTCGATCTATATACGTTCCGTTATAACGTCCTATCTCGTCTTTATACATAACCAGTGCATGCACCAGTGCATGCATGCACCATGCATGCACACAGCTACTATGGTACATAACGCGTTTAAACTACACTTTTTATCTCACATTTATCTGGTTTATATGACATTACAGACGGAATTAAATATAAATTAGGTAAAAACAATGTAAGTATAAACATGCATTACATAGCATGCAATATTATACATTTTAGATTAAAAATCACATAAATCTTATTACTGAATTAATGTAGCTTTATTACATAATCGAGCCAACAATGCAACTGACTCAAATGAATACACTATTAAGTAGAAATCTTGCGCACTTTATAGGCATGTGTTTTGTTAAGATTGAAAATAGAAAGCTAACTGTAAATAATAGTTATGTAAATGTTTATGGTGCAAATATGTAATTATTGAAAATACATGGCTAAAAGAGCAGCATATTTTAAAGCAGACTATTGTACTTAAAACAATAAATTATATTCATTTGTCAGAATGGCGAGTACTGAAGACATAACAGTTCGGCCATGCAAGCCAGGTGAAGCCAAATATCTTATGGAATTTTCAGAAAAGAACGAATGGGACATGACAATGTATGACTACGAATCCTATACGAGATTAGATCCAGACTTTTTGCTCGTGGCTGTCGACAAGACCGAGACTCCAGTTGGTATGTTTTAAAATCTTCTTTTTATAAAGTTGATCTCACGAACAAATAGAAAATATTAATATATATTGTGATAAAACTATAATTATATACCTATAATTAAAGAGTATTTTTTATTTAAAATTGCATGTAGTAGCAACCGGTTAAGATATACAATTTTCGCTGAAAACATGGTCACTATTACTGAACATTTTGGATATAAAATATAATACTTAATTACTCCGAGACATTGTAATTAATAACTTTCAATTACAATTACATTTTCAATTACCCCACACCTGCTTATCAACCTTGCACGGTACTGCAAATCATAAATTTTAAAAATAGTCGATCTCAGCGTTGTGAGTTATTTGGGCTGTTTCAAAAAATGGCTGGTTTTGGTTTTCCTATTATAAAAATGTACAACAAACAGTTACTTCCATTTTTCTACTTTGCAGAGGTGTCTGATTGTGCCCTTTAAAGATTTGTGAAGTTTCATCAAAATAGCACCGTTAAAAAATATTCTAAAATAATGGACAAAAAATGTCAGGAGTGTGACAAAAAAGTGTGACACTTTAAAAAACACATTTGTTCAGACCATCATTTTACAAAAAGCTTAAATAAAGACAACTTTTAGTGTTTTTTAGTAAAGGTGCATTTATTAGGCATCAACTGATGGTAAAATTAAGCATATTATACTTCAAGTAATCAAAATTTATGCTATTAAGCGTGGTAGATAAGAAAATACCTCAAGAAAATCTATACATCTTTACTTTATAAATGTATAGGACTTTGAAGATTAATAGTAAAAAAGAAATGTTTTGAGTATCATTATGTCTCCCTGCCCCCCGCCCCTCTGGGGGAGACATATTGCTTTTGCCCTGTCCATCTGTCACACTTCGTTTTCGCTCAATAACTGGAGTACCGTTTGACCCACAGCATTCAAACTTCACAGGGTGATGGCCCTTATTGAGTAGAAGAACCCTATTGATTTTGGGGTCAGTAGGTCAAAGGTCAAGGTCACAGGGGCCCGAAGAGTGAAAACCGTTTCCGCTCAATAACTCGAGTACCTTTTGACCCAGAGCATTCAAACTTCATAGGGTGATAGCCCTTATTGAGTAGAAGAACCCTATTGATTTGGGGATCAGTAGGTCAAGGTCACAGGGGCCTCAAGAGTGAAAACCGTTTCCGCTCAATAACAGGTTCTATTTCACCCAGAGCCTTCAAACTTCATACGATGGATGTCCTTATTGAGTAGAGGACCCCTATCGATTTTGGGGTCAGTGGGTCAAAGGTCAAGGTCACTGGGGCCCGAAGAGTGATAACCGTTTCCACTCAATAACTGGAGTACCGTTTACATCCAGAGCATTCAAACTTCATAGGGTGATACCCCTTTTTTGAGTAGAAGAACCCTATTGATTTGGGGGTCAGTAGGTCAAAGGTCAAGGTCACAGTGGCCTGAAGA
The DNA here is from genome assembly GCA_038501625.1 of Corbicula japonica. Classification (NCBI taxonomy): domain Eukaryota; kingdom Metazoa; phylum Mollusca; class Bivalvia; order Venerida; family Cyrenidae; genus Corbicula; species Corbicula japonica. The sequence continues at coordinate 9,535,054 of JAZAYU010000012.1, forward strand.
GTGAAAACTGTTTCTGCTCAATAACAGGAGTTCTATTTCACCCAGAGTCTTCAAACTTCATAATATGGATGGACTTATTGAGTAGAGGACTCCTATTGATTTTGGAGTCAGTAGGTCAAAGGTCAATGTCACAGGGGCCCCGAAGAGTGAAAACTGTATCCGGTCAATAACTGGAGTACCGCTTGACCCAGAGCATTCAAACTATATATGGTAATAGCCCTTATTGAGTAGAAGAACCCTATTGATTTTGGGGTCAGTAGGTCAAAGGTTAAGGTCACAGGGGCCCGAAGAGTGAAAACCGTTTCCACTCAATAACAGGAGTTCTATTTCACCCAGCGCCTTCCAACTTCATACGATGGATGACCTTATTGAGTAGAGTGGTCCTATTGATTTTGGGGTCAGTAGGTCAAAGGTCAGGGTCACAGGGGCACGATGAGTAAAAATGATTTCCTCTCACTAACTGGAGTTCTACACAGGCTTCCGTTTCAAAAAGGTGATATCTCTTCCTTGGCCTTCCTTCAATAAGGCGCAGGGGGGAGACATGCGTTTTTCTAAAAAAAACATCTAGTTAAGTATAATGTTTGTATGCAATGGTTATAATATTATCACCTCTATTGAAATTATATTAGTCTGCAGCTCCCTTCAGAAATTATCAGCTAAATTTGTCAGGAGTGTGACATTATGCACATATTGCAATATTCTGTCAACATACCTTTTACATAAAAACAAGAGCATAATTTTTCCTAGAAGTCTGTGTCATGTTTTGTTAAATTGTGACAAACAGGAATGACCTTAGTGAAACATTTTTGAGTACACTGCACTTATGTGGTTGTCAGAAGTGTGACACACTTTCTTAAAAATTTGAATTTTTTATCTTTATGCGATACCACAAGTTCCAAAGCACTTATATTTGATGCTTCAACATGTATTTTAACAGAAATGCACATTTAAATAGTAAGAAACAGTAATAATTGTATTTTAAGCACATAAGTTAAAATTCTTGTCATTTATTTATTATTGGTCAATAAAGCTCCATAAAATTTTTATTCTACCACATATGAGTACTACTTGATTGTTTTTGATCACTGGAAAGCCTGTACAAACATATGGAGCAACCAGTTTGGACTTTTTATGAACTTTAATTCTTTACATTTTTTTCACTTCATTTGCCATTTTTTTCAAAATAGCCCAAATGACAATATCTCAGCAATTATTTGACCGATTTCAAAAATCTTTTCAGTTCTGTATTAAGTTTCAATAAATAAAAAAAACATACAGAATAACAAGTTTGTAATTTTAATGAACTTTATTTTTTCACTCATTTTTCACTTTTCCAGCCATTTTTTTGAAACAGCCAATTTGTTATGATATGTTTTTGGTTTTGGAGCAAGTATTTACTGAAATTGATACAACAAATCTTTCCTTTATGAATCAGGCATTAGAAAATAAAAATTGATTATCCACAATTTCAGAAAAATATAATCATTGTGTCATGGTGAAATGGTTAAAGACAATAATGACTACATAATTCGTTCTCGAGAAGATTACACTTTAAATGTTTTGCAGGTTTTGCTGGACTAAGTCGCCATGCTCCTGGTTTAGTATATTTTGGAAATTTCATAGTACGCGAAGATCTGCGCGGGAAAGGAATCGGTCGACTTTTGTGGAAAGCGACGTTAGAACGTGCTGGTAATGACAACATTGTACTTGATGGTGGATCTGTGATGGCAGAGTGGTACAAATCCCATGGATTTCCGTATCACACATTTAAAGTATTCTTCCATAAGGTAGTTGTCACAGAAGAAATGAAAGCTGACGTTCAGTCCCAGTATGAAGTCGTAGACCTTACCGAAAGCATGTGGCCGAAATTGATGGAATACGATAAACTGGTCTATCCAGATTTTAACCGCGAACATTTTCTAAGGTGCTGGTTTACTGGAACGGTTGACGTGCGTGTTGTTGTTGCAAAGGATGCTGGGAAGATAGTGGGATACGGAAGTATTCATAAAAAACCGAAACAAGAATACGGAATGAGAAACGTGTTCGCTGATGATGAAAGCGTCTTGGAAGCTATGATGAGAAATATGTTTAAAAACTTACCGGTTGGAAGTGAGATTTATTTCTGGTTAATGGATGGAAAGCCGGTTCCTCAGTATATAAAGCATAGCATATGGAAAAAAGAAACGGCAGCGAGAATGTTTAGCAAAGAGGAAATCAAAACAAATACTAATCGCATGTGGTTTGCTTCAGCTCACATGGTCTAAACATGCGATATGATTTTATAACTTGTACTGGTTGAAAACCCAGGAAGCAGTCGTCGAGCGTGATTAATATAAGTTAGAATAACTTGTTTCACAACTGATGTAAAATAAATAAGTTTGAACTAAACTTATACTTAGGTTCAAGTGTATTAAATTGGAAAGTGTTATGCACAACTCACAATGAGAAAAATGTACAGATATATTATAAATTTGTATACGTGTTTTAGTTATCTGGCGTACAGATACTCGCGATAATAAAAGAATAGTAAAATTCAATTCTGTAATTTTTTTTCAATTGTTTAATTATTTGATAACTCCGTTGGCCATCCAAGCTAGCAATTTTTTACTTCGGCGAGAAAATCATTCGCCTCATTTTTGAATAGATATAAAAGGAACTTTGAATTAAGACATCAAACACGACAATTTAAAGGTATTACAGGATCGGTTTGATTTAGGCTGTAATGAAAGCTACTTAGTATCAACACAAATATTTGTTTCACGCTCAGAGGCCATTAAAGATGGTAATTGATAACAGCACTGATTGAATATTCGAGGAGACTTTTCACAGCCTAATGGAAAGGTGAAATCAGCATATCAGGAATCGCCACATTCAGAAAAAAAAACAGCCTCCCCACACAGTCAAGAAGAAGAGAGGGAGAGAGCATGGTTAATAAAATGATCAGCTTAAAAAAAGACACCGCAAACAATTAACAAAAATGAGAACCCGAGGGGTTACCGCCTTGGAACGGTCAGTGGCTATCAAATTGCCAGGTTCTAGGGTGCACCAACCTCTCACTTGCCCCAACAGGTTCTCATATCACAAAACAAGTACACGTTGTCTTGGTGAAGCAACTCCAACCCACCCATCAGCTCAACACTGTTGCAGGCAAAAGCACACAAACATTTAAAACATAAGAAGCTAATAGCATTGCAAAACCAAAGGGCGGGTATTCAGTGATCTTACCGAGACCAGAGCTCCTGGAGTAAAATCAGCAAGAACACGATGACAGGGATAAAAGAAATAAATCTAGCTTCAAGGTCCTTTGAGAAAAGATTTCCCCATAAACCTTCATAAACTCTTAAACCCCTGCCCTGTTTCCTTAACTAGAAAGGAAGTTTGGGTAAACGCGTAGTACCATTTCAAATAAAAATATATTAAAATTAAAATCATCTCTTTTATCATATATTTTAGTAGTGACGTAACCATTTTCAATGGACAGATTAAGATCGAGAAAGTTTGCTTGCTTTTCTAAAAAATTAATGTATGCATATCAGAAATCGCCACACTCACAAAACACAGCCCCCCCATGAAGCGAAAAAAGAGAGGAAGAGAGATAGAGAGAGAGAGAGAGAGAGCATGTTTGTTATAAGTATGTCAATTCAAAAAGGACGCCACAAACAACTAACGTAAAAGAGAACATTTGGGGATACCGCCTTGGAACGGTCAGTGGCAAAACAAATTGCCACTGGGGGTTTAAACCAGGTTCTATGGTGCACCAACCTCACACTTGCCCAAACAGGTATTCGTATCACAAAACACGTACATAGTGTTCGCTTTATTAAGTTGTAGTTCTTTAGGATAAATCTTATTAACCAGTGATGGAAAATGGTTATTAGCTAAATTAAATAAATCATCAAGGTACCTCAAGGTGTTGTTATAAGCTGTAATAATATCATCCTGATGTTCAGTAGAAAGAGATAACATTAAGTCTCTTTCATAACAGTATAAAAACAGATCATCAACAAGGGGTGCACAATTAGTACCAATTGGGATGCCTGTTACTTGTTTGCTAATAGAGGTACCGAATCTTACATAAATATTATCCAGTAAGAAAGTAGGCGACTCTATTAGGTATTGACAAGTCCATAAAGTATAATTATCATAAGAACCATCTGTAACAAGAAAAGTATAACAGATGTGTTATATGTGGACGACATTTAAAAGAAGTTAGATGTTGGGTGTAAGAGTTCATGCACGTGATGGATTGTTTTTAAACAAAGAAAGAATTAAGTGATAATATATGGTTGTCTTTTATTGGCAAAGGGTATTGAACGTTGAAGGATGTGCGTGTGTATTACATGTAGTTGTGGAACGCGTTGTATACAAGGAGTGCGGTTTGAAATGAAATATACCGGAAATTGTATGGCCTGAGGTTTATGGTGAAATTTGTTTGCTGAACATTTACAAGTTTGCAGTAAATGTAGTGAATGATTTGAAAACAAACGAATTGAACAGTTTTCCTTTTAAATATAATGATAACTAGCTGGAAAATAGTGGAAGAGATGGTTGCTATGGTAACATGCATTATGATGAAGAATTGCCAGAACTATATGTATTGATATGTATTCGTTTTAGGATACAAAATAATTTCTCACATATTAAGGATTGACTACACTCCTTCTTGCACCTTTTTCGATAAAAAAGTATCGAAATTTCAATAACGGCAAAATGCCTTTCAATGAAATTTTGCACAAATGAATGTTAATTTTGTTTAGTTTGATAATTTTCTTTTTAATCTATGGTCGAACAAGGAGGAGTGTAGTTGATCGTTAAGAGCATTCAAAATTTCGTAAACGTCATTGTAGATTTTCATAAGTAAATACTCTGCTGAGAGCTATGTAAGCCATTCCTCCTTGTAATATCGTTTTCTCAATACCAACAGCAGCTGAAGATAACGTTAGACCTTGCACTTGGTGTACAGTTACATCAACTTTTAATTGGTATTTATCTTCGGATTTCCTTGGGTAATACTGCACCTTTGTACATACAACATGGTACCCGTTCAGTACTCAACGATTTAGATATAAAGCCGGGCCACATGGTACTCAACATTCGCTATTAACCTCTGTTAAAAGCCGGACCCATTATTCCTTTGGACCGGAATAGTTGTACATTAATAATAAAAGTCATCAAGTAATAGTTACATAGTAATAATATATTATGACCCATAATTCGTCCAGAAAATGCCCTATGTTCAGTACAAGCGATGAAGGTTTTATTTTCTCATATTTATTTTTTTATCCACGCCGCCCAGCCCCGGGTTGAGTGCTTCGCAAATGTATGTATCGTGCTCAAGGATGGTAGTCTTTCACTTTGTTTTGTCAAAGCAAGTAACTTAAATTACACACAGACAGCCAACATCATGTTCATCAAATAAAATTAAGGAGGAGCATAATGATACAAGACCATTGTTTAAGTAACTAAGTAATTTGGTCTTATTTCAGATGTAAACGAATTCTTGATAAATATTCAATCAAAAAACGATGTTCAAATGTAATCGAAAATCTCTCCGGTGATATTTAGTTGGGAAACTTTAATACTTGATTATTATTATTGTCCCTTTTAATATGAATCAAATTCATAAACTGTTTCGTGATGTTGAAACTTTTTAAGTTTTCCTTTTTAACAGAATTTCGAAATTCTTTTTCGCGCGTATTTCAGCGTATTTCATGATAAATGTGAATGTGTTTGCCCTACAGCTACAATTGTAGATTAGAATTTGTCCTTAAGCAAAATGAAGGTAACAACTTTATCACTACACAGCTACTGTGGTAGATAACACGTTTAAACTACACTTTTATCTCGCATTTATCTGGTTTATATGACATCACGGATGTCACGGACGGAATTAAATATTTGTTAGGTAAAAAGGGTAAGTTTAAACATGCATTACATTGCATGCAATATATACATTTTAGATTAAAAATCACATTAATCTTACTACTGAATACATTTAGCTTTATTACTAATTATTAACTTTATTAATAATCGGATTTGTTTTAACTGGAACCAACAATGCAACTGACTCAAATGAATACATAGTTAGCTTTCTATTTTCAATCTTAACAAAACACATGCCTATAAAGAACGCAATATGTTATTATTAAAAATACATGCATTTGTCAGAATGGCGTGTACTAAAGACATAACAGTTCGGCCATGCAGGCCAGGTGAAGCCAAATACCTTATGGAATTTGCAGAAAAGAACGAATGGGACCTGACATTGTATGACTACGAATCCTATATGAGATTTGATCCAGACTTTATGCTCGTGGCTGTCGACAAGTCCGAGACTCCAGTTGGTATGTTTTAAAAGCTGCTTTTATAAGATTGGTCTAACGAATGAATACAAAAAATAATATATATTGTGATAAAATTATAATGGTGAGGACGAATTAAAGAGCAATTCTTATTTAAAATTGCATGTAGTAGCAACCGGTTAAGATATACAATTTTCACTGGAAATATGGTCACTATTATTGAACATTTGGATATAAAATAAAATACTGAATTACTCAAAAACATTGTAATTAATTACTTTCAATTACAAGTACATTTTCAATTTCCCCACCCCTGCTTATCAACCTTACACGGCATTGCAATTCATAAAGTTTGAAAATAGTTGATCTCAGTGTTGCGAGTTATTTGTTATGATCTGTTTTTGTTTGTTTGCAGCAAGTATTTACTGAAATTGATAAAACAAATCTTTCCTTTAAGAATCAGGCATTGGAAAATAAAAATAGATTATCCACAATTGGATAAAAAATAAAAATCATTGTGTCATGGTGAAATGGTTAGAGACATTAATGACTACATAATTCGTTCTCGAGAAGATTACTTTTTAAATGTTTTGCAGGTTTTGCTGGACTAAGTCGACATGCTCCTGGTGTAGTATATTTTGGAAATTTCATTGTCCGCGAAGACCTCCGCGGTAAAGGAATCGGTCGACTTTTGTGGAAAGCGGCATTAGAACGTGCTGGTAATGACAACATTGTACTTGATGGTGGACCTGAGATGGCAGAGTGGTACAAATCCCATGGATTTCCGTATCACACATTTAAAGTCTTCTTTCATAAAGTAGTTGTCACAGAAGAAATGAAAGCTGACGTTCAGTCCAAGTACGAAGTTGTAGACCTTACCGAGAGCATGTGGCCGGAATTGATGGAATACGATAAACTGGTCTATCCAAATTTTAACCGCGAAAAATTTCTACGGGGATGGTTCACCGGCACAGATGATGTGCGTGTTGTTGTTGCAAAGGATGCTGGAAAGATTGTGGGATACGGAAGTATTCATAAGAAACCGAATCAAGAATACGGCATGAGAAACGTGTTCGCTGATGACGAAAATGTCTTGGAAGCCATGATGAGAAGGATGTTTGAAAATTTGCCGGTTGGAACTGTGGTACATTTTATGTTGGTAGGTGGAAAACCACTTCCGCAATACATAAAGCATAGTATACAGAAACACGAAACGGCAGAGAGAATGTTTAGCAAAGAGGAAATCAAAACAAACACTGACCGCATGTGGTTTGCTACAGCCCACATAGTTTAATTGTGCTCATATAAGTAAGAGCTTGCAACTGTTTCTGCTGGCCTTACTTCTCGGAAAATAATTATTTTAACCAATCGAACACTGATAAATAGGGATGTCAACGGATACTGAATTTGGGATCCGGATATCCGTTGAACGATCCGAACGGATATCCGGATATCCGAATACAAACACTTTTAAATTGTTAATAGAAATATGTCGTTTCATAGATATAAACGCTTCATAATTTTAATATTTTAATAAAACAGGAACAATAAAGCATTTGATATCCTCAAAAGTAATATGTACTCGTCTGTTCTTATTTTAGTTGCTAAATAAATATCGCAACAGTTTGGAATTAAAACAATTAAAAGCTGTGTGATAGAACTGTACATTTGCTTTTTTTATTATCATTTTAATTCCCAAAATGTCTCGAACATCGAACTGTAGAAAGGAAAGCACAACAAATTATTTGTTTAAACCATATATTTAAATAAAACAAGATCGCGAGATCGAATAAAAATGAATTCATCAATAATTTAATAGATAGAACATAACTGACGTGATATTTAAACGTAATTGATATTGGCCGTCAAACCTGTTGTCTACAGAATTATTGCTCTATCCCTTCTCAATAAAAACGATCAAACAAAAGTGATAAATGTACAGCCCATGAAGTACTATAGTACCTTTATGTTTGGTAAACCCATCATGTTTTACAGTATTTTGTTAAATAGCACATGTGTTCATGTGTTTGTAAAAAAAATAATCACTATATTTAAAAATGTAACTGATAAGCATCAATCATTATAAAATTGTGAACAACTGCTAAACTACATTGTATACCTACTATATTATATGTATGTACGTTTACAGATTTACATGTATTGGCGCACGTAACGCTTTATGAAGTATGGGATGTCCCCAGCTCAAATTTTGAATTTGTATTTATAATACATCTTTTATTAAGTATGAATGTATTGGTTGGTGTTCTTGCTAAGCGTTCTTATGTTTCTAGACGGTTCCATAGCTTGTTATAGAAATTCCTGAAAGACGATTTATTTGATTATTTAAGTATAGGCATAATGATATGCGAGTTTAAATGTTTCAACATATCATTCTGTTGCCACTAACATTAGCAATACATGGAAGAGGAACTGTCGGGTAAGGTGCTACCCAATATTGACACAAATATATGTAATGTGCTCAACGGCCTTTAAAGATGGTTATAGATAACAGCACTGAGTGGATGTTCGGGGAGACTTTTTACACCCGCCTTACATGGCAGTACTCTATCCTAATTTAATTTGTTTTTGTCGGTTTTGTCTCCGTGCTGTTGGTTGGTACTTTTGTCATTGTTATTGTTATTTAAACGTTTAAATTTGCGTTGCATCCAATCGGTCTTAAGTTTAACTGTCTGTAATTGTGTATGAGGCTATTCTTAACCAGTTCACTTGTAAAACCTTTCTGTTTTGCCCCACACCCTCAGCCATCAAAGAGCAAGTAACAAAGTATAACGTATTTATAGGCTTTATATGCAAAATTAACAAGCAAATTTCTATCTTGTTCCATTGAAAATAATTCAAATGACACTTGAAACTTACTTATCCTGAAAATTTAAGGCATCCGCTTTGCCCATTTATGGAGCCACGTGATCAAAATAATCTCTAAGACATAGTAATCATTTGAATTTGTAAGTCACTGATCTTCGAATTTCACAAAATAACATATATAAACGTACAATCATATGACCTCTCACTAGAAGTTCCAGATAACAATAGCTTATATTTCGTCACAATATTTTAGAAATACAACAGATTACATCTGCTGTTCGAATTTTTTAAAGTCCGTGTGTGTTCTAAATAATGAGAAAACTATATTGTAATGGAAAAAAATCCAGAATACTTGCCAACGGCAATATGAAGGGATATAATATAATAAACTTTGTTTTTGTTTTAAACGTTATGTTTTGTTATTTTGTGTTCTTTTGCATGAAACATTGTGAATTAGATGGGTGGGTTGGAACTAATTCACAGAGACAACTTTTGTATTTGTTTGTTTATATGAAAACCTGTTGGAGGTGTGGTTGGTGCACCCTATAACCTGGCTTAAACCCTTTTGGCAAGTATACACAAGCAGCATGCAACACACAAAATAAAGATAGCTAATTGCAATGTAAGAAGAAAATAGGTAAGTACCTGAAAACAATCGGTAAAACCAATGGCAGAAATAGAAGTTGGAACCAAATAATTGAATAAAATGCGTGTATGTGTTATAATTAGGAACTTTCACTTTGACCTTTATTACAATATAATTACAAAAGTTAGTTCTAAATAGATTATTGATTGTTCGATTTACCAATCGGAAGTAAATAATAATTGTTTGGCTTCATCAAGTCAGTATATTAATGCGAAAAACACCATATCAACGTACTGTTTTCCCAGTTTTTGTTATAAAATTAATAAAACTTAATCATCAAAATCTTCTTTCGGAACAGGTGCCGTATTTGAATAGGTAAAAAACCACAGGCAGTGGCTAGGGAGGTTTCGGTAAATAAGTTCGATAAATTGATTTTATACCCCCAGTAGAGTAATAATGGTTGCGATGTGTATCAGGGCCGTTCTAACTTGGGGCCGATTTGACCTTGATCGCCCAAGCGTCTTCTTGTATCTCAAATTTGTAAACATGAATCGATTTCAATGGGGAGAAACAGCGGTTGATTTGGGAGAAAATCATGTTACAAGTCAAACTGGTGTGGCAATATATGATGGTGATAACAAGGTTCAAGCATCGCTTCTTAATATTGATCCTCCTAGAATAATAATTTTCGGATACTAGCACTTTACGGATAATTTTCTGTATAATCTTCCATTAAAATACAGAATTATGGGAATTAAATTATTAATCAATCACCCTCATCTCCTGTACTGGCAGAGTACGTATTGTTGGCCGGTACGTAAATATTCGGCCACCCGATTAAAAGCCTTTCCGTGACATTGATCCGTAATCCATCATCACGATCAGTAAAAACGCTTACCTTAGTGTCCGAGTCCAAAAGATTACATCAATTTAGTAAGTATGTATGAAATTTATTGACCGGTTATTCTCCACAATATTGATTGTATACTGGTCATCATTGGTGTCGCGTCATCATTCGTCTCGCGGTATTTGTGTTGCGCCTTCTACCGATTGTTTACTTTGTCACGTTGCTGACCTATATTTGTGGTTTGACGAAAAACGTTTTTTCAACAGTTATGAGCAGTTTCTTGGTGAGTATTCGTTCGTATACATCAAATATAGTGTTTTTGTTAGAAATGAAGCAAAAAAACTCACCTTCAGCCTTATTTTTGTCCTATTTTGCTTTGTTTACAAGTTCGTCTGCCCCGCCCATAGCCCCGGAAGTGTTTATATGTAGTTAGGTAACCGACCACTAAATTTTAAATCAGATAGGTAACCAACCACTAAATATTAAATATGGAATGAAAGTTCTTTCAATTGAAAGCACTGTCCAGAGGAATAATTATTACAGTCAGTGTGATTAACAGTTGTTATTTGTTAAAATTTAGTAAACAGTTAAAGTTTTGACATGTTCACCTATCACACTTTAAATGACTTGTTATCTGATTAAACATTTAGTGTTCTAAACCTACGAGTGTTCGATTTATTCCAAGAATTTTCACATACCGCGAAACGAATGATGACGTAATCAAGACAACATGGCGGACACCAACGACAATCATATGGATACATTCTATTGTTTTTGGATATTCCATGATCATTTTAAGAATTTAATAACAGGAAAAGGTTGGAATAGGAGAAATAAATCAAAATTTAACAGGTACGTTTCTTTCCGTCATTACTTCATTGTGATAACTGTTAAGTAACGCGAACCCATAGATGACCAGTATAAATAAAACAGCATGCATACGGCGCAGGCGCCAAACTTGAGGTTCGCCAGGGGTCCGGTTAATTTTTTTATCAAGTGTCTTTCAGCAGACGTCAAAATGATCTTAATATAAATCGCAAATTTAAATCTGTTAAATATTTTAAGAGGTTGGGTATATATATAAATCAATTAATCAGACATTTTATAATGATATTGAATTTCGGCGATCTTTTATTCGTCTTCATGGGGAGTGAACGAAATGCTGGGAGCACAACAGAAGGCTTTCGATTTCGGACGATATGCAGAGTGAAAATAGTGTGTAGAAACAAAATACTTTACAATTGGGTTGTTTGTTTATTTATTTTTTATGTGAGATGATTTTTTCGCATTTTCATACGCGAATTTTTGTATTACTCTATTCTAAAGAGTGGCCGAATATTTACGTACTCCGCCGCCGGAAAATACTGGATGATCCCAGGTGTATTTAACATTGATATAGTGTCCAAAAATACAAAACAACTAATAAAGTTCGGATAGCTTCTTATGTCAAAGATACCCAGGATCAAACATTCCAAATTTCAAAGAGATTTGTAAAAAAATTTAAGACTAATTAAACAAAAACCGCAAAAAGTGGCCGAAATTACGTACTCTGCCAGTAATATTTGTTTCACTTCCAAGTTTTGTTTTTCAAACCCAGTGAGGGACAGGCTATTTCCAAATTATGACTGGCTCTAATCATTTTACCAAGTCCATTTTAAAAACAAGAATACAAGATCTTCACAGTTCACATCTTGTTCAGAAATAATCAAATGAATTTAAAAGCAGACAGTGTTAGATCCTGATCAGATGTGCACGGATGTTCATGTTGCCAAATGTTACGTAAGAAAAGTGTGAACTTTATGAAGAACTGAGCTTATTGTGTTTGCAGCATCTTATTGGTTCCCAGGGAGTGAAGATCAAGTTCTAACATTCATTAATATTTTATATTATTTTCAGACAAATTACATTGGTGGTGTTTTATGTCTAACTACTCACAGATTGCTCTGGAAAGAAAACTTTGGTCAGGTCAGTTTGCTTTTCATCATTATGATAGCACATTATGGTGTCAGATTATTTTAAAATAAAACTTCTTTGACAATGGATAATCTCTTCAGTTAAAAAATCTAAAACCCTAGCATAAGATCCTTAAATAAATGTATTTTTTAAACCATGTTTTCTTTGGAAAACCCTGGTTATTAGATTGGCAGCCAGGTATGTCATTAGGTGAGGGTACGTCAACTGTTCACTTTTTCTCAGTTACCATTCAAGGTAAAGCTTTGAAGCTTAACATAGTTGTCTTGACATCAAAATTATCAGGGCAAGTTCCATAACTCTAAACTGTATTTTGTCATAGTTATGCCAACTTTTTCACTTAAAATTTAAGAAGAAAAGCTGGTTAAGTTGCATTACGACATGTTCTTGTTTATCTTGATTTGCAGTAAGAGATGGTTAATCAGTAGTCTTCATTCTGACAAACATTTCTTAAAGTGAGTTATACAAAGTGTTAACAGGAAGCCATGTAATTTTACTATACAGGGCTTTTTTTCACCATTTTGGGAATATGACCCATACCCCTGGAATTGGGAAATTTATCGTCGTTTTGCCAGAAATTAGTAATTTTTTTAGCATCATTGGGGAATAAGAAGTGTAACAGTTACTGTTATCTGCTGTTTTTTTAATCATTGCCATCCATATTTAATATTGTCAATAATTCCTTGCTTAAAGAGCAAAAGATGCAGTGCTGATGCTGTTGTTTTTCATCAGAAATGTTTGTTTTGATTCAGTTGGGAATTTTTCTTCTCAAATTGGAAAAAAAGTATATGTTTTGCTATTGGGAACATGACCGAAAAACGGCTATAAAATCAACTGAAAAAAAGCCCTGCTATTCAAAGTAGTTTCTGAAAACAAGAATGGTAACTTCTGATATACTAATTTAGGAGTTATGCCCCTTTCAAATAATGTTAACCTGTAAGCTAATGTTTCATAGAGTTTACATTTACATTACATCTGTTCTGCTTTTGGATTACAGTCGAAAGCACTATGTTTGCCATTGTCCCTGGTAGTGTATTTAGAAGAACAACCCTCAGGTTTTGCCAAAAGGTAAGGTTTAAATATTGCTTTCTTTATTATACTTAAAATAACTTATTTTTTGACAGTTTTTCTGAAGATATTTATATTTCATGATGGAATGTGACCTTCAATGGTAGAATCATTAACACATTAAGGGCAGGTCATGTCTTCGGAAAAAAAAACATAATAAAGTTGAGCAACCAACATTGTTCATTATACATGTATTTCATTGTGAAAAATAACATTCTTTATTCAAAAAGTGTAACAAAATCACTTATTAGTTATAAGAAAATTATAAGTTATTTTGTAAGTTATTTCTAAATATAGTAATAACTAAAATGGCAAAAAATATCACTGAAGGCTCCTTTTCCATGTGATGTGCCCCATTTCATATTTTCGCTCAATTATTACATTCAGTAGGGGGCATTATAGCTAGATGACAGTTAAGGGTTATATAGCAGAGTATAGTAGTGCTTTTAACATCTTAAATTGACAGATTTTGATGCTATTTTTACCCAGGGCTTTTTTTCAACGCCAGATGAAGAGGCCCATGACATGTAAATTTGTTGAAAATAGCATAATTTTCCACAGAAGGAAACTGAAAAAACTAATGTAACATTTTGGGTAAAACTAGATGATATTAAATTAATTTAATGAGCTGAAGATGACTGTAAATGGTATCTTCCAAAGAAGATTATCATGTAATAATTAATAATAATAATATGATATGTCAACATTTTTTACTGTATATTCAGTGCCAAAATTGTAGTACACCTACAAGAAGCTCCGTCAGGTCAACCTCCAGGTCCTGTATCTCACAGTAAATACAGTTTCATAAGACTTTCCTTCCGAGATAGTGGTGAATCGGAGGTAAGCACTTGCACTAAACTTATACTAATTCTTTACTTATGATATTTTCACTTGTTTTGATAACTTGTTGCTTGCAAAACCTAAACTGGCTAAATTTGTGCTGAAGAGATTCTTTTTATTGAATATGAACCTATCCATTTCTTGTTCTTAGGGGTATTTAAGGGTTGGATGGAAGATTTTCAGATATAGGGAATGTTTGGTGCTTTCTGAGTGTAGTTTGATGATAATTTCCAACTTTCTTTTTTTATCTAAAGGGGGTCAAGCAACCCAATGAACCCACTCTTGATGTGCTTCTATATTAGGTAGAAATTCAGTGAGTAGCAAACAGAGTAGATCCAGATCAGACAGCATGGATATGTCGGCTGGTTTGGATCTACACTGTTAGCCCTTGTGATAAAAGTTGTACCTATTGAGTAAAGAATTAATTCAAAATCATAAGTTTCAGAACTTTCATATTTGCATCATAAATGTATTATTGTATTTGTTTTGAAAAAAAATTAAGTGACTGATAACAATTGATGATTAATGAAAATATAACTGTTAGTTTTTCAGATATTTTAATCAGATGTTGAGGGAGAAAAAATGGGAGGAGAAAGTTCTACCCCCAGCTAGGGCAGGTGCTCAGGTAATTACATAATTATTAACTGAAATTTTTTAGTAAAAATTATTTTGAGATAAATGATTAATCAGTAGGGTTTGAGTGTTACCAGCAAATTTCTTTGCATATTGTCGGCCTTATATCAAAACCTCATGTTGACTAAATTTTAATTTTGGCAACTCGGCAATACAGAAAAAGTAGTTTGTATGACTTTAAACTCATAAACTGAGACTGTATACATCACCTTAGTGCAAAAACAGTATAAAGCAATAGAAAATTAATTCCAAGATTCTCATTCCCGCCCGCCCCTCAACAATCACTCAGCCCGAACGTTTTTATTTTTAAAAAAATGCGTATATATAAATTGACATTACGAGTACGAATTGGTAGGGTACCAAAATGCAATATGGAACGTTTAAGTGCTAATCAGCAATTCATAGTTGGCTAGACGCTTATTTATCTCTGCTCTACACAAACGTCAAAAGAAACTGTGAGAATGATAAATAAAAAAAAAACCCACCCGCCCGCCCAATTTTTTCCCAAAATTTGGATGAGAATTAGAAATTAGTTTTCTATTATCAAAGTCCTAAAATAGCGAATTTAAACCCCGTTGAAATTACACCATATAATAATATGTCTAAATAGAAAAAATCAATGTTTGAATTTAATTAATGCACTAATATATCATTTGCGGCTTTTGTGCAAACATTTGTTCCCACATAACTAAATAAAACGACAGTACTAAAGTTTATCATCATTTACAGGGTGGTCGTCATCGTCCAGGAATTGTGGGAATTGAAAGATCTCTGCAACAGAAGCATAAAGAGACAGACTCGTCAATCAATCAGTCATTTCAAGATCTTAAAAAACTCATGGAAAAGGTAAAGGTTTCGGAATCATTTCCTTTATGGTTCACCTTTCTTCAATTTTGCCATCAGTATTGATCCAATTTAGCCAGCACTTTCATACAGACTGATGTAGATCTACACTCCTCAGTCCGAGAACTCTGATAAATCTGAAAATGAACAATAATCCTATGACTGTTTGCAATAACAACGTATTCATGCCAATTCAGTTTTTGTCATACAACAGAGTCAGTGTTCAAACGGGTAATGACAGATTCCTTGTACAGTTTGTTATTGTTCATTTCAATTGACTGAACTTGCAATTTGTCAAAATTGTCAAAAATAATATCCTTTGTTAAACAGGTTTTCTGTGGAAAACACTGGTTATAAGTTCCTTTTTTCTCAGTAACCGTTCAAGGTAGAGCTTTGAAAATTTATATACTTGTCTGACATCATTATAGCAAATCATCTGGACAAGTTTCATAACTCTTGACTGTATTTTATCATAGTTATGCCTCTTCTTTACAAAAAATTTAAGAAGAAAACCTTTTTTCCTCAAAAGAAGCATCTTCTTGTACTTCAACTAATTAATCATTTTTATTCTTTTTTCCCCAATGACATTTATTTAACAATAAATGAATAAAACAGATCACTGTTAATCTTGGCTAGCATATTACCTTATGAATACCAGATATTTAAAGTGTCAGAAAAACAGTTTAAGGTTTATTTTTTTATATTTACACAAGATAAAATAACTACCCGGTATATTATCTGCATGTTGTGGCAATGTTAAGGTGGCATAAACATGCCATTTTGATGACATCACATCAGTTCCATTCGTATAGATATTATTCCCCGATCAAGGTATTAACCAAATTGTTGGAATAAAATACATTACATTTTATACTCTAAGTATAAATGTATTCATTAATTATTATGTCTCATGTATGCAATACAGGCACAAGAGATGGTAAACCTGTCCAAATCTATTGTTTCGAAGATCAAAGATCGGCAAGGAGAAATCACTGAAGATGAGGTAAGGGCTTGTTTGTACATAGCTTTAGTTTAAGGATTCAATCATTATTTCATTGCAATCATCAACATATGAAAAACATCTGGCTCTTTAAAAGTATGTGATGGCTTTAAAACAATGTAAATGTATTTAATATCCAAGTAAATTATCAGTTCAGTTCCTGTTTTTTACACGTAACAAGTCTTACCAAAATATTGAGAAGGTTTTGGGATACATTGTATCACAAACTTTTTAAATAGTTGTTTGAATAATGGCAACAAAGAGAAAATGATAGCTTAAATTTTCACTGCAACTTGCAGCAAAATGGGCAAGCTTGCAAATGGCATAAGACAAAACATTGCGCACAGTCCAATAGTTTGTGAGTAGCTTTTATACATGTGTATTAGCCACACCTCAGATCAAATGTTTGATCTGTATCTACAGTGTTCACAAATGGATAACAGCCATATTCCATAAAGTATGA
Source organism: Corbicula japonica (assembly GCA_038501625.1). Taxonomy (NCBI): domain Eukaryota; kingdom Metazoa; phylum Mollusca; class Bivalvia; order Venerida; family Cyrenidae; genus Corbicula; species Corbicula japonica. The sequence continues at coordinate 9,552,433 of JAZAYU010000012.1, forward strand.
ACCCTTTCCTGTAAAGATACACCTTTATTGCTAGGGCGAACAGTTTAGATCCAGATCGGCTGCCACATCCATGCTGTCTGATCAGGATCTAAAATGTTCACTTTTTGATTCATTAGGTTGTTTCTGACCAAAATGTGACCAGTGCAGATCCTGATCAGACAGCACGGATGTGGTGGCTGATTTGGATCTACACTGGTCGCACATGTGTAAAAATGTGTATATATAAAGGAAAGGGTTAATGTACATGTTCTGTTTATATTTTCTGGTTCCAGACTGTCAAGTTTAAAGCTTACTTACTGAGTATGGGTATTCCAAATCCTGTGACAAAAGAGACCCATGGGACCGGGGATAAGTATTACCAAGAACTGGCAAGGGAGCTGGCATCTGTGCTTGACAAACCTATAAAGGTACAGTCCAACCATGGCTAAACACCACCTGTAAACAAAGTATACCTGTGAAGAAAGACCACATGTTATTTTTCCATGTACTGATTTTAAAGAACAAATTCACCTGTAAACAAAGATCACATGCCTTCAAAGACCACTTTTGGGTTTTCCCCTGAGTCGTAATGAAAGACAGCTTTGACTGTATGTTATATTTAGTTCCAGGTACTCGGAATATACAGGTATGAACTATACAGTTCAAGTCATGTTTTTTATAACTATTTTGGTTGGGCATATGTACATGTAGGAATAAACAGGTACAGACTATTGAGTTGAAGTCAATGCTATTCTTATTAATAAGTTAGTTGGATGGGCCTATGTACATGTGGGAATCACATGGTGCAAATAAAACTTTGTTAACTTCTTAAGCATTTCCCGTGAGCTTTATTCAGATGTTTCTTAAGTCTATTGTATGTCGTAGAATAGATAGGACTATTTGCTTCAGAACAATGTCCTTTTGATACTTATCAAAATGTTGGTGTTGTTTTTAAAGGCTCATGACTTTGTATAATTCTACTTTATTTGTTTTTTTTAACCTTTACTGCATGTGATGGGTGTTATCACATGGGCAAAATGTTGATCCAGATCAACCAGCAGGTGGAATCTGATCATGATATTCACTGTTACTTTTCATCTCCATCTACACTTTTCAACCATTGAATGTAAGCTGTTTTCGTGGAGTAAAGGGTTAAATTCTCACTTTAAGTGTGTAATTTCAGGAATGTGGCGGAATGATGACATTGACAGATGTTTACTGTAGAGTGAATAGAGCCAGAGGCATGGAGGTAGGGTGATCTTTAAGATCATAGCAATATTTTCTGATTTCACAACAATATGAACTTTACGTGTGCATTTTTCCTAAAACATGTCACAGTCGGTAAACTCTTTGGTTGACTCGTGACCGACATAAGTTGATTATCAAGTATCTTTGAATATAGAAAGTCTCTCCATTGCCAATTTATACTAATGTCCAAAAGAAACGATACCACTTGTTTGCAAGGACATACAATAAAACCAAATGGCTATAGAACATTTGGATTTGTCTAATTATTCGAGAGAACTTTTAACAGCATCATACATGTATACTGAAGATCAGTTTCATCAATCCTGTACAAGCATAAACACAATTTAAAGATTGGCCTTAAGCAAACATTTCATTGAAAGTTTGGTATCGTTTCTTTTGGACACTAGTATATTATGACTTTAACATTGCCTCGTGACTAAACTACTCTAAGAAATATATGAACTACACAACCAGTGCCCATGTAAACTTCACAACACTGTGATATTGGAAACACAAAGGTCTTTAATCCAAATGCTGATAATTGCCTACTGTCATATAATCACATACAATTTAAACTTAAAGTGGTCAGAACATCTTTGAAGATTGGTGAGAGAATTCCCATCAAAAGTTGAGATAAAAACTATATATGAGTCTAAGATTGTTTGTTATCTTTCGGCCAGGGCACAAATTTATAAAATTTACGTGGAGACCATTCTTCAATCTCAAGCATCTGATTGTTTGAAATGGATACTAGTCTCATGGACCTAGATCACCACTCTTGAGTAACCGGTTTAATTTTATGGTTTTTCCTGCTGCATAATGATGTCTTTTTTAATTAAATATTGGATAATTGTCTATTTTTGTTCTCAAACCAGTTTTATTGGCGTCACTCTTCTGCCCTTTGAAGAGTTTGTTTTCCAAGTGAGCAATCTAATTTGTTGCGTCAACTAAGTCACAGTTGTTGACATGTTCAAATACTGATAAATATGAAGAGAAGTTGCTGATATTTAATAGGAATAGGACATGGGAAACAAAAATTGTATATATACATGTATATAATGATTAAATTGTTCAGTTACAAAGACTTTAAAGTTAACAAACATTGTGGTCAAAGATCATTTCTCAAATAGTTAATTTTTATTTTGCAGTTGATATCTCCAGAAGACTTGCTCCATGCTTGCGAATTGTTCCAAGATCTGAGATTACCTATCAGGTAAATACAATAATACCAATCCAAAGTTACAGGTTTTATCTATATTTTCAAGTTCAGAACATATTCAATTTTCATTTCCAACTACAAACCACATAGCATTTCAATCTTATTCCAGGAAATTATTGCAGCATCACGTTTCATTTATTATTGAGCATACATGTATAAAATACAAAAGTCAAGGAGTGACAGAGAAAAGGTTCTAATTGATATTTAATATAGAAGCAGATTGAACCATTTCACTTGCAGATCACTGCTTGAAATTGGACTATAATAACTTGTTAGTAACCATCGTGATTAGTGCAAGCAGTGTAGCATGTTTTAGAAAGATTTACTAGTTTAAGCTATATTTTACAAAACGAACAAAATTTTGAAATTAAATTCGTACAAATATGAGTGTATTCGGATACGTGAATGGTATCTGAATATGATATTACTATTCAGATATTTGGATATCCAGATAACCGTTCCAATCCCTACTTGTTACAAAGCACAACCATGTGTGTTTTTTTCTTTAAGGTTGCAGACATTTGACAGTGGGGTGAAAGTTTTACAGTCCAACACTCACAGTGAAGAAGAAGTGATCAAGAAAACAACACAAGCTGTAAGGAAAATTATATAATAGACAATTTCAGAATTGATTTGCAACATTCTTAACTTGCTAACTTTCTTCAATAATTTTCCATTCTGTTTTATAAAGAAAACATTTGTTTCTTGAACATTTAGAGAGCAAATACCGATCTGCAATGGCATGATTTTGTTTCCCATACACACCTCCTCAAACTCCTCCCCTCCCCCCCCCTCAACTCTCCTCCCGAATAAAAAAAGAAAAACAAAGGATAATAGCAACATTTTATTGCGTATTAAAAATTTCTTTTAACTTTTATAAATAACAAAATGTGTTAATTTAGACTCAAAGTCTTAGTTTTATGATCAAAAGCACATGTAACTAGGGTCTGTTTGGGTATATAAATTTTATTTCCTAATAACGAGGACCAACCTATAAACCATGAAGAATCTGTTGAGGTTTTGACTTCTACTAAGTTTATTTTTATATGATGATTTACAGGTTGAGGAAAATCAGTCTCTGACAGCTGAAGAACTCGCTCAGCTTATAGGACTATCTGTGATACTAGCCAAAGAAAGGTTTGCTACTTTGAATTTCAGCATTGTATGTCACTTTAGCAGTTTTGGCTTAGCTTACATCTGTTTTACGCTGTGTACTGATGGTAAAATTTATGTCTTAAATAAAATTTGTATAAAGCAATATTAATACTTCATAAACTTAATGGCTGTAGTTAAAGACATCTTTTTTATATCTGTGATACTAGCCAAAGAAAGGTTTATTGGCTTTTTGCAGCATTTTGCCATTTCATATGGGTTAGGGCTCAGTTATTTTGGCTCAGCTTATAGGTCGTTCTCTGATATGAGGTGAAGAAAGATTTGTTGGTTTATTTGCTGCATTGCATGCCATTTTATAGCAGTTAGGGCTCAGTCATAGGTCTATCTGTGATATTTTCCGAAAAAAGGTTTGCTACCTATATTTGCAGCATTTAACAATAAAACCTTTTATAAAGACCCCCTCAAAATTTTTACGATGATATATTTTTACCATCTATGGTTTCGTTAGGGCTTAACACACTCCTCCCAATCACGTTCATCGATCAAAAGAAAATTATCAAAATCTCAATAATGGCAAAATGCCGTTCAATGATACTTTGCACAAATGAATGTTACTAATGTATCTTTATTTTGCACTAAGACATGTTAGAACAGTAAAGAAAAAAAGCTAGACCTAAAAATTCTTTGAAATTCTATTTACATCAATTTACAAAACTATCGATACAAAACATATCTTTAAATTCCTACGTGAGTGCAATGATAATGACAAGAAAATGTTGTGTACTTTGTAAAAAACTTTCAACTACTAAAAGAGAAATCAGTGATTGTCATCCATTTACGTGACCAGGAAGCGAGCAGCAAATTGAAGGTCAAACACACTTTTACTAATATCTCGTAAAGTTTACATATGTAAGTCACGAGGACACAATAAATTGTTGTCAGTATCATATTACTCATGTGGGTATTTAAAATGATGTTTTGTGTTGTTTAGTTTTTGTGAATTTATGTAAAAAAAAGTTGAGGGAATTTTTAGATCTTGCTATTTTTCTTTACTGTTCTAAATGTCTTACCATTTGCAAAATAAAAATACATTAAAAAAATACATTAGTGCAAAATTTCATTTAACAGCAGTTTGCTGTTATTGAGATTTTTCTTTTTATCGATAAACATGGTTGGGAGGACACTTAACTTTAGCCCCAGTCTTGGAAAAGTAATCGGGGATTCTTATTTTTATAATTTCAGATTACTGCTTACAGAGCGAGTGGGTGGTGTATGCAGGGATGACTCGGAAGAAGGACTTAGATTTTATCCCAATCTTTTCCTAACCAAAACATGAATGTCATGAGTGTCCCTAAACAAGATGTGAAGTTAGAGCAAATTAACTTTCATCTGATTGCTAACTAAATCAGTGAACAGTTAATTAAAGACTTCAAACTGTAAAGAATAGGCTTCAAAATAATTGTTAACTGTGGGCTTAATCTGTTTTTAGAGAAATTGTAATAGCCCTTTGTTTCTATCCTATGTGCAAGAAATGTAGATCTTGATCTGTGCACTCTAACCACAATCTACACTAAGGCTTTAAGATTCATTAGGTGATTTCTGATCATCAAGCTAATAGTGTAGATCCAGATCAGACTTCATGGATGTGGAGGCTGATCTGGATCTATGTTTGTCCAACATGGGATACATACCAAATTAAAAATAAACATAAAAACTTAACTTTTATGAATTTTTGTCTTATTGTTAGTTTTATCAAAATGGTACCTGTGGAGTGAAACATAAGGGCTAAAATCATGGTTGCAGATCATGGAAATAGGAAATATATTATTTTGTTAATGAATTTGTTTTTTCTTGGGGGAGTGTTGGGGAGTGGAGTAAGGAATGCATTGTTATTAATAAAAAAAAACAACAACAAACTCAATTTGAATCCTGACATAATTGATTTTAAGCAAAGGATTTATATTTTGTAAAAAAAGAAAAACACTTAAATTAATTTTAAATGCATCTGTAACATTTATTTTACATGTTTAGTTAACCTTTTACTTCATGAATATGCCTTTTATTATAACATTTAACCAGTGTAAATCCACATCAGCCAGCAAATTTATGCCATCTCGTCTGGATTTTCGCAGGTGGCTTTCAGATTCATTAGGGTTTTTTTTACCAGCGTATTCAGATTTGGGTCTACTGGTTGCCTCTGTAATAAAAAGTGTATTTATGAATGATAAAACCAGGGAATAATGGGTATCATTATTTTAAAAAGTAATTAACTACATTTCAATTGAAAACTTTTCAATGAAATATCAATTACATGCATTTTAGTAAAAAAAAAGTTATTATAGTCCAATATCAACATAATTCGTGTTAGTGCAGACTTTCCCCAATTTAATGCATTGTATATTGTAATTAATTACAATTATTTTGATCAAAATAAAAATTTAAAATTATATTTTTATATTAAATTTTATTATGTAATTACATTTGTAATTTTAAAAAATGAACTAATTGAATTGAAATTAAAAATAATTTTCATTTATTAAAATAATTTAATTAATTGAATTTAAATTGTAATTGTACCCAGCCCTGGATGAAACTTGCAAGTATGATCAGCAATAAAAAAAATTCTTATTTTTATATCGGTGTTCAAATGACAGTTGGTTTCCAGTGATTTATAAAAAATTAGCATGATAGTTTTTTTTTCCAGAAAATATTGTTAATATTGAAATTTCACAGGTTACAGGTTATTTAACTGGTCTTGATAAACTTTGCACTTATTTATTAGTTGTTATGATAGTGCAATAACTTATTTGCCATTCTGTATTATAGTGTATATATTTTTGCAATTGTTGTTAATAAATTGAAATCTTAGCCGCTGTTTGATGTTTTTACTTTGAAAAATTATTCTGAATAAGCCAGCGATTAGATTTATCCAGTCCGTCTGATATTGTACAGTGAAACCCACCCAGCTATTAAGAACACCTCTGGGACAAATTAAAAGTGGTCTTAATATTGAGGTGTTCTTATTCTGGGGCAGAAAATAGTTTAAATCTGTTATTAGGGACATAGGGAAGTAGTGGTCTTACTATTAGGTGGTTTTTAGGAGGGGTTTTACTGTAGAACAACTCGATACTGTAGCAGCTGGAGTACAGAGTATGTAACAGTTAATATCATATACCCTATGAATTTAAAGCATTCTGATTGGTCGAGAGCTCCGTACTCGCGAGTCCGAAAAAAGTGATAACTATTCCTTGTTGGGGATTCCTTCTGACAGAACAGGCCATAGTAAGCTAGTAGTAACAAAAATTTAGCACAACTAGTTCATTGATGTTCGGGGAAATGAAAAGGTAAAGACTGGATAAAAGTTTCATATTTATTTTTAAGTTTTATTTTAAAAATTGATAAAACGATAAAGACTGTGATTAATAAATGCTGCTCTTCAAAACACAAAACTTGGAAATCATGGTTACTATTTCAACTGAATTGTGACAATTGCTACTTCATATAAATTTCGATTTCAAAGCCACAATTTAATTTATGCCTATAGCAAAAAACAATTTTAATATATTTGAAATTAATTCTTATCTTTTTCATTTTATAGTTCTTTTGTTGTTGTTTTTTTTTAAGAAAAAAATATTTTTTACCCTTCAGTCCATATATATGCTCATTTCACTTCGACAAACAGTGGAGACCCATATCAGCCTACACATACATGCTACTGATTAGGATCTTAACTCTTTGCTTTCAGATTCATTAATTTATTTCTGACTAAGAAGTGAACAGTGAAGATCCTGATCTGATGCACATGGCGATCAAACCTGTATACATGGAGTAACGGATTGAGAAATAGCTTTTAGAACTTGATAATCTTTAGCTATCAACCAGCATTTGTCACAATTGAGTTTTAGTTCCAATTAGAAGATTGTTCTTTGGTGTACATGACAGTGGTTGAAGTGAGCACAGTGTAACAGAGTAACCACACTCCTCTGCCAATCTAGCCCGATCCGTGTCCACAAGATTCATGCAGTGTCGACCTGAAAAATATACAATGTAAACAGGTGCCGTTCTCTTTGTCAAAAATGTATGGTCATAACTCATGTATAGGCTGCAATGTTTAACTTGATTTGATTATTCAGAAGTTTTTGGATGAGCCCAATACATATGTTAAAGCTGAATTTTTAAAATTTGAACCCAGTCTTTATACTAAATTTACGCTCAATGACAAACTTTTTCCTGTCAGTACAGTACCGGGAGGAAGAAAGAAGGGGCAGGGGAGGAAAATGGAGAAGGGGAGGAGAAGGGAATGACAGCAAATACAAAACCCTTTTTAAACTGTCTCGATTTCTGTTCCGTGATGTTAAAACTACAGTACCGAAATTAAGTTAGTTTTTAACTAAATGAACTTTCCCCATATATACCTTGTTGCTGGAAATCTGTATTTTCTTCTGTTTGATCAGCTGCATGACCCAAAATAACTACATCCTGAAAACAGGTCAAATTTGAATAAACATTTAAATTTTAATAAACTTTTATAAAAAAAAACTTTTTTTGAAAATAAACACAATTATCAGAGTAAACAAGCTTCAAAACTGAAAACACTGTAAGGCATGCAAAACTTATTGCTTATCATGCAATTCACTGAAATAATAGCTGGAGTATAAGTATCATTCACGTGTGTTGGGTAAAGATCGCGTGATCCAGCCCGAGTGAAATATGCACAAGGGGGGTAACGAGGCTCTGCCGAGTTACCGCCTAAGTGCATATTTCACGAGGGCTGGATCACGCGATCTTAACCCAACGTAAGTGAATGATAATTTTTCTTGCATACCGTATTTATTTTGCGCATTTTGGGGTATTTTCCAGTACATTTTTCTTCGCACTACTTTTTTATAGTAGCGGAGTGATATACGAGACATTCCATCGTTCATTCATAAATGCGTAAGACGTCGTGACGTCATATAAGGCGTGTGACTCATTCTACATAGGGGGTGTAGAATCAAAATTTCCTACACGGGTGAAAACACCGGATGACCTGATCTGGTATGCAAGAAATGTGTATTCCTGATGTTGCCATAGCAACAAGGGAAGATAACAAACTTTACTTACCTTATCATTAAAACTTGCTTCCCTGTAACACAGACTTCAGGGATAAGAGAAAAGATGTGAATTCCTGATGTTGCCATAGCAACAAGAGCAGATAACAAACTTAAAATACCTTGTCATTAAAACCTGCTTCCCTGTAACACTGACTTCTGGGATAGGAGAGGAGATGTGTATTCCTGATGTTGCCATAGCAACAAGGACAGATAACAAATGCAGCCTTCATGTCAAGGCACTGTTGTAGCACCAGATCAGTGGCCACACCACATGCATGCAAACATACCCCAATGTCAAATGGTCCTTGAAAATAATCAAGGTTACACTGAAATACAAAGTATATACAATCTTTAGTTGGTTCTCAATATAAAAAAGATATATTTTTCATTTCGTATGATATTGATATTTTATTATTTTAATTCCAGACTACTAAGTTGATACAATATTTTATTTTTCATATTCTTAGAATGTCGTCCATTTTATTGTCCAGTAATATACATGTTTAGTTATCTGTTTATATAGTTGTAAAGCGCCTTTAAACATGTATAATACTATGAAAAGGGCACTATATAAGATTGGTAAATAATAATAATAAAATTTGTAAATAATAATAATAATAATAATGCTGTCTAACTGAAAAGAACAAAATTTTATGCCCAAGTGCAGCCACATTATTTATCCGAACCTTTGATCTCATTTCACTTTTAAACATAATTTATCTAACCTGAAATAACTGTATATTGGTCAAGCCTAAAGTTTTCAGTCTCATACTCGCTCTAACCAACGAGTCTTCATTATTTTCAACCAAATTCACCTAAAACAAACAATTAAAACCATTAAAGTAGTATAAACTATACCTGGTACAACGTAACATTGTCAAGAATCAACTGTTTCACTCGATCATTTGCTCTCGTCAATGACTCTTCTTTGTTGTCTATCATATAAACCTAAAAACAGGGGATTGCAAGTTACAGTTTCTATAATCTAGAAGATATATTACGGGATGACCAGTGAAGATCCAGATCAGCCTGCACATCCATGCATTCTGATGAGGATCTGCACTGATAACTTTTACATTTATCAGGAGACAGTGCTTTAAGAATAATTCGATTTTTCTAATCAAGAAGCAAGAGTCTACATCCAGAGAGCAGGATAAAACAACTGTTGCTTCTGTTTAAGTCCTTGTTATATTTTTAAAAACAAAAATAAGTATTGCAAAATATATTTTCTTTGTAACTAAGTTAAGAATAGATTAATATACATTATTCTTATTATAAAAGCCATCACTGTGGGTGTATTTTTCAACCATGTGCTACATGTATTGCTCCTGTTGAAATTATTATATTATAAATTGTGGAAACTTCTTTTTGAGCTTGACGATTTGTTCATTTGTTCATGCTCTCTTGATTTTGTATGTTTTGCTATAAACTAAGTACTAGTTTAACGCAATTAAAGTATTTGATTGGATTGGATATATATTTAATACATGTATTAGAAAATCAGCATCCACAAGTGATGAGCAATCTAATGAACATCGCATAATAAAGAATCGTCATATAACAGAGCTGCAGTGTAGTTGTGTAACTCTAATTTGAAGTTTCTGTGGTATGTTGTTATCAAAGTTCTTACTTGACAATCTGGTAGAAGATATGCTATAATGATTCCAAGATGACCCTGCAATGATATAAAATAACTTTATTTGAATTGACATATAAATACAAGTCTTCTATTTTTAAAGACATTTCACTACAGAAAACCACAGCTTATTATCCTTCTTTAACAGGTGCTGTTGATAGGGCCTTCTATTGTTAAAATTTAATTTACCAAGGTTACTCCACTATCAGCACACATATTGGATGCTGATCAGAAAAGGAACTGATTGACTGGCTAGTCAGGGTCGAAGCGATTGCTAATGAGAGTTTATATGTGTTTATGGTAGGGAAATATTACGATCATGCAATTTTTCCATCAAGTTCACATTTTCAGGTTTTTTATAACCCCATCAGAAGAAATAACACACTATTTTACTCTAATTTACAGGCTAAAGGAGTCTTCCCCACTGCAGTGGCAAAAAAGCCCTGTAAACTCTTTCCAATATGTTTGCTGACAGTGGAGTAACCTAGGTTTAACAGTACAACAACCAACTCTTGATCTGGAGCACATCTCACCATACATTGTAGATGAGATTCGTCACTTAAGCCTTTCCTCCATATAAATGCATTTTATGACATGTGTATACCGTTTAGATTCAGATCGGCCAGCATATTCATGCAGTCTGAGCAGAACCTACACTATTCACTTTTGGATTTATTAGGTTATTTATTTATGAACAAAAAGCGAACAGTGCAGTTTCCTGATCAGATGGCATAGATGTACCTGCTAGTCTGGATCTACACGTTTGTACACGTGATAATATGCGTATATATGGAGTAGATGGTAAAGACCACTTTTTACTATTCCTATTTACAGTTCCAACATTTTTATGAAATAAAGTTCACGTTTAGTTTTGTCATGTCTAAAAGATGGTCTATAAAACAGGGTTCACAAAATTTTTACATACAGCACCACTGCAGAAGTCTACAATAACATCCCCTGGTTTGGCGATAGATTTAACAGCCATAGCCAGGTTCTCCAGCTGTTCACATTTTCTCCCCACTCTCTTCTCTGGCAACTCTGAAAAAAATAAAAACTTGTAGAGTTCACCCTACACACAATTATTCTGTGCCAATTTACATGTTAAAGAAACTTTAAAGGTTTATTCAGATTTACTCTTAAATTATACTGTCAGACCATTTTAATGATTTACTTTCATGGACAGAGAACACAAATGACATTTTTACATAAATTTGCAGTTGTATTATTTTTATAAAATTACAGATTCAATTGTTTAATTTTACACACTTCACCTAGTTCAAAATATGCGCAAATTAAAGCACGGTGAAATCTAATGTTACCACAGTATAGCCCAGCATGTTAAGAAGTTATCAGAGACAGCGTCTAATGACTTGCTACAGAAAAACCTGCTGAAGTACTGGCCTCAAGGTTATAAAACTGAGATTGGAAACCAGTCTCAAATCTCAAGCATCTGATTGGCTGAAATGGCGACTGGTCGCCATTTCAGCCAATCAGATGCTTGAGATTTGAGACTGGTTTCCAAACTCAGTTTTATAACCTTCAGCCCTGGGTATTGAACATAATGCAGTATCAGCCAGACCTATCTCAACCCATTACTCCATAGGATGTGGATGTTGTACCATGGAGAAAACATCTGTGTCATCTGATCAGGATCTGCACCGTTCACATTTTGATTTATTAGGTTATTTTTGGCCAAGATGCGGCCAGCGTAGATTCAGATTAGATGGCATGGATGTGCCGACTGATTTGGATCTACACTGGTTGCACCTATGTTAAAAGGTGTTTTTATGGATCAAAGGGTTAAATATTAATTACACAATTCCTGCATTTTACGCAATAAATTGTGATCCCCGACTTCTTTCATTTGTGATAAAAAAAATTGAATTCTCTAGGTATGGCTACAATAATACAATAATAGAAGCTAACAGACTCTGACTGTGCACAATGTTTTACTTGTGCCATGAAAAGGTAACAACAATTTGCCACAAGCCGCTGTGAAAATGCATGCATTCATTTGTCTTTGTGTAAATTTTGCCAATACAAAAACACATTCTAACAAGAGCTGTCAGAGGAGACAGCATGCTCGACTATTCGAATCATTTGAAACAAATGCAATTTGAAGATTAAAACAATAACAACTATGGCCATACATTCATGTGCAATCAGGAAAAATATTAACAAGTGAATAGTATGGGAGAAATTCTTTTCAAATAACAGAAATAATTCCTAAATGTACCATAAATATTAAACTGAATAGGTGAATAACTATGAAATATTTCTGAATTTGTTAGAAAACTTGTTAGTAATTTTTTATTAGAGACATTTACTTTTAGTCAAATATCAATCACTTCAGTAATGTTACAGAAAAAGAACTGAAATGAAAATATAATGGTAGTTTGAAGTTGATACCTTTAAGTATTTGCAAAGTTATCGATGAAGTGCACTTAAGTGAAAATATAAGTGAAACTAGAAATGTGTCCATAGGACATGGATGCCCCGGATGCATCATTTTCAGACACTCAAGTGCAATGATGGGAATAATACGCGATACACTGCCCTTTCATGGTGAACATCTGTGTCAAGTTTTTTTGAAATCCCTCCATTTATAATGAAGTTACAGCCCGGACAAGAAAATTCTATTTTTAGTAACAGTGACCTTGACCTTGGACCTTCAGGTTTGGGTAATGTGCGGACACACTGCCTTTTCATGAACATTTGTGCAAAGTTATTTTGAAATCCCTCCATTCATAACAAAGTAACAGCCAGGACAAGATAATTCTATTTTTAGTAACATTGACCTTGACCTTTGACCTACAGGCATGGGCATGGTACGTGGCACACCGCCCTGTCATGGTGAACATTTGTGTCATGTTATTTTGAAATCCTTCCATTCATAACAAAGTTACAGCCTGGACAAGAAAATTCTATTTTTAGTAACAGTGACCTTGACCTTGGATCTACAGGCATGGGTATTGTGCGGACACACCGCCTTGTCATGGTGAACATTTGTGCCAAGATATTTTGAAATCCCTCCATTCATAACAGGTAACAGCCTAGACAAGAAAATTCTATTTTTAGTAACAGTGACCTTGACCATTGACCTACAGGCTTGGGCATGTACGTGACACACCGTCTTGACATGGTGAACAATTATACCAAGTTATTTAAAAACCCAATAAGAAATAACAAAGTTACAGAGCGGACACGATTTTGCAAGAAAATTCTATTTTAATAACAGTGACCTTGACCTTGGACCTACAGGCATGGGTATTGTACGCGACACAACGCCTTGTCATGGTGAACATTTGTGCCAAGTTATTTTGAAATCCCTTCATTCATAACGAAGTTAAGGGCTGACTGTATATTTTGCTTTACACAAAATGTAAGCGAAAAAGGGGCATAATTTGAAAAATATTGGAAGAAGGGTTATGGGTCTTGTTGGTTATGATGAAGATTTGGATGGTGAAAATATATTTCAAGTTTCAAGGCAATATCTCAAGTAGTTTTAAAGTTAGGGGCAAAATGCATATTTTGCTTGACACAAAATATAAGAAAAAAGGGGCATAACTTGAAATATATTGTCAGCAGAGTTATGGGTCTTGTTGGTAATGACGTAGAATTTGATGGTGAATATATATTCCAAGTTTCATTTTGATATGTCAAGTAGTTTATAAGTTATGGACCAAAGTGCATATTTTCCTTAACGCAAAATTTAAGTGAAAAAGGGGCATAACTTGAAAAATATTTGTAAAAGAGTTATGGGTGTTGTTGGTAATGATGTAGAATTTGATGGTGAATATATATTCCAAGTTTCAAGTTGATATCATAAGTAGTTTTCAAGAAATGGACCAAAGTGCATTTTTTGTTTAACAGACGCCGACGCCGACACTGGGGCGAGTAGGATAGCTCCCCTATTCTTCGAATAGTCGAGCTAAAAAGTAAAGATTATTCCCAATAATAATTATCTTGGTAAGATATATAAAATTTAGATTAATCCCCCTACTCCCCCCCCCCAACCCAACCCTGCCCCCCGCCCCCCTTAACAAAATAAAAACAAAACAAATATATATTTTCATTTTTTCCCCTCAAAGACTTAAAACCAACCCTGACATTTTACCAACTACTGGGTTACTCAGAAACACACTCTGTCACCTTTGTGCAATAACTCCTTCTTATTTCAGCGGCACTTATACCCTTAAATATGCCCTAAGATGTTGAATCTTATCTCTCCATATACAAAGAGAAAAAACCTACCAATTTTGGGATGAGCAGCCAGCGGCACACACTTCCAGTCGACATGTATCTCAGCACCATATGGATGACAACCGACAGTAGGAGTAATGCCTTCTTCCTTTAGGTGACACAATAATGTTTTAATTCATTTTTTTCTGGATATTAACTCTTTCTTTCATTATATACACACCTTTAAGGCATGGGTGAACAGTGTAGATCCAGATCAGCCAGCACATCTGTGCAATCTGATAAGGATCTGCACTATTCCATTTAAGATTCATTAGGTTATTTTGGACCAAGAAGTGAACAGTGTAGATCCTCAACATACTGCATGAATGTGCTGGCTGATCTGGATCTACACTGTCTGTCCATGAATAACATCCATGGTTAAATGATCTATAACTTTCTCATAACTAATAGGTGATTGTGTTCCATATTTTGACAATATTTTTATTGTGAAAAGCATCAGCAATGTCGTCTGCTCCACTTTATGACATTTAAAGAATGACGTAAACATCTCAAAGACACATTTCGTTGTGATGCACCCACATACAGTCAAACCTGTCTTTAGCAGCCACCCAAGGCAGTGACAAAAAGTGGCTGCTGAAGACGGTAAGAAATTAGAACAAAATGTCCGTTTAGGTTATATTCAATCTGGCTGTTTAAGACAGGTGGTTGCTTTTCGAAGGTTTCACTGTATTATTATTACTATCAAATTAGTAAATTTCTATAGAAGATAAATTAATAAAATTCAATAAACATGGTAATCAAGTGCACATACTTGCCTACCAAAAGTTACCTTTATTTTAAACAATACTCTAGCCAATTCCTTTTTCAAAGCTTTCTGTTGTGCTTTAGCTCCTCGACTGAAACGAAAAAGAATCCTGTTTAAAACCAGGGCTGAAGGTTATAAAACTGAGATTGGAAACCAGTCTGAAATCACAAGCATCTGATTGGCTGAAATGGCAACTTGTTGCCATTTTAGTCAATCAGAATCTTGAGATTTGAGACTGGTTTCTATTCTCAGTTTTAAAACTTTGGGGCCAGTTCACAAAAGCTTTATGCAAGTTAACTGTAAAACATACATTACATATACTCAAAGAATTTGAGAAGGTGGGAGAGGGGTTGGGGAGGGGGTATCAAATTATCCTCAACATCCTTGAAACAGTGTCTCGTTTCAAACTCGCTGAAACTGGGCTAGTCTGAAACAGTCGTAGATGGGAGTGAGCAATGATTTTTCTGCTGTCTAGTTCCACTTTGATACTTTTCTGTTATTCTCTCTTAGCTATGTTCTGCGATGTAAGACAATTATTTTAAGTTTCAAAATAGATTCTCTAGGCTGTTCTTAAGGAATGGTTCTTATTTTGGTGCGGTTCATGCAGATTGGACGTGCACGCGAGAGCTGGCAAATCCATAAAGCGCGCTAGCGCTTTATGGTAAATTTGCCAGCTCTCGCGTGAACGTCCAATCTGCATGAACCGCACCAAAATAAGAATCATTACTTATATTTACATTTTATTCATTTTTTTCTTTAAATAAACTTAAGTTGAACGCTTTCAAAAATTAGTATTAAGTGAAAAGGGGGAGTAATACGTGGGAGTTTTCAATAGTAACAGCCATGACGTTACTGACGTCATTACGGGTCATGCGGTTCATGCAAAATGAACCGAATTTTTTTAAACGAAGAAATCAATAGGAATGTAAATATTTTTCATTGTTTCCTGACTGACTCTGAACATGAAATACTGCACAAGTCTAGAACTTTTGAAAGAGGTTTTAAAGTTTTTAGCTTACAAATTGTCCCACTATATATTTTAAATAAAATTTCAGACCCAAACTAAGATGAGACTGGAGACTTTGATTCTGGTCTTAAAACTGACCAAACATAAGCAAGTTTCAAGGTCTGGGGAGTAGAACTTGTGGAAGTCTATTGAAATAGCATGATAAATCCTTCAAGTATATTTAGGGGCTTCCCAATGAGATGGAAAAGTAGCCAGGTGAAAATGCTCAAATTTCCAACTCCAGGGCTTTTTTTGGTCGATTTTATAGCTGATACTTGGTCATGTTCCCTAAGGCAAAACATATACAGTAAAACCCCTCATTAAGGACAATCGATATTAGGGGCACCCCGTTATTACGGGCAATTTCTTAGTCACAATAAAATAATCTTCCAAAAAAAAAAGGGGAAGTCAGTAAGAACTGAAATAAATAAATAAAAAGTGATACATGTAATTTTAAATAGATTTTTTAAAGAATAGATGATTTAAACCCACAATTAAGGACAACCCACTATTAAGGACACTTTACCTCAGTCCCTTAGGTGTCTGTTATAGAGGGGTTTCACTGTACTTTTTTTCAATTAGAGGAGAAAAATTCCCAGTTGAATCAGTACAAAAAATGTGTGATGAAAAACCCATGTTACCTGTATCATTTCATTAAAAAACATTATAGCTTGTTAGTTAATGTGCAACATTTGTTTCTTTAACCAGATATTATTGATAATATTAAATGTGTGTATAACCTTTTATTCCCTAGTGATAGAAAAAAGAATCACAATTTCTGGCTTTCGCCAGAAATTTCACAAATTCACAGTTCCAGGGATAAAGGTCATATTCTCAAAATAGTAAAAAAAGCCCTGATCTCATTTTACTGGATCCTGGCCCATTTCTACAACAATGCAAGGCTGAAAACCAACCAATCACTGAAACTGGTCAAAGCTCATCATAAAAGTCTTAAATTATAAACCTCAAACATACCTTATTTCATTACCATATTCTTGCACAATTAGAGGTGCAGTGGGAATGATAAAATCTGGTCCATCTAAGCAGCATGAAGTTGAATTAACTGCGCTTTTCAAACCATGAAGGTCAAATCCACAGCCTACAGCGACGTTTGGAAGTTTTTGAAGTGTCAATACATTGGAAAGCCACTTCTTTATATTTGGCAGCTTTTGAAGAAAGTTTGAGCAACTTGAATGAAGGGTTTCCTAAGGGGAGAAAATTTGTTTTATTATTCACTTGAAATTCTTAAACACGCACAAGGTAAAGCAAGTATTTAAACACCTGTTATTAATGAAACTCATTTAAGATGGTTGTGGTAGTTTGCAATATCACGAGTATATGTTATTAGGCAATGTTTGCATAGTTAACCAGCTATGTTTTTTAGGGGTTGATTAATTTTGTCTCAAGGAAATGTAAATGTTGAAATCATTTCACAAGAGAGAGACTTTCTTGTGCAATAATAATACTTTTTATCGACTTATGTTGGTCTTAATTTTAGAATTAAGTTTGCCAACTGCAACCTGGGCTGAAGGTTATAAAGCTGAGATTGGAAACCAGTCTAAAATCTCAAGCATCTGATTGGCTGAAATGGCGACTAGTCACCATTTCAGCGAATCAGATGCTTGAGATTTGAGACTGGTTTCCATGCTCAGTTTTATAACCTTGGACACCTGTCATGCACACAGTGCACATGTAAGATAGCATGTCACTACTGCAACTATCGAGTTAACCCTTTGCTCCTCAGATTTCATTTTTATCGCATGGCCATTCTTTGTGGGAAGTGGCTAATATCCATAAGGTGACCAGTGTAGATCCAGATCAGCCACCAAATCCATGCAATCTGATCAGGATCGACAGTGTTAGCTTCCATCAGGAATTTCAATAGCTTTTGAAAACCTGGGGTCATCTGACCACTGTTGAGATTTTCAAGGGGTCAAAATCAGATCATCACATGTCATATCTTGTGTTCATTGAACTTTACTACTTATAAAAGTGATTTAACTTCATTTTTATAAATTCTCAACTTCTCAAGGGACAAATAAGTATTGACTTCAGCTTTAAAATCCAATAGCCACAACATTAGTATTTATTCTTGCAAAATATGACTTCTTTTCCTTATCTCCTGCATCAAAATGACCCATAGCCTAGGATCAGGTGGGGTCAAAAGTGGAAAAATTCAAATTTGCTTGCATCAGAATGCAAGAATCTGAATCAATTCATTGAAACACCTGTTTCTTACTCATTATTTTTTCTGACCAAGAAGTCAACAGTGTAAATCCAGATCTGACAGCAGGGATGTCAAATGACTGGCAGTGACAAACTCAATGATATAGAACTCAACAGCAACCACAGCAAATACTTACTGATAAATGGTAAATATAAACAAACAGCATGATGTCTGCCACTGTGAAATACACGCCTTCAGTAAACAGATGGTCATATACAATATCTTGTATGGTAAGGCCACTCACATAGTTACACAATTCATCCATACTGTCAGATAGACCCCTTTCTTCCGAATTAGTTCCTATATTTGAAATACCATTCTGAATTGGTCTATCATTACTTTTTCCATTTGACTGTTCATCATTTCTGATCTCAACCAGCCTCGCAAAGTTTCTTTCCTGAGCTTCTTCCTTACGCTTTAGTCTTTCTCGGTCATTACACTTAGCACACCATTTAACCAATCTATTTTCACTACAACCAAACCGGCACTTTTCACCATTTTCGGAATTGTCAAACTTTTTCGCCTCTTTTTCATCTTTAGATATCACCCGATAACGAACTTTACCATGCGGCATATCCTCCTCACGATCGGCAAAGAATTTGTTAACATCTGTATCAGATTTTGTCCCAGCTTTGATACTTTCGAATTCTGCTTGGACAGCTTTGAGGATAATTCTTTTCGGCTTGTCGTCATTATGAAGAATGGGAGGTTTGTCAAAGTGTAATTCTAACTTCGTCACATCATCCGGAATTTCTGCAGATTTTAGCTCACAATCCTGTCTAAAATAAAAAAAAAACAATGTTATCAGGTAACTACTAGTGCAATGTAATTTACAGGTGTTGTAAAAGTCAAGATTAGAATATCATCAAATAAGTTTGAAATTTGAGTTTGTTGCATGTTGTCGTTTCTTCAGCCTCATTTTAGGTTTAAGGGTTAGTTTACACTGCTGTAGTCAATAAACATTGCATGGGTTTAACTCCTTCTTCCATATATAAGGGTTTCATTGTATGAGCAGTGTATATTAAGATCAGCAAGAACATCAATACTTCACATGCTTCTTCTTGGTAAAAAAAAAACAACAAACAACCTAATGAATCTTAAACAACCTAAACAGTGTGAAATCAAACAGTAGCAAAATCTGCTGCCTCAGGAGAAAATATAGGATTGAAAATCTTTAATAACTGCACCCACTCAGCTACCCAACAACCTCCAAAAACATAAAGCCTATGAGGACCTGAATATCTACTGTTGAGGCAAATAGTTTATATTAGAAAATAGGAACAGAATACATGTATGACGAAAGTTGTTATTTCATACAAAGATTTTTGAACAAGTTAAAGATTTTTTTAATTCAAAGTCAATCTGTGGCAAGCATACTGGTGGTAATAATTTTCGTGAAAATTTCTACGCAATTTAAATTGATTTTTAAATATACTAACAATCAAAACTGTCTATAAAGACCACGTGTAAACGGGGGCGACATAAATGTGGCCTTTTAAAGCAGGTGGTTGTTTGCAGGTGAATTTGTTCTTTAAATCGGTCAGTGGGACACAGGTTTCCGACCGCAACATAAGCTCTTCTGGTCTTAGTAGAGGTAAAAATAAGTATCAATACCTGAATTTTCTGATCAGCTGAGATATTGACTTAGGTAATTCTACTTCACACAGCTTCGTCCATCCTGAAACCTGAAATATTAATGATAATTATCACTCTATTGTATGAGGTCTAGATTTCCTAAAAATCTGAATGCTCACAGGATATAAAGTAAGATATCCTAAAGCAAGTGTAAACCAGTCCAAAGCAAAGGGATCACATCATACATACCTGTTTAACCCTTCCCTCCATATATACACAATTTTTTCATGTGCGACCAGTGCAGATCCTGATCAGACGACTTTAATGTGCCGGCTGATCTGGATCTTCACTGGTTGCACATGCGTAAAAATATGTATATATGGAGGAAAGGGTTAATGAATATCATGTATCTTGGTCTGTGATAAATATGAGCTCTCTTGCTTTTGCTAGCAACATTGTTGAGTTGATTGGTGGGTTGGAGTTATTTCATCAAGACAACTTGTACAAGTTTGTTTGTGTTTATCTGAACCCTACGGGCAAGTGTGAACTTGGTGCACCCTAAAACCTGGTTGAAACCCCAAGTGGCAAATTGTTCCAATGCTATAACCCTGGGGGTTCTCTTTTTCCTTAATTGTTTGTGGTGTCTTATTTGAAATTGCTATTCTTAAAAACATACTCTCTCTTTTCATCTCTACCTTTTGGATGCGTGGGGAGGCTGTGTTTTATGAAAAGGGAGATTCCTGATATAAGTATTTCACTTTTATATT
Organism: Corbicula japonica; assembly: GCA_038501625.1. Taxonomy (NCBI): domain Eukaryota; kingdom Metazoa; phylum Mollusca; class Bivalvia; order Venerida; family Cyrenidae; genus Corbicula; species Corbicula japonica. The sequence continues at coordinate 9,573,304 of JAZAYU010000012.1, forward strand.
AACAAGTGAACAGTACAGACCCAAGTCAGCCATCAGTCTGTGCCATCTGATCAGGGTCTACACTATTCTCTGACGCTTATGGTTATTTCTGACACACAACAAGACCATATATTGACTAAATGGATGCCTAAGCTAAAACCGTGTCAATATTTATGTAATAAAAAAACAACACAATAGAATATGTGTTTTAACCCTTTCCTCCATAGATAAACCTTTAATGCAAGGGCGAACAGTTTAGATCCAGATCAGCCGGCACATCCCTGGATCTAAACTGTTTGCTTTTTGATTCATTAGGTAATTTCTGACCAAAATGCAACCAGTGCAGATCCTGATCAGACGGCACAGATGTGCCGGCTGATCTGGATCTACTCTGGTTGCACTTGCGTAAAAATGTGTTTTTGTGGTGGAAATGGTTGAACTGCTTTACCTCAAAAAGTGTTTGTAGTTTAAGTTATATTTCAAGTTCTGGTTAATGTTAAATATTGTTATTAACACTTATATCTTTAAGCTTACCTCAGCACAGGCTTTCAAACTGGCTGCTCTGAAGCCCTGAAAAAAATCAATGTTTTATTTTTAATAAAAGCAGTTGAAGACGGGTGATGCTCCCCAAATGGGTACTTTGTCACAAAAATGGTTAGGTGATTATTAAACTATTGAGGTGAATAATGAAAATGGTGTAGTGCTAAAAAATCAGACATAATCAAACCTGCGTGCGACACATCTCATTATGGTGATTATTTCTGTGAAATAATTAAAAAATCCAACTTCAAATAACAAAGTTATGGGCCAGACACAATGTTGCTTCAAGGTCATGCTGTGACCTTGACCTTCAACGTAGCAACCCAAATTATGCGCGTGACAGGTTGTCTCAATATGGTGATCATAAAAAGAAAATAAAAAAAAATGTAAGATGTACTTTTCCTAGTTCCAAGTATCAAAAATAAAAATGCTATTTAGATCTGATCTAGAGCTACACTGGATATAAGTTGTATTCATGAAGTATTGGGTAATATTGTATGATTCTGTAACAGGAATTTGACCCATTGAATCCATGGGTGAGATTCCTCTGGCGAGGGTAATGCAAAAACTTAATGAAAGCAATTAAAACGTACAAGAAGATCAATCAAGTGTTCTCCTGTCTGTGCTCGATGACTGACTTTGATGATATGGCGGACCACACTACACAATCCACATCTCAACATCAGGTCACTGGGATCCTGCAAATATACATGTGATAGGCTTATGAATATTCTAGAACCCATGAATAAATTTAGAGGCAAAGTTCTTTTTATTCAGGTCAATCCCTTAACAAAATAACATTTCTATTGGGGTTCTACTTTCAGCTGAATCTCAAGGGTCATTTGACCAATTTTGTGTGTGTGTGGGGGGGTGGGGGGTGCAGGGGGGCTATGCCAATTAATAGCCAAAATACTAAAATAACCATCAAAATGATTGCGGACAAAATGAGAATTTTGGAAATTTCAAGTGTCAAAAGGTCATCTCCAGGGTCAAAAGGAACCCGTTTATAAAAGTATTTTGACTTAATAGTGAGCAATGTGACCGTGCTAAAATGCTAGGATACAAAATCCTTTCAGGATCTACATTAGCTGCCAATGTAACTTTAATAATGGATATTAACATAAAGGAATATGTTCCAGAGAAATTATATCATAAAAACATTGGTTTACTTCAAATATATGATTATAATCGCATGGGTGAACAGTGTGAAAGACAGATAGGCCGTCATGTCTGTGCCATCTGATCTTGATCTATACTATACTGTTTGTTAGAAATAATGTATATCCTAATCAGATTGCATGTATCAGTAGAGTAAAAGCTTAACAACTTATAAATCCAAAAATAACCTAACAAATCTACACCATTCGCTTTTACATTAGGTTATTTTTTAATAATATGCAACAAATGTGCCATCTTAACTAGATCTACACTGGTTGTATTTGATAAAATATATGGAGTAAAGGGTGCAAGAAAATTTGACTTTTCAACTTATATAGATCTTGAAAATCAAAATGTGGCATTTAAGTGTATATGGTTGTAAATACTTAATTTCAAGTCAAAATCCCCACTTCTGGGTCCATATAGAACCCCTGAAATTTATTTCAAACACAAATTACCTCAATAACAGGCAATACGCAATTGGAAACTTTCAACGGGACATCTTCACGGTTCATAAAACTGTACTGCAAGTTCTGTAGGCATTCAAGTTTTGCTGGTACCCACACTTTATCCTCTGACCCATTATCATCCACAATGACAAGATGGAAGTTGTTTGTCTTACAGTAATTGAGAACAAACAAGACGACTGACGATGACAATGACACAGAGAGACATCCATTATCTTCTACCACATCAGCATTTTGTTTACGGCAGCCACTTATGTACACCTTCATTATGTTTCTCTGACTGTTGAATTATTCTGAAAAGAAAAGCATGCAATTAAATAAAATCAACAACACATAAAGCAGTGAATAAAACTCTGAAATTAAAAAAAGCTAAAGACATTAAAGTGTCAGAAATGATGCCAGCCAAGATATTCAAACACATTTTGAATGGGGCATCATTTCAACCGAGGAGTTTGTGCATAACTTTCACACTGCTTTTCAAACATTTACCAAGTTTTGTAAAAGATTTTGAGTACTTCTTCTGTTACTGCTTTTATTTCTATGGTCCTATTTCAAACAATAGAAAAATTTAAAGGGCAATAACTCTGCAAAAAATCACCAAACTGGAACATGGTGATAATATGCATTATCTCCTAATATTAGCTAATCTTCCCATAAAGTATTACTGGATTCATATGATAAAGCCCAGTCATGAATGGTAATGGTCTAAATCAATATAAATATTGATACAATAAATAAGCTTTTTTAAAAAACATAACTTTGTATAAGTCATTTTCAAAGGAACATAACCTTTTAGAAAAATCATTTTGTTGGAAATTGTTGAAAATACAGTATCATACTGTATTTTCAGCAATATCCAACAAAATGAGTATGCATATCTACTCTTGACATCTTGTTAGTGAAGCTCTCCATAAAGTATCCTACGAGTTCTAGCTGCTGGATGTGGAGAAAAGACTGGGAGTGGGATGAGAATGGTCCGATAAAAAGCTAAAAAAGCTGAACTAAAAAGAATATTAACCAAACCCGAACTAAGTCACCTTAGATTGAACGCTGTTTGAGGTAGACTATTCTTGGGTCGAGCCGTTTTGAGGACGCATAGTCAGCATATTCGGAACTCTTCGTACATTATCGCCTGATCTGTCGGCAAAAGTTTTCTCAATTTCTCATCGTGTGAATAAAACAAATACCTCGTTGTTTGCATGAAAATTAAATATACTATTTTATCCATATTGTCTTCACTAATTCGACTTTTGACAACTTAAAAGAGAATATACCTGGCATAAACTAGGTCATTGGGGTTGCCGACTTACTGTCGCCATTTGCCGTGACGTCATTTGGTTGGCCGTAGTACCGCTTTGGGAAAAGTAAAATTTAGTAATCGCAAAACATAGTTCTAACACGTTTTCGTGGTCCTTGTAAAAATCAGATTGGTTTAATCCAGCCATGAAACTATAAATACAATGTCTAATCCTACGAAACATTTTCATGATATATTTTACTGACCAATCGACTAAAACATTCAGTTGATTTTATGTGCATTAATATATTTTACGCCGATTAAGTTATTAGTCCTTCCGTCACTCTGTCGCCAGTTTCAACAAAATTTACAGTGAAAGTTCAGCCATGTTTTCTTATATTTGATTGTTATACTATTGTCATATATTGATCAGTTACGAACATACATTTAATATTTTCACAGGGTGAGTATGACTGAATTAGTCAATGGTAGATTAACAACTTATTTTCTTTATTTTTCACTTTGACTTTTCAAACTCCAGACAGATTACAGAGCGATTCAAGCTCCTCTTGACCATGTGCCACTTGTAAACATTGAAATTATGTTGCATGAAAAAATGTTCACTAAATATCTTGGGTTGGCAGTTGCTGAAACAGAAGAGCTCTCACTTTTAATTTGTAGTGAGTTTAGTTCAATGGACTGACCTGATCATGTTATTTGAGACTGCCCTGGCTAGAACTTATTGATGTTTTTGCTATAGATTTCTCTCACTATAGACTGTAATGTGTGTGTGCATAAAATCAACATGTATGAGTGGTATATAGTGGTCCCTACATTACAGATTTTATTGACCTTTAAACTGAAATTTACTAAAAACAACTTCACTCACCTAAATCAAACAATCTTACTTTAATCTTTGAGCACATCTATTTTAAATAAAGGAGATAAAAATTAACATTTAGATGAGAAATAAACTTAATTATATCTAAACTTTATTCTGGTCAAGCTATGAAAGTGTTAAATTAATTGACCAAGAATAGAACAGACAAATGTATTGGCTATTTATAATATAAAAACCTTAGAGAGAAAACATCTTTGAACCTCTCCATCTTCACAGCTTGGTAATGTAACCCTTCTTAGGTTAGCATCATTATTAAATGACATTAACTGACCTGATAAATATTTGTTACTGCACAAAAACACAAGAAATAGTTGTTGTGCAAAAGCATTTTAAACAATATTTCAATTGGAAACCATTGCAGAACAATTAAAGTTTGTGACCATATCCCTGTTCAGGCAATAGGGCGGGGCACCCTACTATTCTGCACTAGAACTTAAAATAATCCCTACACCCAGTTTATTGTAAATAAATGACAATACCATCAATGAAACATTTTAACAGTCTTTGAAGGGACCAGTATTTCAATTTTTTCCAGAAGATGCTACTGTCAGTCAGGGCTCTCGCGAGAGGGCGACTAGGGCGAAAAAGGCGCCCGATCCGGTCAAACTTCGCCCTGTCTAAGCATCAAAGCGAAAATAACTTCGCCTTAAAAAATCAGAAGCAGCTAACGTAAAACTTACCAAATTTCTCTTCCCATTTCTCATGTATATTTACCTAGCTGAAGAAATCTCATCGCTTGTCATCTGATATCTTTAGCTCCGCCTACATTTCCATATAAGGAAAATCAATACTGGCTCTCAGTAAACATTACATCCGAGTCAATGATATGATACCATGACATAAGCTGGTCTGTAAATTCTAATTTGGTCGTCGTGTCAATTACGAATTTATGATTGATAATTGGTGACAGTTTGTGTATGTCGGCATTTTTTAAAGCGGGTAGGTGTCGCATAATTTGTTTATACAAACTGATATCGCTTATTGCCCAATGGCAGATTCAACAAAACTGTCAAGTCTGTCAGTGTTCAAATTACCAATTAACCCCAATCTGCATGATTCCCTCTTGTTTCATAATTGATTGTTTGTGTAAGGATTACCAGTTAAAACTAGTCATTCTTTTGTGTAAGCGCTCGTCTGACAGGTCGTCCTTTGTCTTTCAATTAAAAATTAAGCAAACAACTGAAAAGCTGTAAAAAGTTGATTTCAACTTTCACAGTTTCACTGGCTATCAGCTCACTGATTTAAGTTACATAATAAATAATTGAAAAATCATGCATAAATCAGCAAAGAAATAAGCTCAATAAAATAAAGGGAGGTAATAAAAAGAAACTACATGTTGCCATTTTATAAAAGGACACCGTTAATTAAAGTCCTTACGAGAAAATTTTGTTAAAACATCAACACAGAAATTGTTTTTGGGCAATATTTTAATTTTTTATTTCGAACATCCTCCAAAATATTTCCTTTGAAATGTATTACCGATATATAAATAAGGTGGTCTGTAATGAATAGTGTAGAATTTGATTTACTAGGTACAACAATAAGTTATTCTCCTGCAACATCAGGCATTATTCTTATTTTGATAACTTACAAATATATTAAATCTATGCAAATAATTAAAGAATTCATAAATACAGAAATTGATTAAGAATAGAACTGAATAGCATCAGCTAGAGATTTTTTATCAAGTATATGATTTGTTTATACAATGTAGTTTATCATGACATGATGCTATTCAGTTTATACCAGCATTTAAATTTTATAAAATAAACTTGCTCCATGCTATTTTAAATGTGCTGCTGCAAATGACTAACTTGAATATCAGTACAGTTTAAATCAACATGCTTGTATACTTTAAAGTTTAAAGCGGCATGCGAGTCGTCGTGACTCACTACTCCCTAAATCTTTAGCCTAGGCAGAGCCCTGATCATTTGTCACAGAAGTCTCCTCATTTCTCCCTTAGCTGAGCTGAGGGAGAAGTCACTTCTCCCTAAAATTTTAGTCTAGCGAGAGCCCTGGTCAGTGCAAATCATTTTTCTGGTTTCCTTTGCAATACTGCTATTAACCAGATGATACAAAAGAGCAGAATAAAATAATAATTTATTAATCATCCAGTTAATAGCAAATTCAAGCATTAAGGAAATGATGAAACAAACTTGAATATTCAAAGACAGTTATTTTGTTCCAATTGTTCATCGTTTTGTCCACATCTAGTGTGTCAAAGTTTATTCATAATACCAATTTGTTGCCATCTAAAATCAACAGTGTTTTTTCACACCATGATCCACCTTGAATCACTGCTAATGATAATCTTTCCAAACTTCTGATCTTGATTTTTTTGTAACATTGTTAGAATGTAAAGCTAATCAGTGGTTATGGTTTGATGGTTTCCGTCTGTCTGTCCATCTGTCATTATAAGTATGAACCAACTGTCATTATAAGTATGAACCAAAGTCAAGTCTTAGGTTCAGGATTTTCAGTGTGTTGACTTCCACCACTCAGAATGCTATGTACAGGCATATATTTGTCAAGCATATTTGCACAAGTGTCTGTGCTAAGGAACAAAAAGACCAATGCAAGATATAAAACTTGAATTGTGGTTTGAATTCATGTATGTTGATCAGAAATGGTCCTTTTTGGACTGGAGAAAGCACTACTTCCATTTTTCTTTCACCTGCGATAGAAGGTAGACACATAGGGATTCTATAGTCCAGCAGTGGCACCATCAGCAGTAGCATCCAGTTCTCCCCCAACTTTAACATCAAACTAATTAATGTTTTCTATTACTTTGAAATTACTTGCCTTATTCCATGAATACTTGGAATATATCATCTGCATGAACAAAACCAAGGTAACAACAAGAAAGCTAACTCTGTTTTTCATTTTTGTTTAGTTATACCCCTTTTAAATGCAATTTAAGTTGACACATGTGTTCTGAGAAACACCAAATTCTAGTTCTTATAGTTATGTCCATTTTGCATGAAGAGTTTTCATAAAAAGATTTAACAATGGTTAAAAGTTTTCATACATTCATAGTGCATGTAACTTGATTATGTATTGATACTTTGCAGAGGTGTAGAATTCCACTCAACCGCTCGCCATGGCAAGTAAATGATCGGTTGAGTCAAGTGAAGCGGCAGAAACACTTGACCGACCGGGCAAGTAAATTTTTCAGCAAAGCACATGTGTTTTCTTCGGAAAAATGAAATATTTTCACTTTGTTTACCAGTATTTCCGCTGTATGTCAAAATGTCAAAACAAATGAAGATAACGTTTTTTACACAAGGTACGGGTGATGATGAAAAGCGAGAGAGCGAGCGAGACAGTAAGAAAGAGATAGAACGAATAGAAAAACGAAAATTGCAACAGAAGAGTATTTTATTTAAAATGTAAGGGCGAGTGTACTTTCTGTAAGGGCGAGTGCACTTACTCATTCACTCGACCTGCAGGGCGTGTGGGTCAAAGAAAATTTCTACACCTCTGCTTTGTATAAAATTTAATGCTTCAACACACCACAATTTAGAAGTTGTGGCCATTTATTACTTGAACTGAAGTTTTTCGATAACTTTTATTAGGAAATATGTGATTGTCATTTAATTTAAAACAAATCATCATCAGGTCATATTGCAACATGGCATTTATGTCCCTTAACTTGGACTCAATGATTGCAAAGTTATGGTTCTTTGAAACTTTTAATAATACATTGTGAGGAGCATTTGTCTGAGATCCAATAAAGGACTTCACCATCATACACCTGTGCTTCTTACAAGTGTTCACCACATTAATGTGCCATGGGCTATGGTCCTATCTCACAGGCAGGGAATGGCTTAGAGGGAGACTTGGGAGAAATAGTCTCCCAGATTTTCTAAACTTCTCCCTCTACTGAGCAAAGGGAGAATTTTTTCCCTATATGTTTCTTAAGAAAGCTGAAAATTTCCAGAACTTCTCCCTAAAATTGGGAAAACATCTCCCTGTTCTCACAGCCTCAGCCGATCCCTGCATAGGGTTGCATTGACACTTAGGATGTTAAAAATTCCTAGTTTTTGGAGTATTTCTTTACAACTGATAATAAAGGGATCCAATCAAAACCCATAAGCATGAACCTTAACCCTTTTACTTAAAGGGATATGGTGAGAACAGTGTAGATCCTGATCAGCAGACACAACCAGCAGTCTGATCAGGATCTGCTTTGTTTGTTTTTTATTCATTAGGTTATGTTTGATGTGCCGGCTAATCTAGATCCACACTGCTCCCATATGGATAACAGCCATATTCTGTGGAATAAAGCAAACATGTTAAGTGTGTGCTGGGGTTCCATTTGACCCGGGAGATGACCCTTTGACTCTTGAAATTTCCAAAAAGCTCATTTTGACCCCTGAGATTTTTCGCTGAAGGTCAATTTTTGCTTAAATTAGGGGTATTTTGGCTAATAATAGGCAGATTCCCTTAAAAATTGATCAAAATGACCCTTGAGATTCAGCAGCAAGTGGAACCCCTGGTGTGTGAAGCAAAGTTTGTGTTGATGAGTAACAATTTTTGTTGTTGAATATCATTTGCTATTGTTTTTTATAGTATGTAAGTTATTATTATTTGTCATACATGTTAGCTCATCCCCACAATATTTACATGCCTTAAAATGCCTAATTGTGTTGTTAATGTTATGTTTCTGTTTGTATGTCGGTCAATAGCTATTCAAAGCTAATGTATGTTGTGTTTTGTTATGTAAACTCCGACTTTAAATAAAAATTTTGTATCTTGTATCTACACTTAACTTCATCCTGGTGGTACGCATTGTGACATATTTCTTAAAGAGGCGTGGCTACAGTAAATGCCACTAATTATTTATTGGATTGTGCAAAGTGTGCTGACTTGTGATGTTGGCAGGCATGCACAACAAGTTGCTGCAAAAATCCTTGCCATCATTTGCTTTGTTGTCAATGTGGCTGTTCCAACAGCCATTCAAAAATGCTGTGATAACTTGAATTTTTCTCATAATTTTGGAAAAAAGTGTCTTTTTTGCAGAAACTGTTGCCTAGTTGACTACTTCATGTTGATATTTTTTAATGTAATGAGTGCAGAAATGGCCTGATTTTGATTTAAAATTTGCATAAGCGGAAAGGTTCTTGAAATAAATGCAATTTAATTGAAATTGATTTCATGGAAAATGTTGTCTGTATAATTAAGCCCCAAATTAAGCTCTCAAGACCCATGAATTCTCTGAACTTGCATGACAATTTCTCATCCTTGGTTTTAAGTTTCTTTTTAGGCATTTCCTTTTCTTAAATTTACAGGGGAAATGCATGATGTTTTATTGGCCTGCTCTGCTAATTTCCATAATAATAGAAAGAGAATAACAGAATTACATGGTTTGGAAAATGTCTTCTGGTAGTTCTATGATTTTATTATTGATCGCCACATTGTTTTTGACAGTTCCTTCTAGAGAGAGCTAATGAAAGGCAATTACTTCAGTGAATCAGGATGTATAAAAAGATAAGGCCAATGTAGTGACAGGAATTTGTGTCCCAGATGGAGAAAATTGTTGTTTTAGGGGTTTGCAAATCGTCCGATTTCAGAAAATCTGATGACATTTTCAGTGGAGTTGGACACTAGCACTTGGTATTAGAAATTGGCTTAGATTTTCAGAACAAGGAGAAGATTTTGCAATTTAAGGAAGATATTATAGAGGGTTTTGACTTTCTGTATGAGACATTTAGTTAATTTAGAACTTAAAAAGTCATTGTTGGTCCCCCCAAAAAGAAAATATGTGAGAAATGGACCATCAATTCATTAAAAAGACCTTTCATTTCGTTAGTATCGGTACCTTTGACAATATCCGAGTATACAAGTTATTGTTCAGAGATTGTTTGGTTGGTTTTTGGTGGTGGCGTGATGTAGGTGATGCAGATGAACTTAACAACTTTGCAGTAAAGTGGTTGATCTACCCAGATATCAAATTAAATTTTCGCTGATTCATTTTAATCCTTTCCTTCATATATACACATTTTTTACGCTTGTGCAACCAGTGTAGATCCAGATCAACCAGCACATCTGTGCCGTCTGATCAGGATCTGCACTGGTCACTTTTTGGTCAGAAATAACCTAATAAATCAAATAGCGAACAGTGCAGATCCAGATAAGACAGCATGGATGTGCCGGCTGATCTGGTAGGATGTACACTGTTTTCCCATGCCATAAATGCGTGTCTATGGAAGAAAGGGTTAAATGTTTCAGTCTGAATATATCAGTTTCAACCCTTTAATCCATGTAATATATGCATTTCAACACATGGCACCTATGTAGATCCAGGATAGCTGGCTCTTCTGTGCAACTGATCTGGATCTGCACTAATCACATCTTGGTAAAAAAAATAACCTAAAAAATCTAAAACTAAACAATGTAGATCCTGATAAAAAGGCATGTATGTGCCAGCGGATCTGGATCTAGACTGTTCACCCATGCAATAAAGGTGTATCTATGAAGTAATATATTATCATACATGCGAATGACTTATCATTATGTAATGGTATGGCAATCAGTTGCTATCGACAGATGGTTATTTATTAATAACATAAAATATCTAATCTTTAAAACTGCAATATGATTGATATTCCACCTGCATTAACCCTCTTCTCCATATGTACACGTTTTTATGCATGTGCCACCAGTGTAGATCCAGATAAGCTGCCACATCAGGATCTGCACTGGTCGCATTTTGATCAGAAATAACCTAATGAATCAAAAAGCGAACAGTTAAGATCCTGATCAGATGGCATGGATCTGGATCTAAACTGTTTGCCTGCACAATAAAGGTGTATCTATGGAGGAAAGCGTTAACCAAGTTTATGTTGCTAAAATGAGAAAATGCTGTTATTTTAACACTTCACACCACAGGATAAAACTGGATCCAGTGGTGAACATTTTAGATGTAGATCAGCCTGCACATCTGTGCATCGTCGGATACCCACGGTTGATTCTATTACGTTACTCTCCATCACGAATGGAGAGTAACGTAATAGAATCAACTGTGGGTATCCGACAATGACATCTGTGATGTCTGATCAGGATCTACACTGTTTATTGTTAAATTTATTAGGTTATATGTGGACCTTCACTATTCATACATAAAACGTGTGGAATAAATGGTTTAAAAGGAATAAAATTTGATTTAAATGTCAAAACATTGGGATAAAAAAATGGTTGCTCTTTTAAAATTTGTTTAATTCTGGACATTATGTCTAAAGTTTCAAGGTTGTTTCCTTTGTAATCAAAGTTTTTAATAATCTGTTGTAATAATACTATCAATATAGTCTTTGACAGATTGACAGCTGAAAATCTCTTCCAGAATAAAATTTGCATCTAATGAGTAGAGAAAAAATGAAGTTTCACAGCTAGATTCATGGGTTTCCAATCTAACAACTGCAGGGAAATTAACGAATGCCAATTTTCACATTTGTTTTCTCTCTGTTTGCAAAGTGTGATCCAATTAATGCAGCTTACAGTATATTGTAGAGTGTCAGATTTCCTCCCATTAGAGTATGGAACAATTCAACAGCACATGTTAACTATATCTCGAGATGTAAAAATCTCAAGATCTCGAGTGCTCTTTGAACTGAACACGACTGTTCTTCTGGTTTGGAGTAAATTTGTAAAGAAATTTCAAGAGAAAAGGTAAATAATGATCTATTTGTTTAATTTTTTTTCATTTTTCCATGAATGCGTAATTTTAATTTGATATTGTCATGCCAAAAAAATGGTGAAATTTTAAAATGCAAATGAGGGAAGTTGTGCATAGCTATTAGCCAGATGTTTCAGTATTATTGCTGAAAAGTTAAAAAAATTATAGAATTGCATTTAAATATGGAGAAACTTGTTTTGGTGTACAATTTGGCATTAATCCATTCTGATGCTGACACAGTCAGCTAAAATGAATTAACACTTGTCACAGTCTATGAATGTAACATTTTCAATACATGTACTTGTTAAGGTTATTAGACTTTGGAATCTAAATGTTGTAAATATTCTTTGCATTTTAAACATTTACAAGGAAGTCATAATCAGGGATTGAACATGAAAGTATTTTTAAGTCTTTTTGATTAATGTAGAAGATAGTGCAGTTTTACATAGTTTCACCTCCATATAATAGTATATGCCTTTTATCGCATGATTGTGCGAAAAGTGTAGATCCAGATCAGCGGGCACATGCTGCCTGATCAAGATCTGCACTGTTGGCTTTTTAATCACAAAAAAGTTAATAAATCAAAAAAGAGGATCTACACTGTTGGCCTTTGGTCTGCACTGGTCGCATTTTGGTCAGAAATAACCTAATGAATCAAAAAGCGAACAGTTTAGATCCTGATCAGACGGCACGGATGTGCCGGCTGATCTGGATCTAAACTGTTCGCCCTAGCAATAAAGGTGTTTCTATACAGGAAAAGGTTAAATGCTTATTTCACTGCAAATTAAAAGTAAGGTGACATCACATAGTGGGTTTTATCACTGAATTGATAATCCTGCAGGGATTTCAAAAGATTTTGAAAACCAGGGGTCATCTGACCCTATTATAAGGTCTGGGATTTTAATATTTAGCTTTTGAAAACTAGGGGACATCTGACCCTTTGCAGAATTTTAAAAAGGTCATTGTCATCAAGGCATAGTGAAAAAATTGTACTTGTAAGTTCCATTGAAATAAGGATTTGTACTGTTTTTGCACTAAGGTGATGATATGTTGTATTTGATATTCTTTACTTCTAATTAAATTAACATTTATTTAACTTTATAACTTATTACCTGAAAGTAATGATATATATTTATTTTAATAACAGTAGACAAAATGTTTATCTGTATTTCTTTCATATTTTGTACCATTTTTACTGAATTTCTCTTTCATCAAAATAAGATTACCCCAAGTCAGAATATGGTTTAAAAAGTAAAGTATTAATTTAATATGTTTTAAAATTGCTTACATCATAATACTGTACAAGAATAAGCTAGTATTTGTTGCCTTTGCGCAAAAACAGAATATGTACCATTGGAATAAGAAGTTTTTCCGTTTTTTGCACCAAAGTGATGAACTGTTAAAATCCATGATGAAAAGTTAAGATGACATTAGATTGTTAAGTTTTTTTATCATTTCACTGATAAGACTATTTAAGTCCAGTTTTTGTCAATAATTGATGTATAATTATCAGTTAGATCAGGATCAAACATTATGAAAGATTCTGAAGTGAGATGGCCATTGGCAAAGTATTGGACGGTGCAAAACTTAATGAAAATCTTGCTTGGTAATTACTTAATCATAGATCATAGGGGAATCAACAATAAACATAATGTCCTATTAGCAAAAGTAGAAGTCCTTGTTAGCCCAGGGGCTTTCTTCAAAGGTGATGATAAGGTGTTATGTAATAGATGTCATTCTGACCTGTCAGGTGTGATAATGAAATCAAGTTTCTGATGAATGAAAATATAGTTTTATCAGTAATAAGAGAGGGATCTATAAAGTTCTGTGAATGGTGTAAGGTTACCATTTGGTGATGTATCGTTGCGATATGAAACTTTCAAATAGAGTGACACTAAAAGAAAGTTTCCACTTCATGAGAAATAGTTTTCTCAGCAATAAGAGAGGAATCTATAAAGTTCTGTGAACAGTTTAAGGTTGCCCATTGGGTGTTTTATTGTTGTGATTCGAAAGTGACACTTCTACAGACTTGCAGGAGCCACGTGAAACTGGTTACTGGTATATAGTATATGCCAACAACTCAGCCAGGGAAACAATTTTTGGGAATAAAAAGTTGGAGTATTGAGGAATTCAGAGGAATTGTGGATCAGGGTGAATTATTTATTTTTAAGCTTTTTCTGTTTGTGAGTTATCTTTAGCCATGTATTCCATGGGATATGTGTGTTGTCCCATGGGCTAACAGTATAAATCCAGATCAGCTGGCACATCTTTGCTCTTTTATCTTCACTGTTGGCTGTAGATTAATTAGGTAATTTTTTACTAAGATTCAACCAGTGTAGAACCAGATCAGAGGGCATGGAACTTTACCATAAGTGATGTTTGCATCTTTTTTAAGCTTTTATTTTCATGGGCTTCAGGGAATGGTTTAGAGGGTGACTTTAGAGAAGTAGTCCCCCAAGTGTCTGAAAGTTCTCTCTTTTGAGCCGCTCAGCCAAGTGAGAAGTTTTTTCCCTTATACAGAAAGCTGCAATCCTGGTTGACAATTGAAAAAAATTCTCTCTATTCTTCCTACCTATTTGCCAATCCCTTTTAATATTATTATTTAATATTATTATTTTATAATATTTATCATTATACCCCCACAAACGAAGTTTGAGGGGGTATATAGGAGTGAGCTTGTCGGTCGGTCGGTCGGTTGGTCGGTCGGATTCTTCGTTTCCAGATGATAACTCATGAAAGGCTTGACAGAATTAAATAATTTTTGGTACACAGGTATATCGTCATAAGATACAGGTCAAGTTCGATTTTGGGGCTGGTGGGATCAGTGTCAAGGTCACTGTTACTAAAAATAGAAAAATGGTTTCCGGATGATAACTCATGAAACACTTTACAGATTTAATCCTTGTTTGGTAAATAGATGTAACATTACAAGGTACAGGTCAAGTTCGACTTTGGGGCTGGTGGGGTCAATGTCAAGGTCAGTATTACTAAAAATAGAAAAAGGGTTTCCAGATAATAACTCATGAAAAACTTCACAGATTAAATCCTTTTTTGGTACATATATGTAATATCAGAAGATACAGGTCGAGTTCGACTTTGGGGCCTGAGGGGTCAGTGTCAAGGTCACTGTAACTTAAAAAAGAAAAATTGTTTCTGGACTATAACTCATGAAATACTTCATAGATTTAATTATTTTTTGGGACACAGATGTAACATAACAAGATAAAGATTAGGTTTGACTTTGGGGCCTGTGGGTTCAAGGTCAAGGTCACTGTTATTTAAACTTCAAAACTTCGTTTCCACTCAGTAACTATAGCTTGGAATGAGATTCTTAAATGAAATTTGGTGTATTGATGGTTTTTGTGAAGATGACTTTTGGGATTCAAGGCCTGTGGGGTCAGTGTCACTGTTACTAAAAATAGAAAATAAACTGTATGCTCAATAACTTTGGTTCAGAATGAGATATTGTGATGAAAATTGCTATATAGGTAGTGTCTGTGAAGACGAAACTTGGTATTGAAATTGGGCCTGATGGGGTCAAGGTCACTGTTACTAAAAATAGAAAAAATGGTTTCTGGATGATTTCTCATAAAAAATGGTTGGCACACAGTTCTTAGATAAAAGTTAGATAAAGGCCACTGTTACTAACATATTTAAACCATTTCTGCTCAATAAATTTAGAAGGAATGAGATATTGTGATGAAACTTGCTGAATATGTGGCTACTGTGAAGACGACACTTTGGATTGAAAGTGGGGCACATTATGCCATTGATTCGAAGCATTCCCAGTTCAATTATCAAGCATACATGTGGGGGTATTTAATCACTTTCAGTGATAATTCTAGTTATTACCTGATACCTTATATGAATGTAATTTGGTAGTTTTGACTGTTTTCTTTAATTCTAAAAAGTCCATGTTTGGGAACTGTTGACTGGTCAATAGTTCCGACTGTTTCCCTCGTGTGCTGTGACGTCATGACGTCATGTGGAATAGTAAAGAAACAAATTGACTCCAATGCTTATTTCTCCATAAATAAAACGTGAAGTATTTAAACAAATTTAGCAAAATGACAGTTTCCTTAAGTTTTACAAGATTGTTAAATTAAAAAAGTTGAAATAAAAACATATTTGCAAAATTATTATCTTTTTCCTTTTTTTTTTATCTGTAAGTACTGTTAAAACAGTAATTGATCAGGTAATAAAATAGTTATTTCATATTTGATTTGGGAACAGTCAGACAGTTGTCCCTAGGTGTCGGGGATAGTGTTTTGAACTGTTGCCCGAGGCCGATGGCCGAGGACTGTTGCCCGAGGCCGATGGCCGAGGGCAACAGTTCAAAACACTATTCCCTCCGACTTGGGCCAACATTTTGACTGTTCCCAAATCACATATGAAATAACTGTATACTGCTTTATGTCATTTTCACCAAGGATATTATTCTGTTCACTCAATACAAACATTTTCATCAAAATAGTTAAAAACCGTTTAAACGCCCACTTTAAGTCAAAGGGCTTAATGCACTTCCAACAACCCAAGATCATTGTCACCAGTTGATTATAAAAAACAATAGTTTTATGGTTAAATGATTTCTACTACTCCGAGGGCATTTGGTACTTTACTATGTTGTGTCATGTGATATTCAGTATATCGTTCTACCAGTAGGCCTAGGTACTTGTGCATGTGAAATTCGAAACAAAGTTTAAATGCAGTCTGTGTTGTAGGGATGGATAAATGAAAAATGCTTATATGATTTGTTACATTGTATCTTTTGCCAAATTTTGAAATAGTTGATTACTAATTGGTTGGGGTGTTCCACAGTTAGTTAGCTTTCGGGTCTATATCAATTACAAGTTGTGTAACTGTTGTTCATAATTCTTGTAGAAAATTTAATCAGATTAAAAATTTCACAGTTCTTGGACTTGATAGGACTTTATAAAAGGTTTGTTTTACGTTTTTTCTTGTGTTTAACCCTAAATTCCATATATATAGTGTGTGACTGTCACTAGTGTAGATCCAGATCAGATGGAGTGGTTGTGCTGGCTGATCTGGATCTACACTGGTGGTACATGTGTAAAAATACATATATGGAGGAAAGGGCCATGCTTCTGAATATCAGCGTAACTCAATCAATTTATTGTTCCCCCAATGAGAAAAAAAAAAGAAATGATAAGAAATCATTGATAAAGCATGCAGGTTTGTGTGCTTAGTTTTATATTGAATTAGAAATAGAACAAAAAAAGCCAGCGAAACTTCACATCTTGAAACTGTAGAACAGATCATATTGTCATGTATTAGAGGCATGGATTACAGTGTAGTCATTAAATTTATTTGAAGATTGTACGTCGGCACTCTTTAAATAATTTTTATTTTTTGGATGAACAGTGCGATTGTGCCAACATTCATTAAATTCATAAGGTTGGTTTTCTATATTTTTAGGAATTTTTCTTTATAAAGCGTTTAAATAGTGTAATTAAAATAAAATAATTTGTCACTTGTCATGTGAAAAGATAGTACCAACATATTAATTTATATACTGTTAAAATATTTTGGCATATAAGACAAGATTATTAACACGTTTAATTAAGATATTTTCTGAAAAATAAAGTATTATAGAATAATAATTTTTATAGAAAATGATTTATTAATTTGATATGAACAATTTTTTATCTGAGTCAAAAGCACGGACACATTTAATGTAGTATTGGCTTGTCATATTGAAGAATTGATAAGACCAGAAAGTTTGTGATTGGCAAAGTGTTGTTCTGGTTACTTTTGATAAAATATGGACAAGTCGTTGAAATGAGAGCATTTTCTCAGTAAAATGAAAGTAATGTTGTTACTTTCACTGTTGTTTTCCTGTAGGTACCCATAATGCAAATAATATTTATAGTGAGAAAATTTGGATTATTGGTTCAGGTTTGGGTATATATTGTGATGAACAAACTTTTTATTTATGCAATATTTGGTCAAAATTGTGCATTAAAAGCATTAATTTTATATAACAATATTAGAAACTTTGTTTTGAGAAGTAAAAGATCGAAATGAACTCCAGTGCCCAAGGTTATAAAACTGAGCATGGAAACCAGTCTCAAATCTCAAGCATCTGATTGGCTGAAATGGCGACCAGTCGCCATTTCAGCCAATCAGATGCTTGAGATTTGAGACTGGTTTCCATGCTCAGTTTTATAACCTTGGGACCAGATTAGCCCTTTACCCCATAGATAAGGCTTTATTGCATGTGCAAACAGTTTAGATCCAGATCTGTGCCATCTAATCAGAATCTAAACTGTTTGCAGGGCTGAAATCTTATATAGCAGAGGCCTATAAAAGGCCTCTTCCCAATCCAAAAATATAGTATTTTTCCCAATTGTTGTAGAAACTTTTCCCAAAATGCTAGGTAAAATGTCCAAAAATGGTTTAGACTCCTGAGAGGAGTGTTTGAAAATTGAAGTCAGGAAAATAAAGTGCATAATATATTAGATTTAAGTTAAAAATACTATAACTATTCAATTTCATAAAGTAGAACCTATCTTTCAGTTAATTTTGTTTTCCCAAAATAAAAAATTATTGCGCATAAATTTCCCCATTGGAAAGGCCAGGGCCTCTTCCCAATTTTCTGATGAAAAGCCCTGGTTTGCTTTTAGATTCATTAGGTTATTTCTGACCAGGAGGCTAGTATTGTAGATCTGGATCAGATATCTGCTGGATCAGATACCACAGATTTTCTGGCTGATATAGACCTACATTGGTCCAATATTTGTAAAAATGCATATATTTGGAGTAAAGGGATAGGATATTTTCACTCGTTCGCAAATTCCAGGGCTTCAGAACTTACTCCGTGAAATATATTTCTTTCTTAACACTGGTTAAAAAAAACAAATATCCTCTATATCCCGTCTGAACTGTAGACATCGCGTTGAGACATCAAAATTGGGAATCTTTTTGAACCCCTCCGACATGGTGGTTAAAACCTATAATTAATCAAGCAGTCAATTTTGACTGTCAGTTTTAAAGGTATATTTTGTTTTGAAATGTTTAGTGATTGCTAATCTCTACAAAGATTTTAAAAGGAGAAAATGACTTATGGCAGTGTTTTGTTTGCTTTGGTTGAAAGACAAAAGTGGATATTTGTGATCAGGCTATTACTAAGGCATGTATAGCAAGTTCAAATACTGTGGATGCATTAATGTTCGTGGAAATGAAATTTCATGGTTTCTTGGAAACCCCAAAACACTTAATTTCCTATAATTATACAGGTTTTATTGCAAGTGTGACCTGTGTAGATCCAGATCAGCCAGCACATTTGAACTGTCTGATCTGGATCTACAGTGGTCGCAAATTGGTCAGAAAATGTTCTAATTTATCCCTTTCCTGTATAGATACACCTTTATTGCTAGGGCGAACAGTTTAGATCCAGATCAGCCGGCACATCCGTGCCGTCTGATCAGGATCTAAACTGTTCGCTTTTTGATTCATTAGGTTATTTCTGACCAAAATGCGACCAGTGCAGATCCTGATCAGAAGGCACAGATGTGGCTGCTGATCTGGATCTACACTGGTCGCACATGCGTAAAAATGCGTATATATCAAGGAAAGGGTAATCAGGGTTAGTAAACAGTGTAGATCCTGATGAGATGGCTTATATGCAGCCAGTGTAGAGCATTCACCCTTGTGCCATATGGTCATGATTCAAATGTTCGATTTTAGATACATGACTTCTATTGCTTCAGCAACCAGTGTAGATCCAGATCTGTGCTATCTGATCAGGATCTAACTGTTCACTTTCTAATATGATTTTAATCGCACAGACAACCAGTATAGATTCAGGTAAGCTTCAGTTCTTTGCTTTTAGATTATTCGAGAGCAAACAGCAAATTATGTTGTGGCACATGATCTGGGTCTACACTGCATATGTGATGAAACCAGTATAATATTATGTGAATGAAAGGTTATTATTATTGTTGTTATATCATATTTAAGTGAAATTGTAATACCCAGTAACTTCGTAAAAATCATGACTAAAATTAAAACCTACAAGACTTCTTAATGTAGCCTACATGATAATTTGATATGAATGTCAGTGCAGAAATTTGGCAATAAAATGCAGATGTTAATAATATGAAACTAACAAATTGCTCATAAATATAGAGCATGAAATTTTGAATAATTGGCTTGAAATAACATTGTCAGAAATTTTGTACTGGCAGATTTATAACAAACTAGCTTCGGAGGGTATTGTTAAAAGTAGGTATCGGATGCATAAATTTTCCTGCTACTTTTTGTGTTCTGGATGCTTTGCTGAAATGAAATATAACAATTAAAGCACAATAAAGGATAGTAAATAAGGTGTAACAGACGGTAATTTTCAGTCATCTGTAAAGCATTAACATAATGGTATACTACGGTACATGAACAATGTGGGTGCACAATACTCTGTTGAAATACCTTATTTATCCTATTTAACACCTTAATGGACTATAAGTGCCAAATTTGAGAACATTTTGTACTTGGGGTACCTTTGCTACAGTAATATGGAAACTATCCAGTCTAAAAATATCGGCCAAGTCATCAAGCTTACATATACCTCTATCCTAAGAAAGCATTACAATCAAATTTGTGATTTTTATCATGCACAGCATTAACTGTCAGCAATGCAGTTATGTCGGTTAAACACAGAAAACTGAAAAAAAGGTATTGGTATGTATAATCCCTTTGATACACCTTTATTGCATGGGTGAACAGTGTATGTCCAGATCTGCCTGCAGATTACTTGCCTACTGATCAGGATCTACACTGTTTGCTTGAACATTCATTAGGTTATTTCTGACCAAGATGTGACCAGTGTAGATTAAGATCAGATGACATGGATGTGCTGGCTGATCTGGATCTACAATGGTCACACACCCATTAAAATGTGTATATATGGAGTATGTAAAGAGTAAAGTATGATGGATAGAGATGAGAAGGGAAAGAACTACTAATATGTTAATTCCGGATATATTTTTGTCAAAGTTATCTTTTCCTTGTTACATATTGAAATGGAGACAGTTTGACTTCTAGGGTTTGTAAGAGTAATGAAGGATGCAATCAAATTAATGTTGTCAGTTCCAATAATGATTGACTTCACGATCCCCTAGATAGCTTGCCTTTAATTTGACAGGAATCGGAGGTAGAAATCAGTGATAATTAATTCAAGAAATGATTCCTCTTTTTTACTCTGACACAAGCCCACCCAGCTAGAATGTTGCATATCGAAACTGTAGTAAAAACACACACAAATAATCTCAGATGGTGAGAGAATTTTGTTTTGGAAGGAAGATTGTTGTGTTTTATAATGTGATGATGATATGAATGACCTTCTACATCTGATAGAATTTATATTATAAATTTTTGTCATATACAGTTGCATTGGCAGAATGTGCAAGTTTAAAATATTGCAAAAATATGAGTTTGTAGACTTTTGTCATATACAGTAAGTTGCATTGGAAGAAATAAAAAGTTTGAAATATTGCAAAAATGTGAGATTGTAGACATTTTAGTTATTTGCCATTTTTTCGCTTATGCTGGATAAATCCATAACTCCATGGATACGCCTTTTAGTTTGGTCACATGTATGACCAGTGTAGATCCAGATCACCTGGCACATTTATACTATCTGATTTAGATCTAAACTGTTTGTTTCTTGATCAGAAATGGCTAAATGAATTTAACATTGTATATCTTGATCAGGTGGCATGAATATGCCAGATGATCTGGATGAACATTGAGTCCCCTCATGTGATAAAAGTCATAGGGCCAACTTGATTTGCCAAGATGGCTTACACCGGCATACGCCGATTCCTTAACGGGCATCGGCAAATCACTTTATTTTTCCGAGATTAAGCCGGGATCACTAACCGGTGCACGCCAAATACACCAGTTACGTTTGAGCGGCGAGCGTGTAACAACCACAGCCATTGCATTTTACACAATTTTAGTTTAGCCAGAACACTTGATTCATATTTCACACCGGTGCGAGCCGATCGGTGACCGTTTAACGCCGGTTTGTCAGCCATCTTGGCAAATCAAGTTGGCCTATTTAGATCTATAGAGAAAAGGGTTTACATGTTTGACTTCAAAATCATTTTGACCCATTCAAATTCTAGAAGATACATGTACAGTGTAATTATTTCCTTCATGTAAATTACTCTAACTCTTCTATTGTGGATTTTGATCGCATGTGTGACATCAATGCCATCTGATCTGCATCTACACTAGTTGCCTAATAGTTAGAAACAACCCATTGGATCTTAAATTGATCAGTGTAGATCCTGATCAGATGGCACAATTTCTACACTATTTGCCTTCAAGCATGAAAAACAGCCATCCTATAGGGTTAAAATGCTAAAAGCATGTTAATCTCAGATCATTTTGTTTTAAAATTGCTGGTGTCTTGCATGTGACACCACCTTACAAAAACAACACCATTTTAATGTTTTCAACTTAAATTGCTGTTGTGGCTCTGTCATATGTAATTCACTTCAGAATTTCAAGTGAGTTCAATCTGAATTCATTAGTGAAACTTGTGAATTTCTCAACAACCAATCACATGTTGGTTGTTAGGTGCCAAAGCATTAGACTTTCTGTCTCCGAGAGTGTTTAATGGAGCTTTACACTGTAAGCAGCGAAATTTTTTTTTTACTAATTTAATGATTTTGCTTGTTCAATTGTTCCGGGTAAAGAATTGAAGGCTGAAATTGTTGGCTTAATGCAATAATGGTATATCTCCTTCAAGATTTAATAGTACTTAAACTGTTATTGCACTAAGATGAAATAATGTTTTCTTGAACTTATCTTCATGCAGTAGACTTCTATAGGAAGAGAAAACTAAAATTTGTATTTGAAAGTGAGCTACATGACTTTACAATCCAGATTGGCAAAAATAAACATGACTTGTAGAATAATAAGTAAATGTTTACAGATTTACGAGTTTGCATGAAAATATATTTTTTAGCATTTTTTATTTGTGCATAAAAATATTGATTTGTGTTAAAAAATATTGTTTTGTGTTAATTTACTAGGTATAGGAAACAAATGCCATCCAAAGCCCATAACTTGCTTGGTCAAGCAAAATATTTAAAAAAAAAACAAAAAACACTGCCGTTATTGCTGTAAAAACTAGGTCTGTGATCCTGGTATCTCCATATATTTAGATATATTCAATCTATATGTGTTATGAGTTTATATTTTAAAGATTTTTTCTCTTGATAAAATAGATTTTTAGATAATTTCTAGACAAGAATGGGATCTTTTTGGGAAGGGCATCAGTGTTTATACCTGCGTACAGATGTGTTAATCACCGAACAGATAAGCCACATACCACCTGGAATGGGCTTTTAGGAGCCTTTCACAGAAAAAAAGAATTACAGTTCTATTTCTTATCATTAGAATGCAACCACTCTGTTTTCTGACTCTTAAGATTCAAAAAAGTATAAACTTTTAAATTATCAACAGACTTGAAATTATGCTCTTTAAATTTGAGGCAGTTTGCCCAGTGTAAACAGGGGTTCAAACTGTTTTGCAAAAATTAACCTTTTAACTTCATGGGATAATTGGCTGTTATCACATGGGCAAAGTAAATCCAAATCAGGATCCTCACTGTTAGCTTTTTAGTCAAAAGGTTATTTTTGATCAATGTAGATCCAGATCAGGTAAAGGAATATACGGAGTAAAAAGTTATTGGGACCACTAAAGTAGTAAACCCTTGTTCAGAAATACTGACAAAATATTGAGAGGATATTTGGAATTTATTTATTCAATGTAGTCAACAATGAAGACATTATGCAAACTACAAGTGATGTACAATTAAACCCCTTTTACTGTAACTCCATATAAATGCATGTGTGACCAGTGTAAATCAAGATCAGCAGGCACATGTGCACTGTTAGCTTTTTGGTCAGAAATAACATAATAAATAAAAAAGCGAACAGTGCAGATCCTGATCAAACGGAACGGCACATTGCCAGCTGATCTTGATCTGCACTGTTCGCCCATGCCAAAAAGGAACTATTAAGAGGAAATGGTTGTTTTGAATATTATTCTTTTTATTTTCAGATTTGGTAGGAGATGTCCTCCACAATATCCAGTTTGAATAGCCTGTTCTCCTTCACGAGTCCTGCCGTCAAGCGGCTACTGGGCTGGAAACAGGGGGACGAGGAGGAAAAATGGGCCGAGAAAGCCGTAGACTCTCTAGTGAAGAAGTTAAAAAAGAAGAAAGGAGCTCTTGAAGATCTTGAAAAAGCGCTTAGCTGTCCAGGTCAACAGAGTAATTGCGTAACAATTCCGAGATCTCTTGATGGCCGATTGCAGGTGTCTCACAGAAAAGGATTGCCACATGTGATCTACTGTCGCGTGTGGAGGTGGCCAGATCTACAGAGTCATCACGAGCTTAAGGCTCTGGACTGCTGTGAATTTCCGTTTAACTCCAAAAACAAAGACGTCTGCATTAATCCTTATCATTACAAGAGAGTTGAAAGTCCAGGTAGGATGTCAGTTTGATGAAATACTTGTGTGTTAAACCTTATTTATCCCTTGACCAGGGATCAGCTTAGGCTGTGAGAATGGAGAGGTTTTTTCCAATTGTAGAGAGAAGTTTTGAACATTTTCAGCTTTCTATAAGAAACTTAAAGGAAAAAAACTTCTTTGTCTCAGTAGAGGGAGATTTGTCTCCCTCTAAGCCATTTCCTGTTGACCACATGAATAAACTTTTCATCACATGTTCAACCTAGTATTTATGGCACTCTTCTAGGTTAGATATAAACAGTGAATCTTAACCCTTTCCTGGATATATACGCATTTTTACGCATTGTGTGCGACCAGTGTAGATCCAGATCAGCCGGCACATCCATGCCGTCTGATCAGGATCTGCACTGGTGGCATTTTGGTCAGAAATAACGTAATGAATCAAAAAGCGAACAGTTTAGATCCTGATCAGACGGCACGGATGTGCCGGCTGATCTGGATCTAAACTGTTCGCCCTAGTAATAAAGGTGTATCTGTACAGGAAAGGGTTAAAGTGAATAGCATGTATCCAGACTTCACATATATGCAGGCTAGACTGATCTAGATCTATAATTGATGCCCATTGAATATAAGCCATTTCCCGTGGATTTACACTTTACTGCATATGCAAGCATTTTAATGTGTGTGGCCACTGTAGATTGAGATAAGCTGGCACGTCCCTTCCATCAGATCTGGACCAACGCTGGTAGTTTTTTTTTAACAGAAATAACCTAATGAATCTTAAAGCGAACAGTATAGATCCAGATCAGAAATACTGATATGCTGCCTGACCTGGATCTAAAATGTTCACCCAGTCAGTAATGGTGTATCTATGAAGTAAAGGGTCAACAGATTCAACATGATTATTTAAATACTACAAATTCATTAATATTCATAGTCATGGCATGTTTGGGTTATTGGTAAAACACTATTTTGTCTGTAGTCCAAATTTGCATGAGCTCTTTAACCCTTTCCTTCATATATACGCATTTTTACGCATGTGCGACCAGTGTAGATCCAGATCAGCCAGCACATCCATGCTGTCTGATCAGGATCTGCACTGGTGGCATTTTGGTCAGAAATAACCTAATGAATCAAAAAGCGAACAGTTTAGATCCTGAGCAGACAGCACAGATGTGCCGGCTTATCTGGATCTAAACTGTTCGCCCAAGCAATAAAGGTGTATCTGTACAGGAAAGGGTTAACATCGTCTGTGTTGATTGACCCACAAAATCCTCAGAATTAGTGTAACATGAATAAAATGTTATAGGTAAATTTGGGCTGTCATACTAATAAGCAAATAAATATTTCCATTTTCCCTGTCTCTTGCAATAAACTAAGGCCATTGAATTTGGCAGTGCAAAGAGGCCAGTTTTACTTTTAGGTGCATTATTTCAGACTGTATCAATTTAATTTATGCAAACAGTGTACCTAGACAAAGAAATTGGAGCGAATAATTTTGGTGCAACATAGATTGCTAAAAAGGTTGTAAGGAATGTGGAGTCTTGTACATGCTGGTGATAAAGAAAAACCCTTTCCTACATATATACGCTTTCTGATGTATGTGCAACCAATGGAGATCCAGATCAGCTGGCACATCTGTACTGTCTGATCTGGATTTGCACTGTTCTCTTTTTGGTCAAAATAAAAAAGCGATCATGATCAGACGGCACAGATATGTACGGATCTGTATCCACCTGTTCACCTATGCCCTATAGGCATATATATGGAGGAATAGGTGAAGCAAATTTTATGGTGAAGCCTAATTGTAAAAGTGTTGGCATAGCTTGAAAGGGGTGTGTTATCTTCAGAACTGTAGATAATATAATAAATTATATTTATGTGTTATATTTCAGTACTTCCTCCAGTCCTAGTCCCACGCTACAGTGAGTTCCCGTCTGGTCACTGCCCACCATCAATGCCACCCTTCCATTCGATACCGGAGCCATCTATGCCACATAACGTCACATACCCACAGAATTTCCACTCTGGTCCAACGTCCCCCGCTAGCTCAGGACCCAGCAGTCCGTATGGAAATAACCTTCCAGGTAGGTCTTTGTTAACAGTCACTCCAGGGGTTCCATTTGACCCATGAGATTCAGCAGCTAGTGGAACCCCTTGGTTGAAGGTTATAAAGCTGAGATTGGAAACCAGTCTCAAATCTCAAGCATCTGATTGGCTGAAATGGCGACCAGTCGCCATTTCAGCCAATCAGATGCTTGAGATTTGAGACTGGTTTCCATGCTCAGTTTTATAACCTTGGGGCCTGCACTCCCTAGTAGATATATTTTACACTGGTTTAATCTACTTTCATTCGTTATTGTACATCTGACGATTGAAAGTATTTCTTGCTTAGATTCTGAATGGACTATACTCCATAGAGAGACCCCTATTGCATGGGCAAACAGTGTAGATCCAGATCAGCGAACACATTTTTGAGGTCTGATCAGGATCTGCACTTTGCTTTTTGATTAATTAGCGTATTTCTGACCATGATGTGACCAGTGCAGATCCTGATCAGACGGCACAGATGTGGATCTGGATTTACACTGGTCACACATGTGTAAATACGTCTAATATATAGAGGAAAGTGTGAACTGAAACTAGACCATTTTAGAAACTTATTTGAGCCCTAGGCTTTGCATATTTTTATCTTTTAAGATTTTGATTTCAGCCAGCACATCAATTTCTGATTTTAAAGTTTAAAAGATGTTTTTAACTGACTTGTTTTTCAGCGGACACTCCTCCGCCAGCGTATCAAGCTCATGACGACAACAGTAGCCCACCTAGCAGCCAGAGCGGCCCACAACCAATGGACATGAGCATGCCTCCACCGCCAGTTCCCCCACCCACTGTCAATATACCTATGAGTGACAAATTTTCAACTCGTAAGTTATTTTGGAATTGATGAATCATATATTGATATACTGTGGTATCATTTAATTTCACTGGCACGAAATTTCGCGCAATCGCCGAAAAAGACTGTTTCGCGCGGACGTAAATTCGCGCAAATCCAATTTTTCAAACAAATAAAAATACTATTATCGATATTTTACCGACCCGTTATCAATACCTATTGCTTATTTGAACACGCGAGGTAATCATGTTTCAGTTGGCCCCCTGTCAATTACCACTTCCTTTGTTAGTCAATTATCCGACCGCTGTTTATTCGGCGCCGCTAATTGACACGCGACCCGTTTGATCCATCTATCTGGACCATTCATATCATAATTGGCACGTTAAATTTCGTACCCGTTTTATGGTCTAAAGTGTCAATTAATTGCGAAACAGTTACTCAAAAAAGTGTTGATAAATTAAAAATGAGATGACAACAATACTGTGCGGTAAAACGTGACCTGACCTAAATGCGCGGACTAAATTGTCGTTCAAATTTTGAAGTAACATTAAACATATTCCAAAAGAAATTCGACAGTTATAACTAATTTTATTTTCTTTCTTAACAAAATTATTCGATACTTCTAATTTATAATGCGATACGGGCAACAATATATAAAGTGTAGGTCCATTCGGACATAGCACGTTTCGGATACGTATGTGAAACTTTTTGGTTAAATTTTAGCATAGGTTTTAAATTCGCGCACTGGCCCTAGCGCGAAATACGTGAAAATTAAGCCATCGCTAAATAAAATGATACCACAGTATTAATGACTCAGTGATGTATAGAATTTTGTAATGAGAAAAAAAAAATGTTGCAAAAAGGAAACCACAAAGGATTAGATAAGCTTCGCATTTAGATCCAGATCAGGTGGCACATCTGTGCCATCACTGATCAGAAGCTAAACTGTCTGCTTTTTTATTCATTAGGTAATTTCTGACCAAGATGCAACCTGTGAAGATCCAGATCAGATGACACAAATGTGCATTGCGGACTGATCTAGATTTACACTGGTCACACATGCGTAAAAAAACATATATTTGGAGGAAAAGGTTAATGATCCATTTATGTATAGGATTTCATAAAGGACAAACGAGAAAAAAATATAGATGCAAAAGTGAAACCACATAGGATTCAGTTTGCTTTGTGTTAGTATGTAATGCAATTAACTTCCATTTAATATGCATTATTCTGGCTGTTATCGAGACATAAAGTGCCATCTGGTGGATTGCTGTCAGGCTGAAAAGCATGGCTTCTACTTGAGTTCAGTAAGGTTGTGGTTTCCTGTATGAAAGTTGCTGACAATTTTCTTTCATCTCTAATATTCCAATAAATTGACATTTTATTTAAATTTGCAAGCTTCAATGAACTAAAGCTTCAACATCCTGGGCAATCCTTGTTTCTAAAGGTCATATTTTGGTACATGCATTTGTAACAAAAAATTTCGAGGGTGGTCCTGAAACGAGAAAAACAATAACAAAATTAATAGCAAAGAAAACAAAAAAAAGAAAAAAAACCCAAAGAAAATGTCAAGGCCTGATACACATCATGAATTTTGCATTTTTTGTATGTTGTTTAACATGTTACTTCATCGATAAGGCTTATATCCCGTGTTGTCTGTGTAGATTTAGATCAGGCTGCACATTAGTGCAGTCTGATCTGGATCTACACCAGTAGCTTTAGATAACATGTAGATTGATTTCTGTTATTTTGGACCAAGAAGCAGCCAGTGTAGATCTTGAATGGACTGCAAGATTGTGCAGTCTGATCTGGATCTACACTGATCAGGTATGGAATATAAGCTTTATCTATGAAGTAAGATGTTCTTGACAAACCTGCATGTGTATAAATTAAATGAGTTTACAGTACCAATTAAAGTTATATTAGTTTTAAAACAAGTTGCACTTGCATTTATTTTTTTACTTATTAAATATGTATCACTTTACAGAGGGAAGGATAAAGTATAATCTCCTTTGTAACATTATTCAAATGAATTCCCTTTGTAATTTGACAAGTTTAAGCAGTATGCAAATTAAGATGGTTTGAATTTTCTGCTTGAATTCTGCATTATAGAGTGCATTTAGTTTATCTGTTACTATGTTTGTCTTGTTGGGTGTTAGTTATAAATGCAGCTGAATCATCCTTAGTAAGTTAATGAAACAGAATTCATGCTATCAGTCTAGGGGTCAGGTTACGGATAACTCAGCCGCAAAATGTCATATTTAATCTTAAACCCTCCACACTACAGTCCATGGCTGTTATTCCATGAGCCATCAGTGTAGATCAAGATCAGCTGGAACAACTTTGCCTTTCTTCCATATATACGCCTTTTATCTGTGCCGTTTGTTCCAATAATTTGGCATAATTTTGTGTCTGTTAAGTATTTTTTCACAAGAAATATACTGTATTTTTTAATTTTTTTTTTTTAAATCAAAATGGCATGCAATTTCTATATTTTTGCTTGAATTAATGAATTATCAATACTTTCATTTTTCAACTGTTGGCTTATTTCTTAACTAATGAAAATATTTCTTTTAGATTTCAGCTCTTTTAAAACTCCGCACTTTTCTGAAACATTGTGTTTCATGTAAAACATGATATTGTTCAGTCAGAAATATCCAAGCTGACACCTGGTGACCAGCTTTTGATTTACAATGTTGAGTTTTTAAAATGCAGGTGCATCATGCAAAGTAAGCTTTGCGTGAAGCATTAAAGAGCTTCTTGCAATTATAGAACAGTGAAACCCCTCTATAACGGACACCTAAGGGACTGAGGGAAAGTGTCCTTAATAGCGGATTGTCCTTAATTGTGGGTTTAAATCAAGAAGAAGAGAACATGTCTGTTCTTTAAAAAATCGCCCATAATAACGGGGAGCCCGTAATATCGAGTGTCCATAATGAGGGGTTTTACTGTATATAAATCTATTCCATTACTCCATGGAATATGACAAACGGCATGGATGTGCCAGCAGATCAAGATCTCTGCTGTTCTGCTGGTTTGATAAGTTGTATCTGTGGAGTTAAGGGTTTAACGTTTTGACAATAAATTTAAATTACTGTTTTCTGAATATTTCTATATTTAGACAACCAGGAAGAAAGACAGAAGCAGGTTTAAACCTTTCCCACATATATACGCATTTTAAGGCATGTGCGACCAGTGTAGATCCAGATCAGCTGGCACATCCGTGCCATCTGATCAGGATCTGCACTGGTTGCATTTTGGTCAGAAATTACCTTAATGAATCAAAAAGCGAACAGTTTAGATCCTGATCAGACGGCACGGATGTGCCGGCTGATCTGGATCTAAACTGTTCGCCATAGCAATAAAGGTGTATCTATACAGGAAAGGGTTAAATATATCCTTATTACGAACAAGATGTGTTTATGCTAATGCTCTTGTTTTTTTTGCAGATATGCAATCGGTGACGTATCAAGAGCCCCAATACTGGTGTTCTATTGTCTACTACGAACTTAACAACAGGGTAGGAGAGGCTTTCCACGCCTCCCATACAAGTATCGTCGTTGACGGTTTTACCGACCCCTCCAACAACGCAGACAGATTCTGTCTGGGGCTTCTTTCTAATGTCAACAGGAATTCTACCATTGAAAATACAAGACGGCATATTAGCAAAGGTAGGTGGTAAAATGTTTAGTAGAATGTAAACAAAAAATATATCATTGTAAATGTTTAATGATATATTGGTAAGTGTCAGTGGTAAAAAAAATGTTTTTAGATTCATTTTAACTGTGCGAATCACTGAAATACCTGTCACTTTCCCAGTGTGATAAGGCTGATATCTCTTAGGCGATATGTGTAGATCCAGATCAGACTGGACAAATGTGCAGGTGGATCTACACTGTTCACCCATGGGATAAAACTCGTATCTATAGTGTAAAGGGTTAGCAATATCATTAAGTTTCTATATAAAAAAACATTTCAGCTGATGTTTTTATGATTGACTTAAATGTAACTCTTATTTAAAAAGTTGTTTTTTTCTCACAAGAACTCAAAAAATAAGTTTTTTTATGGCTTTTATAAGATTATTAGAAAAATCACACCACAATTTTATTTTTGTTTGATTGTTTTAATAATAATCCTTCTTCGAGAATAACTTAGCTGTCACTTAAGTCTTGAACTACAAGCTTAACTACAAAAAACTTGTAAGACAATTGGAGATAGAATGTGAAAAAAATCCCAAGAAACAGCTCCAATCAGCAATTCTGTTTGTATCAAGGGAGATAAGATATAATGAGAAATGGGTTTGTTTGATTGAAAAAAACAACAACAAAAAACTGGTAATTCCAGTTTGATTAGATTTCTCTGAGTATGGAGGTCATGAGTTTTTTTCATTGAATACAGTGGTATAATGATTTTCTGCATGGGTTCATTTTTATACGCCCGTTTGAAAAACAGGATGTATTATGGGAACACCTGCGGCGGGCGGGCGGTGTCCACAGGGTTTCCGCTCTCTAAGTCAAAGAGTTTTCATCCGATCTTTATCAAACTTGGTGAATATGTTGGTGGGCATAATATCACGACCAAGTTCTATAACCAGCCAAATCCCCCCAGGCACTCCTGAATTATGGCCCTTGAATTTTCCAAAATTACTGTTTCCGCTCTCTAAGTCAAAGAGTTTTCATCCGGTCTTTATCAAACTTGGTGAATATGTTGGTGGGCATAATATCTCGACCAAGTTCTATAACCAGCCAAATCCCCCCAGGCACTCCTGAATTATGGCCCTTGAATTGTTTAAAATTACTGTTTCCACTCTCTAAGTCAAAGAGTTCTCATCCGGTCTTTATCAAACTTGGTGAATATGTTGGTGGGCATAATATCTCGACCAAGTTCTATAACCAGCCAAATCCCCCCAGGCACTCCTGAATTATGGCCCTTGAATTGTCCAAAATTTGGGTTTCCGCTCTCTAAGTCAGAGTTATTTGTCCTGTCTTTATCAAACTTGGTGAATATGTTGGTGGGCATAATATCTGGACCAAGTTCTATAACCAGCCAAATCCCCCCATGCACTCGTGAATTATGGCCCTTGAATTGTCCAAAATAAGGGTTTACGCTCTCTAAGTCAAAGAGTTTTCATCTGGTCTTTATCAAACTTAGTGAATATGTTGGTGGGCATAATATCTCGACCAAGTTCTATAACCAGCCAAATCCCCCCAGGCACTCCTGAATTATGGCCCTTGAATTGTCCAAAATTACTGTTTCCGCTCTCTAAGTCAAAGAGTTTTCATCTGGTCTTTATCAAACTTGGTGAATATGTTGGTGGGCATAATATCTAGACCAAGTTCTATAACCTGCTCAATCCCCCCAGGCACTCCTGAATTATGGCCCTTGAATTGTCCAAAAACTGAATTAGCAGTATCTGCTCTCCAAGTCGAAAAATTTTCATTGGATCGTTACGCAACTTTGATGATCAGCATTTTGACGGGCGTATTTTGTGTCAGTTAGGCACTCTTGTTAACATATTTCAAACTCGGGCATGAAATCAGCTGTATGGTTGAAATCTATTTAAATCGGCCTTTGAACTGATTAATCACCATTGATAGTTTTGAGACTGGTTGCATTTTATACTAGGCGTGAAATCAGCCACGATTGGTTGAAATGTAATCCAGCCGTTGAACTGATCAATCGCCAGTGCGAGATTTTAGACTGGTCTCTATTTGAAATTGACCATCTTGTGATAATTCAACTAATCAGAACTCCTTTAGGGATGGATCCAAAGGGGTTCTATAGGATTGCTAAAACCCAATTTTTGGCAGTAATATTTAAATTTCATGGAAATTTTAGGCTAGAAAATTGGAAATTATTGTGTACCTACCCCAAGACTGTCCCAAACGCACCCCCTTCTCTGAAAATCTTGCACCTGACTGACATTTCCTGTATTGTAGGAGTTCATCTGTACTATGTTGGTGGAGAAGTGTTCGCCGAGTGTCTCAGTGACAGCTCCATATTTGTTCAGAGTCGGAACTGTAACTATCATCATGGTTTCCACCCAACCACCGTGTGTAAAATTCCACCGGGCTGCAGTTTAAAGATCTTCAATAACCAGGAGTTCGCAGCACTTCTCAGCCAGAGCGTGAATCATGGATTCGAAGCTGTTTACGAACTCACCAAAATGTGCACTATAAGGATGAGTTTTGTGAAAGGGTGGGGAGCTGAATACCATCGTCAAGACGTAACAAGCACACCATGCTGGATAGAGATACATCTGAATGGTCCGCTACAATGGTTGGACAAAGTTCTCACACAGATGGGCTCGCCCCATAATGCAATATCATCCGTATCATGATTCGTGAAATTCTGTATGTTGTAGACAAGTGTGAAATACAATCAAAACCATACGATATGTCAACAGATATAAGTAAACTTGATCAAAATTTTTGTATATATAGAGAATTAAAGATTGTCTTTTAACATCTGTACACCAATGTATTGATTTACATGTATGTGAAAGGTCATGTTTTTTTTTCAAAGATATTATTGAATGAAATGTAAAGAATTAAACATACACTTTGATATTTAAGAATGCATCGACAGACTTAAACACGAAAGGGGAAGATTCTGGATAAGAAACATCTGTTCAAGTTGAGGGTTGAGGTTTTATTTAAATGTTGGTTGATGAGTAACGGAAACTTCAGGGCAATGCAACAGGATTGCATTGATTCTTGTTGATCCTTTTAGTTCTGTTTACCCTGAATATGTGCAATGGAATCGCCTATTTGTTGAATGTTGGTAATTCCATTCCTAATTCATAGGGTGTGTTAAGCCGAGTGAGTAGACACTGATATGCAGACTTACTTGGGTCTACACATGTGTTTATATGCAATCTGGGTCTACACAGGTCTTTGCATGCAACCCTTGTTCTACACAGTTTTTTGCATGTGACCCTGGGTTTACACAGGTTTATGTATGCAACCTGGATCTACACAGTTTTTTGCATACTACCTGTGTCTAAACAGGTGTTTGCATGCAACCTGGGTCTACACTGGTTTTGCATGCTTTCAGGTATGGGTCAACAGAAAAGATGTTCACCTCATAAATACATTTTTGATCATTTATCGCTTCATTGTTGTTTTATAAGTATATCATGTGTAGAGTATTCAGTTATGCTTTGCAGACTTGGAGTGGTCTGGTGCAGGGGGGTAGGGGTCTTCCCAACTTTACATATTAGGGTTTTGTTTTCCTCTTAAGTAGGGAACTGTTTACAGGCGCCTTCACTTTCATTTAAAATTATGCAGTTTTCCCCGTAAAGGTTACTTCACATGGCTGTTATCTATGGGCAAACATAAGATACTGATCAGCCAGCACCTCCATACCATTTGATCAGGATCTACAGTGTTTGCTTTCTGATTCATAAGGTAATCTGACCAAGAATCGGATGTGCTGGCTGATCTGGATCTACTCTGTTTGCACATGTGATTAAACCTGTATAATGGAGGTAATGGTTTAATTCAAACACTCGCCAAGAAATATTTTCAAAGCATATATTCTCGATACAGCTGTATTGTATCCAGGCCTCCATTTATTCTATATAAAGCAGTATCATATCCCGGCCTCCATACTTTCTTGATACAGAGTCTTTTCCCGGCGTCCATACATTCTAGATATAATAGTATCATTTCCCGACCTCCATAATTCTTGATACAGAAGTATCATATCCCGGCCTCCCTGCCACCACACTTGGAAAATTGTTACCGGTATTTTGAATTGACTTAAGGCGACAGCTTTAGGGTTATGAGCCTTGGTTGTAGTATACCTTGGGATGATTGTTGAATTTGCATTAATTTTTTGCAGACTTATTTTATATTCTCAAATTTTATTGAACAAATAGTTAAATAATGTAGTTTATTTACATTTTGCTTGCTGGTAGTGAAATTTGTTTAAATAATGGCCACTTTTTGTACTTAAATGTTATAAAAAAAAAGACTTGGAAACTGAAAAGATACTGATTAGGAATTTCATTTGATAAGAAATTGGTGTTAACACTCGTCTCCATGGATACACCTTTTATTGCATGGGTAAAAGGTATAGGTTCAGGGCCCAAGATCATAAAACTTAGTTTTGAGATCAGTCTCAAATCTCAAGGATCTGATTGGCTGAAATGGCGACTGGTCGCCATTTCAGCCAATCAGATGCTTGAGATTTGAGACTGATCTCCAGATTTAGTTGTATGATCTTGGGCATAGGTTCAGATTAGTTGGTACATCTTTGCTATCTGATATGGAGCTACACTGTTTGCTTCTTGGTCAGAAATAACCCTAATGAATCTTAAAGTAAAACAGTGTAGATCCTGATCAGATGGCATGAATGTGTCGGCTGATCTGGATCTACACTGTTAGGCCATGTGATAAAATGTGGCAATCGTGCAAGCTTTGCAACTTAGGGTGACGGTACTCCATTACAAGCCCTAAGAGGTGAATGCAAGACTAGGTCATGCTGACTGCTTCATATTTCTGTGGAGTTATGCTTCCCAAGAACTTGAATATTTATAATTTCAGGTGCAAAAAATGGCCGTTAATTTACGATTTTTATGTGATATTCTTTTTGAACAAAGCTGTGTGATTGTTAAATGTGAAGTGCTAACTGATAATGTGGTGACCTCAGTTATAAATGTTGTGCTGTTCTACTTGTGTTATGCGTATTTAAGGTCTGAACTTTTTTCCAATCAAGGTCTGAACTTTTTTCCAATCGATCATTCTTATTAATACTTAAAATTATGAACCCTTTGCTCCATATATATTTTCCACTTTGTGCAAAAAGTCAATAAGTGCTATGCAATGTATTGTAGTTATTGAGTTTTTGCACTAAGTGGACGAATTATATATTGTTTTTGTTTCATGTGGTCGCATCATGGTCAGAAATAAACTAATAGATAAAAAGCGAAAAATGTAGATCCTGATCAGATGGCACAGATGTGCTGGCAGATCTGGATCTACACTGTTAGCTCATGTGATAAAGGCGTATTTATGGAGTAAAAGGGTTAATATCTGTTTTGGCTAATGGTGAGATTACCTGTCAGATTTTAAGAGTTGACATTTACTGTTAACCCTTTTTTTTTTTCATGGTATATGGCAGTTAAGGTCCAGATTATGTGCACATTCATGCCATCTTACCAGAATCTGCTCTGTTTACCTCCTGATCAGAAATAACATATTGAATCTAAGTGACAAGTTAAGATCCTGTTCAGATTTCAGGATGTGTAGATTGATCTGGATCTACACAGTGCCCGAGGTTATAAAACTGAGATTGGAAACCAGTCTCAAATCTCAAGCATCTGATTGGCTGAAATGGCGACTGGTCGCCATTTCAGCCAATCAGATGCTTGAGATTTGAGACTGGTTTCCAAACTCAGGTTTATAACCTTCAGCTCTGGTCTCATATTGGATAAGTCTTAGCTGATATAGTAAAATTAAGACCAGTTTCATGCTTGTATGTGAAGTTAGTGATCTCAGGTAAAAAAAGGGTATATGTTATAGATGTGTGTAAGAAAAATAACAAAATTATCTTATATTAGCCCTTTATTCCTCGGATATACCTTTTAGCAACTAGTGAAGAGCCACATCAGTTTTGTCTGATCAAGTTCTACATTGTTTGATGATTTATAAGGTTATTTCTGACTAAGGGGTAAACAGTTTAGATGCAGATCAGATGGCTACAGATGTGTTTGCTGATCAGGATCTACAAAAATCACAGCTGGGATAAAAGTGGTATCAATGGAGTTAAGGGTTAACCCTTTACTTTATATTTATGGGTTTCAATGCATGTTTGACCTGTCTAAATCCAGATCAGCCAGCACCTACATGCCACCTAATAAGTTTCTTGCATACCAGATTAGGACATCCGGTGTTTTCACCCGTGTAGGAAATTTCATTTCTACACCCCCCATGTAGAATGAGTCGCGCGCCTTAAATGACGTCACGACGTCTTAGGCAGTTATGAATGAACGATGGAATGTCTCGTATATCACTCCGCTACTATAAAAAAAAATAGTGCTAATAAAAGTTTACAGGAAAATACCCAAAATGCTGAAAATAATACGGTATGCAAGAAAAAGTATCATCCACTTATGTTGGGTAAAGATCGCGTGATCCGGCCCTCGTGAAATATGCACTTAGGCGGAAACTCGGCAGAGCCTCGTTACCGCCCTTGTGCATATTTCACTCGGGCCGGATCAACGATCTTTATCCAACACACGTGAATGATACTTATAATCTGCAATGGTAGCATCTTAGTCAGAAATAATCTAATGAATCTAAAAGTGAACAGTGTAAATCCTGATCAGACGTAATGGATGTGCCAGCTGATCAGGATCTACAGTGATCGCCCACAAAATAAAGGTTTATCAAAGGAGTAATAGGTTAAGAGAATTGGGCTATTAGTTGATTATGCTAAGATATGAAACGATGTTGTATTTTGATACAAACAGTTCAATTTTGTGAAGCCATACCATAAATATTTTAATGTAAAGAGAGTACATGAAAATTAAGTTCCAAAAAATTAAGAACCTACCAAAATGGTTTCTTTATATACAAAATTTTAAGGCCCACAATTATAAAGTACATTCTACATTATTGTTTTTCTTTTCAATTTTCTATATTGATCAAGTGCTAGAATTATTAAAAATAGTCTGTATGGAAAATGTTACTGATATTCTACCACACACATCAATGTGTCGATGGAACCTCTAGTGCTTTGTTCTGATAAGGTAGTCTTTTATTGCATAATGAAAAATGTTTGTCAACTTTTATTGTATGTATGAAATCTCCTAAAAGATTGTTTTCGCATTTATATAGTCTTTAAAACATCATTTTGTATATATATTTTGCACATGTGTATAGCTTTTAGTAAGAAAAATCTTGAAAACGTCTGTCAATTGGACTTGGAAATAAAATGCATTCAATTATCTAAGTTCACTAGTTGTTATTGGTTAAGAATATTTTTTTCAAGGAATATTTCATTAAATCATATACAGTATACAAATTTACCCTTAACTCCACAGATATGGTTATCCCATGTGTAGATCTGTGCCCAAGGTTATAAAACTGAGCATGGAAACCAGTCTCAAATCTCAAGCATCTGATTGGCTGAAATGGCGACCAGTCGCCATTTCAGCCAATCAGATGCTTGAGATTTGAGACTGGTTTCCAATCTCAGCTTTATAACCTTCAGTCCAGATTAGCCTGCACATCCTTGCATTCTGATGAGGATCTATACTATTCCTTTTTTGTCAGAAATAATCTAAAAATGACTGGCTAGATCCTTATCTTCATTGGTCAATTCTGGCACAGAAGCCGTATCCTTGGAGAAAAGGGTTTCATTCATCCAAATCTAATTGCATTGTGTCAGTTTTGAGCATTACATTGTATTGAAAATAGATTTACTAGGCAATCAACTGAGTAACAGTAATACAAGGAAAGCGAAGAATATCCGGTTGTTATGTTTTTTTGAGAATAAGACAAAAGAAATCAACAGAATTTTCTGGCAATTTTTTTAGGAACTGGACAAATACATATATCAAACTTTTAATTTATTGTTCAAGTACCAGAAACCCGAATTCAAGAACCCACAAAAATGCCCACAAATGTTAAAGCATTCACAGTACATGTTTATATGGTTCCAGTTGACTGTTCTGGTTGATGTTGTAGTTGACTATTTAACCTTTCCCTCCATATGTACGCATTTTTACGCATGTGCGACCAGGGTAGATCCAGATCAGCTGGCATGTCCGTGCCATCTGATCTGGATCTGCACTGGTCGCATTTTGGTCAGAAATAACCTAACAATTAAAAAAGCAAACAGTTTAGATCCTGATCAGATGGCACAGATGTGCCGGCTGATCTGAATCTGAACTGTTCACCCATGCAATAAAGGTGTGTCTATGCAGGAAAGGGTTAATTGTTCCAGTCAACTGACCGATGGTTCTGATTTTATTTCAGTGTCATAGGAACCTTACATGTACTGGGGTGTCTAAATACTGTGTTATCATTTAATTTTATGGGGCTTAATTTTCGTGCATATATGATATAGATTACATTTTAGCACAGGCATAAATTTGCGCAATAGTATTTCTCCTATAGGATATTATGTGGTCAATAATCAGTGTGATCTGATTTCACACACACCGCGTACCACAATAGACACAAAAATTTAACCCACAATTAAATGATACTTTAGTAGTTATTTGACTAATAATTAATAAAAAAATTTTATAAGAGTGTTGAAATTGTTTGATGTTCACTTTTATTTGCAATGCTTTTGGAGTTACATCTGCTTTTTTAACAAGCTTTGCATGTATGGTATATAAAGAAAATATTTATGGTTTTTACAGCATTTGCCTAAAGTTATATGTACAACCGAACAGACCATCATGTCTTCCATTTTCTATCATGCTGCTTTTTTGGTTATTTACAATTTTTAGAATCCATTTACATGAAAATATGATGTCCGAGTTTTAATTTTTGTTCTATAATTGAATTTTCACTATCTTTGCTGCTCGTATTTATTAGGCTAAATACACTTGTTTGGCAATTGAACCTCTTGGAAACCTGTTATTTCTGACTGCGTTGTAACTTGTAATGATAAGATAGACAAAATAATATTAACGAAAAGAATTGAGCTACAGCATGCCAAAAATATGTCTTAGTTGATTATTAAGCCAGCAAAATTTATTTAAACTCTTAACTCCATAAATACAAGTTTTATTGCATGTGCGAACATTGAAGTTTCATTTATGCCATCCGATCAGGATCTACACTGTTTGCTTGATAGTTAGAAAAGACATGGATCAAAAAGTGAACAGTGTAGATCCTGATCAGATGGCATGGATGTGCTGGCTGACTTTGATCTACACTGTTAGCATATGCAATAAAAGTGGATATAATGGAGTAAAGAGATAAAAGAACTATATTGTCTTTTATATGAAAATGTCAGATATCTGACAAAAAATACCCAGTACATCTGTACAAGTAAAGAACTACTTTGTTTATGTTTGATTCTGTAACATGAATTTATAAACTTAGATTTGCTGTTCCTTTTGTAGCAGTTATGTTCTGAATGCATTTAGATTTCTTTGTGAAACGAGCACTTTTTGCACAACACAGCGTAGATTTTTTTGTATTTTAGCTATATTGGTACATTTCATAACATGTGAAATAAACATTATGCTGCAATTTTATCGTGACTTCATATTTGTCATCCACTCTTAGGCTCAAAGAAGAATTATGAGAGCTGTTCATGGCCCAAGATCATAAGCTTGAGTTTGGAGATCAGTGTCAAATTTCAAGCATTTGATCACTGTTTCAGCCAATCAGATGCTTGAGATTTGAGACTGATCTCCAGTTTTAGTTTTATGATCTTGGACCCATATTCACCTCCACTGATCATATTTTGCATTATTTATAACCTAATGAATCCTAAACTGAACATGGTAGATCTGGATCTATTGTTTGCCTATGGATAACCACCCTATTCCATTCTACTGGTATCTTCATCATACTTGGTCATAGAGTTTCTCAGCCATATCTAGGTCAAGTTTGATAAACAGCCAGAATGCTCCATGATTTCCAACTTGAAGGCCCTTTATTTGCTAATTTTGAGGAAAAATTTATATTATACTGCGAAGAAATTTGCTTGAATTTTATTAGATAATGTGCCGTTGATGTATATCCATATTTACGGATCGGCCGTAGATATTAATGCACGTGCCTTAATTTCCCTCTCTGGCCTCCTACCTTTTGTTTTTGTCCGCCATTTTGTTTTGAATTTCCGTAAAAATGCATAATTTGAAGCAGAACTTATAAATTATAAAGCGGTATGCTTAGGAATTACTAAAATTGTCACAGAAAATATTTGTGTCTTGTTTTAACGTAGAAAACAATGAGATTATTCCTACAATTTTGTAAATGACTATCAAATCGATAGTCCATTCAATTTCTATAGAAGTGACATCATGCAGGTAAATTAATGACGTCAGACATGTAAATATTGAGGTTCTCAGCGGGGAATTAAGCCGGATATATTGCCGGTCTGGGTGTCATATTATCCCTCGCCTGCGGCTCGGGTAATATGACACCCAGACCGGCAATATATCCTCACATTCCCTGTCAAGAAACCAAATAACTATATAATATCTGCTCTTGAACTTGGAAAGTCTTTATCCATGTTCATCATAATTGGTTATATCGTACTTGGCCAAAATGTTACTGGCTTTATCATATTAGGACAGAATATTACTGGCTATATCAAACTAGGACAGAATATTACTGGCTATATATTAGGACAGAATATTACTGGCTATATCATACTAGGTCTGAATGTTACAGGCATTATCATACTAGGTCTGAATGTTACAGGCATCATACGTGGTCAGAATGTAACTGGCTTTATCTTGTCTCAAGTTTCACAAGGCAGTCGGAACTACAGCAATATCCCCTGCCGCAGATGTGAATGTGGGAAAGGTTATGGATGGTTAAGAGCAAATTAAACATTAGCTCTGGGCAACGGGCAGGCAGGTGGAAGCCAATTCAAGTGCAAGGGTATGTCATGTTTAAATAAGTTTCAGAGTATTGGCCTGCTCAAATACCACAGGCTGCCTTGACCATGAGCCAGCCAGGTTGGAACATGGCTTCTACACATCAGGTTCATGAACTGAACATTTCACTTAAGTTTCATGA
Organism: Corbicula japonica; assembly: GCA_038501625.1. Classification (NCBI taxonomy): domain Eukaryota; kingdom Metazoa; phylum Mollusca; class Bivalvia; order Venerida; family Cyrenidae; genus Corbicula; species Corbicula japonica. The sequence continues at coordinate 9,615,381 of JAZAYU010000012.1, forward strand.
TATTCATTCCAGGGGTTCAGAAGATATGAACTGGACACGAAATGCATCGTTCAAATCTTCAAACACCACTGGTGACCTTGACATTGAGCCGGCCATGCTGGAACCTGGGTTCTGCACATCGTCTTGATGGGGAGAACATTTGACTAAAGTTTCATGAAATTCGTTCTAGGGGTTAAAAAGTTATAGACCGGACACAAAGCATGCAACCTTAATGAAATTCCTTCAAGGCTTTTCAAAAAACACCACTGGTGACCTTGACATTGAGGCGGCCATGTTGGAACATGGGTTCTGCACTTCATGGGGAGAACGTTTGACTAAAGTTTAATGAAATTCCTTGTAATGGTTGAAAAGTTATGGACCGGACACGAAATATGCTCAAACACCACAGGCAGCCTTGACCTTGAGCCAGCCAGGTTGGAACATGGGTTCAGCACATCATGTTCATGAACTGAACATTTCACTTAAGTTTCATGATATTCATTCCAGGGGTTCAGAGACCTCTAATTAACTTGCCAGTTTGTGTACATAAACTGTATACAGCTGAGACCTCTTAAATTTAGTCTTAACATTTTGAGAATGTGCTACAAATTTGTTGTTGATGTTGTTTCACTTACAGTGAATTAAATATTCAGAAAAGCCTGATTTTGAAAGTGCTTTAAAGAAAGAAAGTTTATTTGGTCAGTATCCATAGAAAATGACAAAATTTACCCTATAAAATCTTCCAGAGCAAAGTTCTTAATATTGCATAACACAGATCTAAGCAGCAAAGTTCAATAGGTCATTTGCCAGGACTGGATAATAAACTAATACATCTTATGATATGATTATTCAGAAAAGATTGAATTTTAAGATGGTATAAAGTTTGTGTCAAAATCTGGTTGATAACTGTAGAAAATCAAAGGTTAACAGAATTTTTTTTTTAAATCCCCAGGGCAGTGCTCAACACAGGTGGCCTTGACCTTGAGCCAACCAGGTTGGAACATGGGTTCTGCACATCAGGTTCATGAACTGAGCATTTGACTAAAGTTTCATGAAATTCCTTCAAGGGGTTCAGAAGATATGAAGTACATGGTTCAAATCTTCAAACACCACTGGTGACCTTGACCATGAGCTGACCATGTTGGAACGTGGGTTCTGCACATCCTCTTCATAGGCTGAGCATTTGACTTAAGTGTCATGATCATGAAATTCCTTCTAGGGGTTCAGAAGATATGAACCGGACACGAAATACATGGTTCAAATCTTCAAACACCACTGGTGACCTTGACCTCGAGCCGGCCAGGTTGGAACATGGGTTCTGCACGTCGTCTTGATGGGGAGAAAATTTGAGTAAAGTTTCATGGAATTCCTTCAAGGGGTTGAAAAGTTATGGACGGGACACAAAGTGCATGCACGGAAGGACGTACGGACGGACAAAGACCATTCCTATATCCCCCAGCCGCTATGCGGCGGGGATAATAACCTGCCCGATTGCTCTAGAATGATGGTCCTTTATTTGCTGATTTTTGGTCGTCTCTCCAACTTAAACAGCAGAATGTTAATGAGTATAATATCTATGCTCAAGTCTTCAATAGATAGACAGTAGCAGTCATTCGGGAGTTACAGCCTTTTATAGCAAGAAAACGCCCATCACTATGGAGTTAAAGCCCTTTATTTAATATTGCTCCATCCAATAACTTATGCCTGCTTATTGCTTTATCTTCTAGGCCATAAACTTGGTCAGAATATTTATGGGAATTAAGGTCTTCGTCAAGTTCGGTAACCCCCTTTACTGCATCAGTCAGGTTTCAGTTATAACCCCAATTTTGTCTCCACCAATAAGCAATGATATTTGATGATATTTGATGAATGGCATTTTTGTGCCACTATACATTCGACAACATATAAGAAGGAATTTTTGATGGAAATAGTATTATGCAATTATCAGACATTCAAAAATCCAAAATAAGAGAAGTATCATCACATTAATTCGGTACTACAAAGTTAAACTTCACAGCACAACAGTGCCGTCAGAGACAAAATCACCAAATAGACAGTGGTAAAAGTCATGAGCTTGTTCACAATGCAGAGGATTTGCATCATCTCACCTTATGAACATCATGCTATACTGGGCCCAAAGATCATTAAACTAATTCTAGAGACCAGTCTCAATTCTTAAATTTCTGATTGGCTGAAATTGCGACTGGTTGCCATTTCAGCCTATCAGATGCTTGAGGTTTGAGACTGGTCTCCAGATTAAGTTTTATGATCTTGGGCCCAGGTAGCCATTCAGGATGCAGCAAGACTTGAACACTTCTTTTTGAGTTATTTACATTTAATACGTCTAACAAAAAGCTTCAATATACAGTTCATGACAACAGAAAGCATCAGTTCATCAAAATCACATACAAATACAGATCTAATTGATTGTAAATTTGACTATCTTTTCCTTCAAAAGTATTCTTTCACAAGAACACAACTTACAGGCACAAACCAGATTAGCAAATCGCTGACACAGTTTCCAATTTCATGTTTGAAATTTACATTCACATCAATTGCAAGACACAAGTTGCAAGCTACATACCTGGTCATTGTCTCGGGAATGACATGCTGATTTATAAGTATTACAATGTAGTTATTACAGAAATTCTCTTTCTTGCCAATTGCTGTTACACTGCTTCCATTTTTTTAACATTTAACTAAAATCACGATTTACGCTATTTACTTTTTGAAGTATTTGGTCATTTGTAACCAAAAGTAGAATAGTGTATATCAAATCAGATAGCACTTGTGTGCCAGCTTTTCTGATCTACACTGTTCACACTTTTGATAAAGGGCGTATGAATGGAGTTAATGACAGTTTTGTTATTAATAAAAGAATGTAATATATAAATGATATTCACAACAATCTGCGAGTTAACATTAAGTAGACGAAAGTTATTGTTAAGTTGACATTTGTGTGATAGACAATTTCATTTAACAATGGCAAACTAGTGTTCCACAATATGCTTATTTAATAATTCAACTCTGAAAATTAGTATTGAATGAAAAAGTATTACACACAATTAGCTTATGTAAAGTTATTTGTTTTTCTGTTAGCATAATATCACATGTAGAATAGTGATGTTCTTTTTAACTCTTTACTCCATAGATCGACTTTTATCCCATGGACAAAAAATTGTAGATCCAGATCAGCAACCACAGATGCCATCTGATCAGGATCTACACTGCACTTCTTTGTCAGAAATTATCTAATGAATCTTAGAGCAAAACTTGTAGATTCTGATCTGATGGCATAGATTTGCTGGTTGATCTGGATCTTCACTGTTCAGCCATGCAATAAAAATTGTTTCTATTGAGTGAAAGGTTAAATAATCCAGCAAATATTCTGACCTTGATAAAAAAACAAAAACAATGTTGACACATGACGAATCATGAACTTCAATCAGTAAGGCAACCTCACCGACTATTAGGCCTTCCTCACTACAACTTTGTAAAACATTGTTAACAACTACTATTAAGGATATTCATGCATCCTCAAATAGCAGTTAAAAATTCATAACAATTAAAATGATATCAAAATTGAAATTTCAAAGCTAAAATATACATAAATGCACCACCTCAAATTAATTCATCATGCATACATTTTATGTACACAAAGATTGTTAAACAATACATAATTATTCTGTCAATGTCTTTCACTCAGAAAATGAAACAAGAGTTCCTTGAAATACAAATGACATGAGCGGACCAACAATTGTTCTTACACAAACATACACCCATCACGCTTGATACATGATTTGAAATATTCACAATTTGTCCATAAAAGTAAAGCTTTAAACTTCACTGCAAATGATGCAAGTAAATGTGATAATTTAACCCTTTACTCCATTTAAAAAATGTAAGGTAAGGTAAAGGGTTTATAGAATTCTGACCTGACCAATACACGCCAATTTTGATTTCTATCAACTCCACTTTCTACACTACATTTTATCACATAGAAAAAAATATGATTACTGAAAGCTAAAAAAATATGCATTTCAACAGACATAAAATGTAGTAATTATACTACCAGTAAAAGAGGTGGGCTATATACTGCGGTACACCGGTTACTGTGGTATATTTGCAGATGAATTGCTATTTCAATATCATTTTCAAATACCATTATTTGTTTTATTAAATGAAACCTACTTAAACAAAATTACGCAGTACGAAGTTTTGAACTCATTTCTGGTAATGACATAGAAACATATTTCATGTGGCATAGCTGAACAAAATTGTTCTTATTATTAACATCACCACTTTGCAAAGACTGCTTTCCACATTTCTTTAACCTCTTCATTCGTATTAATTTACCGCTGGAGGATAAATGTGCATCCTCTTGCAAAATTATGACCGTTTATTCAAGCGGTAATGACTTATCACACATTTATTCCAGGCTGTCTAGAGCTTCAATGCATCAACATTATTGAACTGGTGCTGCCCCCTGCTCCACTGCGAACTGCACAGTGCCGCCCTGGTTCACAATTGCCTGCGTAACCTCATTTGGATCATTGGTCTGTACGATGATGATCGTTTCTTGCCCCTCCTGACCCTGTATCGCCTGAACAGCCTGATATTGACCATCATTAACCATCGCCGCATACTGTCCCTCAGAGACAGTTACATACGTCTGTCCGTCTTCGCCCTGGAGTTCCCCGATCTCCTCCCCTTCTTCGTCCTCGTCTTCTCCCATTTCCTGTTTCACGTAGTCGTCATCATCTTCATCCTCATACTCTATCTCGTACTTGCGAATTATCGCCTGGGCCGATTCCCCGGCAGATACGTGTACCTTTCCAATATGTTCCAGTAGCATCTTCTTGCGTTTGAACGTCTCCTGGCACATATCACACTGGTAGGGGCTCAACTTCTTGTGCACAAGCTTAAATATAAATAAATATTTATTATTCATAGCTTTTGTCCGAGCTGAGACAAAAGTGTTTTCTGTCCCCTTTTTTTGGTGGCACATTTTCAGTTCTCTCCGCTCATGATTTTAGAGAACCATGCAATTTTTTTTACTTTTACTAGAGTTTCAACTACTTTAATAATTTCATTTACTTAGTAAGTAACAGATTTTGCTAATTAGGATACATACGTTGTTATTGTTACTATAATAAATTTTGGAATTGTTAAATTTTTGACTTTTGACTTTTAAAATTGTTGTATGTGATGTGGTAAAAATATTGCAGATTTCCAATGTTATTTTATGCATACAATGCTTTATCAATTAGTTTGTATTTAAGAAATAGTATCTTCCAGCATCATGGAATATCACTGGGATAAAAGGATGGGTGTGGGATGGGCTGTGATGGGTGGGGGCAAGGAGTACAGATGCTCAAGGATGTTATCATGAGGGACAAAGCCCCAAATGATTTATTATTACTATGCATACATTGGTGATTTATCAAATATTCAATCATCACTGTACTGTCTAGAGGGAATCCTGGAGGTGCTTAGATTAACTTACCTGAATGTGTGACATCAGATTAGACTTGTTATTAAAGCAGCGTCCACAGTCATGACACTTGTGTGGTTTCTCTCCTGAAAATATCAAGCAAATGTCAAATATGAAACTTCACTGAAGGTACACATCTTAAGAACAAATACATATTTTACAATGCATATATTTAAACTACTGGAGTGAACAGACCAATGTCAATCACAATTTGAGAACTGTTAAGATACAGTGTTAACTACCACACTCCTGTTATTATTAATAAATTTCCTCTTTAAACTATAAAGCTAAAAACAAATGCAATTACACAATTATAGCAACAAACTTGGTTTCTATAAGCCTAAAAATCTTGATTAAAAAATTAAAGGTTTAAAATAAATTGGTTTTAGGTTTACTCCATCAAACACCTAATTTGGAGGTTTCTGGTACCATTCCACGGCAGTCATCATGCATTATTTTAACTTTTAAATTGCCAGTCTAAATAACCAAAAAAGGAATGTTCAGCCGTACTCAAAGAAAACAAGGTGAGAAAACTAATTCACTTACCAGTATGAATCAACATGTGCCTATCCACATGGTATTTCTTGGTGAACCTTTTCTCACATACAGAGCAGATAAAGATCTTCTGGTTGGGTGATTTCCAGCCTTCGTGAACTCTCTTTGTGTGACCAATCAAGGCTCCGAGCGTCTTGAACGCAGCCTTACACGTGTTGCAGAGATACTGACGTGTATGCAGGTGCATACCCTTGATATGGGTGTTCAAATTTCCTCGGAAAGCAGAGGCATAATCGCAATGGGGACATTTGTACGGACGACGGCCAGAATGAACGGTTCTCATGTGCGAGCTCATTCCAGTCTTCAGTACTACCTTGCCGCAAATAGGACAGGGGATCTGCATGCGATTCTGCTGATGAAGTTCCATGTGGCGTTTCAAGTTCTTGGATATCTTGCCACATTCTGGACAAGCCTCACCTTCTTCACTATCTCCCATGGTGGACACCTTCATAATTCTCTCTCTCCACTTGGCATTCCGCATCTCTTCGTCAAAATCTGGCTCATCCTTGTGCTTTGTTTTTATGTGCTTCACCAAACCAATAAAAGCTTTATCACAAAAGGGACACTTCAAGGCTTCTTCAGCATTTCTCTTGAAAGACCTCCTTCTATTTTCAGTATCTTCAAACAAACCTAGTCCATCGTCCTTAAACTTCTTCTTTCTAGGCGAATCATCAGCTTCCCAATCTTCCAGTTCAGCTCCCAGTGGGCCAAATCGTTTCTTCTTCAACCTTGGATCAGTCTGTGTCATAACCGTTCTCTTTCCAGGTGTCTCGGTGAACGTCACAACTTCTACAAAGTTCTCTATTTCAGGTGCTTCAATGGGAGTCTGTGTGGAAAACGTTTTCATCACTGGAATAGGAGTAGTTGGTGTTGGCTTCAGTTCTCCTGATGGGATATATTGAGAGGTGGAAGGTTGTGGGACATGTTCAACTTCTTCAAAGCTGTATGGGTCACCGTCGCCAACCTGCTGACCACGTCGGATCACAGCATTTTCATATTCTTCATCGTCTTCTTCCATAAATTCTTCCTCCTCCTCTTCATCTTCTAGTTCTTCAATCTCCTCCTCTTCTTCAATCTCTTCCTTAACACCTGTAGCTGTTTCCATTGTCCCTCTCTTCTTCTTTGCAGGTGTTTCCATATCAACATCAAACACCTGTCCACGCTTCCTTCCTATTGGACTTTCCTCTTCTTCCTCTTCCTCTATTTCTTCTTCTTCTTCATCTTCAACTTCAAACACTTCGGCTTTTTTACCCCTTCCTCTTTTTGGTGTTTCTTTCTTAGCTGGTGTTGCTGTTCTGGTAGGTTTTCCACGTTTTTTTGGTGTGAATTCTTCAACTTCTTCCTCTTCTATATCTTCAAACTCTTCCTCTATCTCTTCTTTCACAACTTTCTTTGCTCTACCTCTACCTTTCTTTGGAGACACCTCTTCTTCAACCTCCTCCTCTACTTCTTCTATGTTTTTCTTCCCCCTGCCTCTTCCTCTGCCTTTAGGGGTTGGTGTAGCTTTTGGTTCATCTAAAGACTTTCTGCCTCGACCTCTTCCTTTTTTCACAGGAATTTCTTCCTCTTCTTCTTCTTCTTCTTCTATATCTTCTTCTATCTCCTCCTCCTCATCATCAGCAACTTCTTCCACCTGCTTCTTTCCTCCCTTTCCCACCTTTGGGGTCTCTCCAGCACCTCTTGTCCTTTTCGGGTACTTCTTTGCATCATCCTCTTCATCTACTATCTCTTCAACTTGTTTTGGTGGTCTCCCTTTCCCTCTTCTTGGGGTTACTACCTTCTCTTCAATTTCATCAGATTTCCCCAACGACTGCTTGCCACGCTTAGGTCTACCCCTGCCCTCCTTAGCAGGAGCTTCTGCCTCAATAACAGGAGCATCTTCATTACCATCATCCTTGCTCTCAGCTAAATCTTTCTCCTCTTCAAGAACAGGAGGGGACATGGACTTTTCCTTTCCTACAGTAGTGATTACTTCTCCCGACTTGATGGTCTTCATGGTAACCTGTAATTTAGATAATTCTGTACTTGTAGTTAATCAAATAAATTACTGCTACAGGTTTCAAACCTACAATTATTTTCAAAAATCTTTGAAATGTTATATGGCAAATTCAAGAAATTGCATTTCAAAGCAAAGGAAGTTTACACCATGTAAAAAAATAGCACAAAAATGATTCGGTTTATATATATTGAAACTTGCTGTAGAATTATATAAACTCATTTCAAGTTCATTACATTTTTCTACCATTATTAAATTATGCCTAGGAGTGTCCAACATGTAACAGAGAGGAGGCATTTTATGGCCAAATAATACTGTAATCTTTCATAAGACTTTGTCTCAGTTTCTGCTTTAGTTTACAAATTTGTCTTGTCTTTTACTTCCAGTTCTTCAGTATTTTACGAGTATTAAAAATTTTGTTAAATGATTGTGTTAATCAACTTAATGCAAGTACACAAGCACCAGCTACTGTATTCAGATTATACATCTGAACCCTGTTTGACCCTTATATCAAGTCGTCGACACCAGGCTCAACATTTGCGTGTTAACCCTTTCCTTGATATATATGCATTTTTACACATGTGTGACCAGTGTAGATCCAGATCAGCCGGCACATCCGTGCTGTCATATCAGGATCTGCACTGGTCACATTTTGGTCAGAAATAACCTAATGAATCAAAAAGCAAACAGTTTAGATAATGTGCCGGCTTATCTGAATCTAAACTGTTCGACCTTGCAATAAAGGTTTATCTATACAGGAAAGGGTTAAACAATAATATGTATTTTATGCTTTTTCCAGTGAATAATAGAATGTGCTCTGTGATGCAATATTTCACCAATATGAAACTGTGGATTATCATTTTTATTTTAGTTTTATGTTGGTACCCATGCACACATAATAATCCTAATGACAATGTCTAGAAAACGGGTTTAATATTGTGTCATGATGAAACATCGTTAACTTTTTTGGGCACCATATCATTCAAATGATAGGAAATAGGTCCCTTCCAAGGCCAGATTTGATAAGATACAAGTGAAGTGATTACCATGACTTCTGAGGCAGAAGTAGCAGCATCTACCTGTTTATTGTCAGTGATGTCATCCCCACCTTCCAATGGTGTGTACGTCTCGGGGACTATCACTGGTTCATTCACTGGTACACCAAACCCTTCAGCAACCACCTGAATTACATTCACCATTGTTTCAAGCATTCAGACTTCCCGAAAGTTGAAAAAAAGTGCAAGATATTTCGTGAAAATCTGTCTGACCGAAACAAATTCTGTCAGACTAAAGCATGTTTGAAAGAAGTTTGCAAGTATAAGAAGTTCAATTTTTTGTCTCACACTCGGACTAACATAAGCAATCACGTAGGACCAGACCAAATTTTACCGGACAGGTCCTTCGGTCTGGCAACTTTCAGAACATCTGAGCATTAAACAATAACACAAGTGACAATCCTAAAATAAAATACTGTACAATGTTTCAAATAACACATTTCTTTTTACTCTTATTTTCTCACATTTTGGCCTTGGGTCTTTTTCATGAAACACCGTCTTTTTACTATTACATTATCAAAAACAGAAAAGAGAGAAATGCTGAAACATTTAACAATTTAGAGTGAAAAGAAATGGGTTATTAATAATATTCATCCCTGAAATGATGTAAATATTACATAGTAAATTGTTCCATTAAGAAATTATTTGAACTGATTTGACAGAAGTCTTCAATGAAGTGAAAATCATGGTTGTGCAATTTCCTGGGACTTGAACTGCACCTGAATTCAACTATTTATTTTTATAATTTGTCATTTAATAAGCAAAGTTTTCACTTTGTAGACTGACATAACCCAAAACAAAGTGCATAGCATTAATTTGTTAATTACTAGATAAAGTTGTCATTTGGGACTCAAATGTGGCATCATTACATTTCAAGCCATGACTGGTTAATGCACAAAATTGAACTCCAGAGAAATTAAACTTCTTACAAGATTAATGTACATTGTACTGCTAGAATTAAATTATCAGTTGCAACCAAGAACTGCATGAAAATGTATTGCATATTTCGAAATGTTTGATTTATTTCCCTGATCAAACTTGTTTAAAATACATCATTTTATGAACTTACATTTCCTGCAGCACCTCCTTGACTGAATGCTGAAAACAGAAGCAAAAAGACACATTGAACTTTGTCTCAAGGTATTGCCCTAGTGGACCAAATGGATCTTAAGCTCTTGCCTAAAAAGCTAGCCAACTTTGACCAAAATATTTTCATTATACTCAGTGATAATGAGACCTCAATTAGGGCAACACATTACACAGTTCTCTCATTTGACATAGTGACCTGGTTTTTTGGTCTCAGATGACTGAGTTTCTGTCTCTCTGAATACCAACAAGACAAACACTGACTAACTGATAATGATTTGACGGAAGATGTACATCTAGTCTAATAAACATCACTGCATACTTCGTTTTATTCTAGCTACCAGAAATTGATTACAGTAATTTCTGTTACAAAGAGAGTTTTCGATGTTTACAAAAATAAACCATATTTGTTTAACAGTACTTTACCTTGCTGGCCTGCTTGCTGACTATATAGTTCCTGGGTTCCATTGATGAAGTCCTAAAATGAGAAGTATAAATCATTAAAACTTAATTTTTTCTTTTTGGTATTACAAAACTGGGAGAAATGAATACTATTCAATGACATTATTATAAGAAAGTTTACTACATCTGCCAGTTGGTTCTTTCCTTTTAAGCAGAGGCCATTCCCTCTCAATAAACAGGGGTTTTCCTAGCCTTTCTGAGGGTCCGGAAAACGGACCCTTTCCCAAAGCAAACGGACCCTTTCCCAATTCAAAATTTCTTCCTTTTTTCCCAATTGAATCCACATATAATTTTCAAAACATAAGAAACAGCGTTAACTTTCGCTTTACGTTGTAAACAACAACTGACTGCTTTATCTCACACTATGCATGTGACGTCACAACCAGGCGTAAAATTTGCTAATCCTGGATAAATTTACACTTCTCTAGACACGCCTATATTTCACAACAATCGGTAGATATCGCGAGATATTTTGATTCTCGCAAGATTATGCGACAGCGTGATTACACAAACTGTCAAAACTGTCAAAATTGTGTCTTTGACAATTAAAAAGGTGTATATTTAGCTGTTTGTCGGCGCTTAATTAATTTTTGACGGTAAGTGATTAGGTAAGTTGATTGCCAATGCAATGATTGAATCAATTAGTTCACAGTTGTTAATTTAATCGCGTTATTCCAAATTATATATCTTACAGTACTGACTAATCCGTTCATTCTACGGAAAATTCGTCAGTTGAATTTTAAAATAATGTTTTAATTTATTGATCTATCTGCTTAATAACTGTGTTCAGTAATGATGAATAGATTTTAGAATGGATCATTTTTTGATACGAAGGTAACTATTAAGTGTTTTGCGATATTTTGTCTAAAGCAAAAAGGGAGATAATAAGTTTTATTATTAAATTGACTAAAATACAAAATCTCCGCAAATTATTTCTATGCGCTAAAATTTTACTAAATAAATATTATATGAACAAAAGAGATGAAAAACAGCAAACATTTTTACAGATTTGTAGTCCACTATTGTAAAATAAAAAATTATATATATACTAATCATAATTTCATTTCAATGTAAATCATATATCACAAGAACAGAAACATGATAGTTTGTGTGTTCTGGGCATATGGTTCTAGTAGCAAAAAAAAACAACCTTATTTTTTCAAACTATTTGCATTTCAGACGGATATTGCCATTTATATACACAACAAAAGTAAAACAAATGGGACATACAAGTGCAAGTTTTGTTTGTGATATATAAATATTATGATTTCAAAATTCCCAAAACTTGTACTTTTGTCAATAAAAATTCCCAAAATGAAACATTTCACACGCTAAAATTTCCCAATTCTGGCCAGGGTCCTTTTCCCAAAATGGCTAGGAAAACCCGATAAAACAACTTGTACGCCACATTTATTTGATTTGGGAACTTTTTTATTAGTTAACACAACTGATATTCAACAAAAAACTGGCATGAACGGATGCAGTTTTCCTGAAATGACCTTAATATTCTGTGTGCAAAACTATTCTAAATATGTTACCTGCTGTGCAAGGGCTGCCTGATCTGCCATAATCACTGGAGGTACAGCTTCCGTCACAGGTTGTATCGATCCGTAACCATCTCCTTCAATACAATGACATTTAATGTTCATTTTTTGGATATTACAGGGGTTTTTTTCCTTATCAAACTGACGCCGATAGTCGGCGTCTTCCCCTGGAAAAAATGCCCCAACGAAAATCACTTTCCCCCTTGTAAAGTGATAATTTTTTATCAAAACGTAAACTGAAGCTTAATTTATAGTTATGTTAAATCTATTTCATCTAAAATCTACACAATTTTCACAAACATTTGTTAGAAATTAGGTACATACAAATGTTACTAAATTTAGATTTGCTACGTCACAGAAACTGTATCCTGGTCATCAACTTTAACATTAGTGTTACTGGATTATCGTCGTGTTCAGATTAAAGTTTTAAATAGATTTTACAACAGTTGAGTATCTTGCATCCGAAATCATTATGATTCTAAGCACACATTTAATGGATACATTTTAAAAAGGCTCCGAAAGTGAGCAAGTGTACTCTAGTACTGTTTAAGAACAGATAACAAAGAGACATGCCTCTGTATGCTAAATAGACAGTTTGGTAATGAAAGCTAAAGTAAAAAAAGAATAACAGAAGCATAAACTTGAGTATAAACATTCACTGTTGCTAATACAAGTAAGAGTGTATAATAAACTAAATTTTCCCCAATTTTGTATTTTTCACGCATTTTTCCCCTTTTGACCAGCGTCCAGCGTCTTCCCCTCTTCCTTAAAAAACTCCTGTATTAATAAAACACTTGAACAGTATTTTTATCCTTTGTAAGCAAAACTATGCTAACTTCATATAAACAAGAGGTGGTAGTTATTGATCAGATAAGGTCTGGTAACAGATCAACATGCAAAGCAATATACCACTGCCTTTTGAAAGGGGGCAAAATAAAGAAGCTCATCAGAAAGTTTTGCATAAAGATGTTTTCACAACTATTTTAAAGATTTGTTTATGTTCTGATCTGCTAAGTAAAAAACATGAAAGTCCACATGAAAACAATTAAAATACCTTGGCCTTGATAAATGACATTGGAATTCTGTGCAGTAACAAACTGGGCCTTCCCTGTACCAGCTACAGCAGGCATCATATTGGAGCCTTCCATGCCAGCCCTGAAAACAACAAAACTATTTTAAACGGAACAAACTGAGGTAAGTTTTCCGTGATATCCATGAATTTGGGAATTCATTCTTGCCAGTAGTGAAGAGCAAACTATCACAATAATAAGAATGGAATCCAGTCTCAATCCTCAAGCATCTGATTGGCTGAAAAGGAGACTTAAGGCCTATCAGAAGTCCATGTTAAGAGGAGGAACTATAAAACACCAGAAACCAGACCATCATATTCTTGCATACCAGATCAGGTCATCCGGTGTTTTCACCCGTGTAGGAAATTTCTATCCTACACCCCCCATGTAGAATGAGTCACACGCCTTATATGACTTCACGACATCGTACGCAATTATGAATGAACGTTGGAATGTCTGGTATACCACTCCGCTACTATAAAAAGGTAGTGCAAAGAATAATTTACAGGAAAATACCCCAAAATGCGGAAAATAAATACGGTATGCAAAAAAAGTATCATTCACTAATGTTTGGTAAAGATCGCATGATCCGGCCCTCGTGAAATACGCACTAAGGCGGTAACTCGGCAGAGCCTCGATACCGTCCTTGTGCATATTTCACTCGGGCCGGAACACGTGATCTTTACCCAACACACTGGAATGATACTTATAAATTTTTATGGGCCACTCTGTATTGACCCATTTTGACACTCGACAAATTTATCGCCGATTTTGATGACCAGGGCTTTTCTGTTCCTTCTTTACCTGCGGCCAGTTACAGGTGCTTTCTCCAATTAATTTTGCTTTAAATTCATGTATATTTCCCTAAAATGATACTTCACATGCAGTTTTTCATTCCTCTTTTGAGATATAATCATTCTACATTTCCAGACGTAAAGGACAACAATAGACCCTTTCATAGAAGTAAGAAAAAAAAACTTGTGACCTAATTTCAGAACCTGTAAGATTGTCTAAGACTCTGTTTATGTTCGTTAGATTTTTTTCTGACCTGGTTGTATTTATGATCTGCTTATATCTCTGCTTTTGAAATGTGCTGGTACAGTGTGGTTGCAAAGCTTTTGTCACCAAAATTTCTGCTTCTAGATTAAAACAAATTTTCTATTTTCCAGTTTTAAATAAGATATTAATCTAATTCTCAATTTAGTCAGACTTTAAACGTATAGCAAAGGTCTATTCTAGTCAAAATTACTAAGCCATACATAATAAAACGTCCGGGCTTGCCAGACATCCAAAATCAAATCCGCCATTTTTTCGTCACCACGCTTTTCGAGACAGGGAACAGGTCCTACTTTAGGCATCTGTACAACAAATAGGCAGCTTGCAACTGCAATCAAATTTTGTATGCATCTTCAACGATAAATTCCTGTTCCAACAGTGACCATTGTTTTTGCAGGGTACATAATTTTTATGCAATTTTGGCACAGTACTTGTCCCCCTTCTCAAGGGCACGTAACCAAATGCGTCGCCATCTTTGAAACCTGCATAAATTTTGTTGTCCGGTTATCGCCCATTTAATAATGGCAGCGCCTAGAAAAGTATGTTAACTTAGGAGAAGTACTTACTTTACAGGCGTTGTCAGCGTCTTAAATCGTTTAAATCTCGCTAGTTGATGATGCGGGCTCAAAATAAAGAAAACCGTGTGTTAATTTATGTCGCCATTCTCTTTGTCGGTGAAACACCTCGGGCACGCCGGTGAATGATTACCCAAAATGCAATGCGCCACGCGCGCTGAAATTATGAATGAAATATACTAGTGACCGTGGGAAATCTCGTAGGGGTCCTCAACGGGACCGAAAAAGCAACTACGGTTTGGGGGCCTTTTCACTAAAATTCATGTCTAATTTTTGTTTTTCAAGAATTCTTGGCAATCAGGCGTAATACTGATATACAGTCATGATATTCCTGATGATATACAGGCAAATTTGAAATCTATTTTTATTTTTATTGGCTAATTAATATATACGTTGTTTATTTTTAATTAATTGTATTTTTGAGTAAATGAATAAAAACCCCTTAAACTATATAATACATAAATATACGAATAAATAGGTATTTTAATGATAGAATAAACTATGTATAGAACATATGTATAAAATCTTCCAATAGGGAAGTCGGTTACTATAATAAATCTATGCAAATTTTTTTACACCTAAGTTCAATTTTTTTGACCGTTTTGTTCTTAATTAAAAATATATAATTTGTATAATTTTTATCATTAAATAATTAAAAATTTGTATGTGACAAATACGACATAATAGTTAGTTCGGGTTATCATCATTTATATGATTTTCCTCAAAATGCACCCGACAGCAGGCACCAAAATGTCTGACTGAAACATTTGTAGTAGGTCCCAACGTCCAAGCTCCTGCACCACCCAGAATAAATTTATATTTATTTATGACATTGTTCAAACTTACGAAAAATGACCGTTACACCACTAATTATAAAAAAAAGAAATGGATTTTTCTTGAGGAGTCTAATATTAACTTTATATACACATCATAAAATGGAAAACAATAGATACTGAACAAAAATAAAAAGTATCCACTTTTTATGCTAATATTCTCATTAACATATTTTCAATTAGACAGGAATGCTTTGAAAGGTGTTTTAGTGGTTAATCTCAGTTGGTTTTAAGTTTAACTTTTCCATGATAAACACAAACTTTCACACCACCACCTGAGCAATTGCCACACCCCCCACCTATAAATCACATATTGCATTTTCGAGTAGACTTTTTAAACCTTATCATGTAATTTCATGATAGTAAAAGACTACTGCGGTTTAGTTTTATTTCGCGCGGGTTCAATTTTCGCGTATTGCTCCCTAGGGTAAATTCGCGAATTCAAACCCCCGCGAAATGAAACAGTGTATTAACATATCTTAATAGAAAAAAATGCGCGCGCGAGTTCATTCCCGCGCTGATATCAAATTTGTGGCTTAACGCGCGAAAATTCTTTCATACGAAATAAATATCATACAGTAGTATGAAGCTCGCTGGACGCTGGTACTTTTTGACATCGCTCCCCATCGACTTTAAACAGAAATCGCCAAGCGATCCCACCTTCTAATCCCCACCTCTCTTAATAAATGGCTCCTTTGGAGCTACTTTTCGAACAACGAGAGGGGCGTAGCGTGAATGGGATGAGTGTTACTCATGATGTGGGTTTGGGAGGACTATCTCCCGGGTTTGGTAAGGGGGCCCGAGGGTGAACAGCAGGAATTGTGTTTTATTCTTGTGGCTTTTAACGAGTTTTAGAAATTACGTTTAAACATACAGAATGATTTACTGACCAGTTAACCATTCCCTCCTTATTTTCACCTTTTATCGCATGTGCGAACAGTGTAGATCCAGATCAGCCAGCACAGCCGTGCCATCTGGTCAGGATCTGCACTCTTTTCTTTTGGTTAGAAATAACATAAATCGAAAAGTAAACATTGCAGATTCTGATCAGATGGCACGGATGTGTCGGTGATCTGGATCTACATTGTTCGCCCACAGATAAAGGTCATATACTCATTCTCTCACCAGAGGGCGTGCTACACAAGTTTCGCTTGTAAGCGAAACTTGTGTAGCACGCCCTCTGGTGAGAGAATGGTCATATACTATGGAGAAAAGGGTTAAATTCACTTCTTGACACGAAAGATTCCCATTTTACACCCAATATAACTCACATTTTATTGCATCGTCGTATTTTTAAAGAGTTTCATGTTTTAACCTTTATTAAGTTTCACGAGAATAAATTGCTAAATGAGAATAAATGTGGTATCATTTTATTTCGCACGGGTTTAAAATTCGCGCATTAAGCATGTGGCCAATGCGCGAATTTTAAATCCCTTTAAAATAACTCTGTGTGTTAGTTTATCTTCATCGAAACATACAAATGCGCATATTTCTGCTCGCGTGAATTGGCCTATGTGGTTTTTGCGCGAAAATTCTTTACCGCGAAATTAAATGATATCACAGTATTGCCCGCTGCTACGCTCTTGACATCGCCCCACAACTCCACCCTCGTCCATCCCTTAGCTTCCCCTGGAAGTTTGATCGACAATGGCAGAAGACAGAATGCCATTGTGAATAGATGCATTCATTGACAATCATTCTAACAAAAGGTCCCGATAGAAAAGCCTCACAAATAATCATTTTAACAAAAGCGTGTAGCCAAAGTTTGCAGAACCAATCACAAATTCGCAACAGTAGATTTAAATATCAAAAGAGTATAATTTTAAATAATAAAAGGTGCCTGCTCGCGAAGACAATTTAGAGATTAATTGGAAGTTTTGGTAAATGGGGATATTTCTTATGAATTTAGACCTACATGTATCCTGGCCGCACAAGAGGTAAAGTATTTCAAAATTTTGTGGTTACTTTGATAATGTACTGCTAAAATAAAAAAGCTACATGTACACATTACTCGAGAAATACGACATCATGGAGAGAAATGTGCAGTAGTGCCCGTATTAGGTAGCGGTGGCTCAATTAGTAGAGCTTTGGTACAGGAAACCGGAGATCCCAGGTTCGAACTTCCAGGGCCCAAGATCATTAAACAGGAGACCAGTCTAAAATCTCTAGCTTGCATCTGATTGGTTGAAATGAAAATTACCGGTATTCTCCATTATAGCCAATCAGATGTTTGGGATTAAAGACTGGTCTCCAATCTCAGTTTTGTGATCTTGGGCCCAGGTCAGTGTTTAAACATTTTTTTCCTCCGTAAGTGGTATCATTTAATTTCGCGGGTATGAAATTTCGCGGATAGGACATAAATGATCGCGCGGGTTTAAATTCTCACAGTTGTTTTATTGTCGTAAAATGAGACAGTCGATAGATCGATTTCCCTGTGGTTTGATTTCGCGCACTTTCCAAGCGCGAAATAAGTATGTATCTTATGTATGTATCTTGCTTCAAGGATTAACTTATAAAAATATTGTTCTCGAAATGTAAAAAAAATGCCTGGGAGACGAAGTGTGATCCGTATACATTGTTTAGATTTTCTTTTAAATTTAAATGTTCCCAGTTAAAAAACGTAAGTACTATTTTTACAGTAAATATTCTTCTAATTCTCGCCAATCTGCCACTGTAATAAACACCACTTTCTATAATTAAATTAATGTACATTTTGACAGGTGCTTCCTGAGAAATCCGGTTTCGACCAGTTATCGATCTTCTGCTGCAGATTCCACGAATGAAGAAAGTTTTAGGCAGCGCGAAATTTAAACGGTAAGATTTTTAACATTTATTATTTTATTTTGATGAAAAATAGTAATAAATTTTGGTAAATTAATTGACAAATGTACAGCTTTGATAGTTGGTGAGGGACTTTGCCTTTTAAGTCTTTTCTTTTGTCACTAATTTTAGCGACAATGGTAACTGTTAGATAAATTGTTGTTTTTTTTCAAATACAAACGGATGTGTATGATTGTATGGCTTATCATCGTTGCATTGATAACCACCCTGACTACTTGCAAACGATACTGGGATCCCTGGACGTCCCAATCCGGCGACCGCGGGTTCTATCTTTTGCGGTCGGCTTTTGCTGTTGTTTTTTTTATAATAACTTTAACAAATAGCATGTGTTATAGGTAGGTCTAATGGGTCTCTAACATGTCTATGGTTCTAACGCGGGTGTTTTAGAAAGTGCATACACAAAATAACTAAATCTTAAACTTGTTGAAACGAATGTTCAGGTTAAATACTGGTCTCAATTGTTGCAAATGCAGCTGAACTCGCATTTTAAGTAAATTAATTTCGACAATAAGTAATAATTTTCTTGGCTTAATTGGCTGAAATCATTCGAAAAGAATATCTCGAACCTTTCCAAAGGAAAAGAGGGGGTAAATCAGTGGTACTTCATATAAATTTATGTTTTAGTTTCATTTATTTCTAAACTCAAACCAACAAACGGTTTTTAATCTGTGGATTCGGGGAAAGAGGGGGGGAAGGGGGGGGGGGGGGGCTAGGGGCAGCGACCGCAAGGTTAGATGAGATATTTCATCCTTCAAATATTTTTTATAATTATTTTTTTCATTTTATTAATATTTTTAAACTCCGACCAATATATTTTTATTAAGTGGGAAAGTAGATGGTAGGAGTTTTGACTGTTGGGCAGCAACCCTCGCCACCCCCACCAACTCCCCGCCTCCCCCCCATAAACCCACTCAACAATATTGTTGTGCGAGTATTGGGATGGAGAAAGAGTATCGGAGAATCAGGGAATGGTGGGTACCTAGTGGCAGTCCTCCAAAAAAAACATATTTGTTTTCTATTTTATTTTTTAACCCGGACAGCAAACTTTTTATGGGTAAGACCCGTTTTATGCTCCACCCAAATAGCGTGAGTTTTATTTAATTTTACATTTCCCTATATTTTTTGTTAGAAAACAACGACAGTTCTTAAGACGGTGTCGGGAAGGGTAGAGTGAATGGACTTAATTAACGAATTTTTTTTTGGTTCCATAGATTTGGTGGACAAAATTACCCCAGCAACACCTGTTTTACATTATAGGAACGGCACAGCCATGGTAACGGGTGACATAAGAGATTGACCACATGCACATTCATAGTGATATTTTGACCGGCCGTAAAACCAAACACCAATGTTCGAGTGATGGGACGAGGAAGGATGGGGCACTATGAATTTTCAGTTTTGGGTGTGTTCTATTGTTATTATATTGGTTTTGCGGAGTTAGTCATTTATTATGAACGTCGCAAGTTCAAAGCCTTTTAAAGCGCGTCTGATTAACAATTTGATAAACTTTATCATACTTAAAGCGAATATTTCCATTTCTTTATTTCAGCTTAACATATTTATTCAAATTGTGAACAGATTATAGTTTTACTTGAAATACTTAATTAAATTAAAATAAAATATTGTAATAGAAATATTTAAAATTCTATCATAGATGTTCGAGTTCAAACACAGATTTTTAAGTTTTTACTCAACAGCTTAAAAGTACGCTAGTATCTAGTATGCCAGGTATTTTCAGAATTTTAAAATGATCAGGGCCCAATGTCATCATAAAACTAAGATTGGAGCCAAGTCTCAAATCTGATTGGCTGAAATTTCGACCGTTTGCATTTCAGCCAATCAGATTTTTTAAATTCTAGACTGGTCTCCAGAGTTTGGTTCTATGATCTTGGGCACCGTTTGAGTTCATTAAAAAATCCCATTTCGTTAATTTATTTCTCATTCATTAGGAAGAATCCTCACAACTATCTTCCGGAATGAAATTCCTGCAAACTGTAAAAATTTAAATTCTGTAATTGCTCTGTTTAATATAAAGTTTTATACTGACAGATTTTTGCGGAAGATATCAAGTGTCGAGAACCAGGAACCAACAGACTACAAGAACATACATCAGTGTTTGTGACAAAAGTATGAGGACATTCATACTTAACTGTGACCAAAGTATGAGGACATTCATACTTACTGTGACATTCATACTTTTATAGTGTTGTGTTATTCAGTGGAAGGACTTGCTTCAAGATTGGCAAGACCATTAGAAGTCCTGTGAGTACAACCTGTTTCATGGGGTATTAAGATATTCTGGCATTAAGCAATCTACACTGAGTATCAATTAAGTTAGTACCTAATTTAATATTGATAATTAATATTCGCTTCCTTAAACTGCTAAAATTTCAGAATATCTTTTTATCCAACTAAATGGCGTCATAACCTTAAGCTAGTTTTAAAATTGATTTTACCTATATGACATGCATTCAAACTTTCAGGATTTCACTATTTAAACTTATATTCTAACAGTCTGGCACTATTGCCAGTTAGGTAATGGCCCACCACTGGATGATGAAAAATGCATCATTGCTCGTTAGGCAAATGCAGATCATTGTCTGTTGGAAAGGTTCACCATTGCTTGGTGAAATAGACACAGTATGACAAATGCACTCAAATATAATATGATATTGTTAATGTCTGTAGTAGCCACACAGCTGTAAGTCAGCAAAAGCCAACAGTTGCTAGTCCGGAAAAGCCACACACCTGCTAGTTATAGCCACATAGTTGGTAGTTAGGAAAAGCCACACAAATGCTAGTCAGGAATAGCCAACAAATGCTAGTCAGGAATAGCCACACAAATGCTAGTCAGGAATAGCCACACAGTTGCTAGTCAGGAATAGCCACACAAATGCTAGTCAGGAATAGCCACACAAATGCTAGTCAGGAATAGCCACACAAATGCTAGTCAGGAATAGCCACACAAATGCTAGTCAGGAATAGCCACACAAATGCTAGTCAGGAATAGCCACACAAATGCTAGTCAGGAATAGCCACACTGTTGCTAGTCAGGAATAGCCACACTGTTGCTAGTCAGGAAAAGCCACACTGTTGCTAGTCAGGAATAGCCACACTGATGCCAGTCAGAAAAAGCCACACTGTTGCTAGTCAGGAAAAGCCACACTGTTGCTAGTCAGGAAAAGCCACACTGTTGTTAGTCAGGAAAAGCCACACTGTTGCTAGTCAGGAAAAGCCACACTGTTGCTAGTCGGGAAAAGCCACACTGTTGCTAGTCAGGAAAAGCCACACTGTTGCTAGTCAGGAAAAGCCACACTGTTGCTAGTCAGGAAAAGCCACACTGTTGCTAGTCAGGAAAAGCCACACTGTTGCTAGTCAGGAAAAGCCACATTGTTGCTAGTCAGGAAAAGCCACATTGTTGCTAGTCAGGAAAAGCCACACTGTTGCTAGTTAGGGAAAGCCACAGAAATGCTAGTCAGGAACAGCCACACAAATGCTTGTCAGGAAAAGCCACACCAACGCTAGTCAGGAATAGCTACACATCTGCTAGTTAGTAAAGCAACACAGCTGCCTGTTAGGTAATTAGGAACAGCAACACAGCTGCTAGTTCGAACAATCAACATAGATTCAGAAAAAGCAACACAGCTTCAGAAAAAGCGACACAGCTGCTAGTTAGGAACAGCAACACAGCTTGCTTCTGGTAAAGCAACACAGCTGCTAGTTAGGTATGTAGGAACCGCAACACAGCTGCTAGTAAGAAACAGTAACACAGCTTGCTTCTGGTAAAGCAACACAGCTGCTAGTTAGGTATGTAGGAACGGCAACACAGCTGCTGGTAAGAAACAGCAACACAGATGCTAGTTAAGTAAAACAACACAGCTGCAAGTTAGGAACAGCAACACAGCTGCTAGTTAGGAACAGCAACACAGCTGCAAGGTAGGAACAGCCACACAGCTGCTAGTTAGGAACAGCCACACAGTTGCCAGTTAGGAACAGCAACACAGCTTCAGGAAAAGCAACACAGCTGCTAGTTAGAAATAGTAACACAGCTGCTAGTTAGGGGTCATAGTTTATAATGCATTTATACAGTCAATCATGCTGATTTTTTATAGTTTAGTGGACTTTTAATTTGAATAAACATTATATTACTTACAAGAGGTAAGTGTACAATATATAGATATCTTGCAACTGGAGGAGACTGGGGCGGCTGGACTGGTGGTGGACCTGGGATGAAGACATGAGGTAGGATCTTGAACTAACACTGTTTTAAAAGTTGAAAAGTTTTTAATAAGTTGGCCTGCATGTAAAGTCCAATATGGTACACTTGGTGCCATGGACTTTTTCCCTTGAAGAGATATACACACAACTTTTGAAGTGATTTATAAATATTCATACAAATAACATACACACACCCACATGCACAATGTTCTGTTTATTGCTTCTTGACATCTGTATCCGAAATAATAAATTACAGATGATTTCATGAGCGGATGCAGAGGGGGATTACAAACCCTCTTTTCGGGCAGCAATATTTAATTTTTCGACCAAGGTGTTTATACACACTTATTTGCTATTTTTAACCGAATTAATTTAAATTTTACAAGCTTTTAATGCCACTACATTTATTATATCGGATGCTCTTGCGCCAAGTTTTATTATTAAGGTTATGACGTCATTTAATTTATTCTTGCTGCATGTTAGTTATTATTTGAAATGTCGCTCATAGATTTCAAAAAAGAGTGAAATGTTTTTTCTCAGTAGTTTAATAATTTGCTTAAATAAAAGAAAACTGAATTATTTCCAACTTTTTTATGGACTTTCATGTTAAATGTAGATTATAAACAAGTTTGGACCAATCTAAGAGCGAGTTTATTTGTGAAGTTCTTCTGTTAGCGGATTGTGAACTTGGACCCAATATCATAAAACTGAGACCGGTAACCAGTCTCAAATCTTAGACATCTTATTGGTTGAAATGAAGATCAGTCTGCAAATGGACCAATCGACACCACCGAGACTGGTCTCCAATCGCAGTTTTATGATAATATTAAGGAAATTCATTCAATGGGTGAATGGTTAGAAGGCAAAAGTAGACATTGCTAGTGTGTCCGAGCTGTCCTGATTTGGTTCTATGGCGATTCCCTTACCCAAACTGAGAGGGTTAAAATTGTTAGTAACTTGGTCATGTTTGTAATTGGTAATATACGTGTCATTGGTATCTTATTTGGTAGAAATGTTACTACTTCGATCAATCTGACCACTGCAGTCCAAGGTTAAAACCAGAACTTTGATGGATACTGAATTTTGAGGAAGAATCGCAACACATGTGAGATATGAACTTGCGACCTTCGCGGATCATGAGGCCGACAATTAAAACCCATCCTGCAATTGTCCTTCTCCACGTAGATAGTTTATTAAATGTAAAGATGAACTTCACAAATAAACATTTCACAAACATCACACAGTCCATCATCAACATGAATATTAAACAACAATCTTTTGACATTTTTACAGTATGTGAGATATAACTAAGACCGAGTTGCATGGGCACATGCAAAAGAGTAAAGTTAAAGAAAATGTTGAAAGTGGTATTAAGGTTAATTCGAATAAATTCCGGAAAATTTCAAGGCGAGAGTTTCGGTAGATTTTTAGTCGTCTTTTTTCCTGTGCGGTTTACGGTATATTGATTTCCGGAAAGTTACAGAGTGTGAGGTTCGATAGAGTTTCCGACGTGTACTGTCCAGTGCGGTGAATGGTATGTTGAATTCCGGAAATTTTCAATGCGAGAAGTTCGATAGATTATCGACATGTCGATTCTAGTGCGGATTGCCGCCGGGTATTTTGAATTGCGATCGGCCATTTTGTTGGATACCCGAAATCTGTTTGGACGGTAATTATGTCTGTTATATCATTTACAATGCATTTTGGAATATTTCGCTTTTGAAAAATATCGGCATATTCAAACTTTTCCTTTTGTTTTAGAGCAACAACTGTCCAGGTTTCAGCAAAGAAAGAAGATGGAAATTGAATAGAAAAGTTGGGATAAAATGTAAGCACACGTGTTTAATAGCTCAATGTTTAAAGAGCATGATTTACTTCATAGTTAAGTTCCCTTAAGCACATAACTTTAACTAACGAAAACATCGGTATTGACGGTAATTTTTCAGTCGGCATTTTGAGTCGGCATTTCGAGATTTATCACCGGTTTTCTCCCTTCTTTTCCAAATTCTGATTTTTGCACATACTGTACCAGTCTTCTATTTTCCTATACGTTTTAAACTGTTTAACAAACACTCGGACGACCTTGGATTAAAATGATATTTGATATAATTGAAGATGTATAACGGAAGCTCATCTTCAAGAAATTACGGTATTTACTATTAAATTTCGGACACTTTGATGCAATGACGACCAGAAATTTTCCGGCTTTTTTCGAATTCGGATTTTTCGAACATTCGCAGCTTTTATCCGAAATATCCCAACGCAGTCTATAAGGTTAGGTATTTCATTCGTGTTTTTTTAAAAGAATAATTGAATTTCACGAGGCATTCGAAAAAGTTCATGACTTCGCGTTTGTTTTTTTTGAGACCAATAATGATTTTTTTGCAGAATCTACCAGTACTTCAAATTATGGTTTAAGATGTGGCCTTGGTGCTTGGTTTGTTCTGCAACAGAATGATGTAGAAGACCGGCGAGGAATGCGGGGATAAAATGTAAGCTTATGGTTATTGTAGCATCGTTTAGTTATAAGACTGGTATGTTAGTCTCCCTTAGGATACAAGTCAAATAATTCCCGTACTGGGCCAATTTGGTAAGAGGTTTAAGGCATGAACATGGCGAACGCTAACTCGGGTGATTTAAAATGGCTGCGTGAAAAGTCGTGTATTTTGCGTGTTTATCAGAACAGTAGAGCAATCGGACATTTCAAACAATAACGCAATTCATTATTTTGATATGTTACGATTTCAAGGAGGAGGGAGATTGTACCGGGACTTCGTGTTGTTTTTTCGAGTGAGTTTCGCTGTATTCCTGATTTGACTAGAATGATGCCACCGTGTAAAAAATAATGTAAGTTTACCTACACAACACTATTACATGTTTCTTTAAAACTTAGGAGATTTTGGAGTTTAGCTCAAATCATTAAATGTCTCCTGGGCCAAAGAATGGAGACAAGTCTCAAATCTCAAGCATCTTATTGACTGAAATGGACCAGTCTCCATTTTAAACAATCATATACTTGTGATTTGAGACTGTCTTCAGTTTGAGTTTTATTATCATGGGCCATTTTTAATCGTATAGTCTTCGTCCGAAATGGCCAGGGCTGAAGGTTCTAAAACTGAGATTGGAAACCAGTCTCAATTCTCAAGTATCTGATTGGCTGAAATGGCGACCAGTCGCCATTTTACCCAATCAGATGCTTGAGATTTGAGACTGGTTTCTATTCTCAGCTTTATAACCTTGGAACCAGTACAACTTGTAGTGTCGTTAACGTGGCTAAACGTTCCGATTTTGTATTGAGAAGAAAAAGATTGTTTGAAATAAGAAACCTTTAAAATAAATATTTTTTGTCTTAAAACACCATAATTTCTTTAAAGTTGTGTCTAAATTGTTTTATTGTTGCCTTTTAGATCAGAAAGAGCCTGTTTAAATCACAGGACGGAAGACAAAGAAGATCGCCCTTATTCAAGCATTGCACTTATGGTGAGTACTTGGGTTTTCCAACAGTTGTACAGCGTGGGTGTGAGCAGTTTGGGTTAAATTGAAACATACGGTGGGCAGAAAACTTCAGTAAATGAAATGAAGTCCATAAACGGATTGCTTATTTTAGGTTTGCATCCAAACTGTACAATGAAGTTAGTAAAGTATGTTGTTATTTATTTGTTATTTGTATTTAATGCTAAACTTACTGCACGAACTTCTTAACCCAATATCAGACTGAGATTGAGGACAAGTCTCTAATCTTAAGCAGATGAATGGTTGAATCTGAGACCACTCTCTAAAATGACCAATCAAAAGCTAGAGCTTTGAGACTGATCACCGGTCTCTGTATACTGATCTTGGGTACCCATCATAAAACTAAACAAAAACTTAAATAAGGAAATTAAATTAAATAAAAAACAACACGACAAATCAGTAAAACCATGCTTACGTTAAAAAATAAATAAGGAACATAAATAGAAATAAGGGAATGGAAATATAAGTGTTAAATACCTCCTCCACAAAATCAGTCCCGGTATTTTCTTTCCGAAGACACTTGCTCCAGAATTCGGTCGGTTTTTTACTTTGGTTCTATATCGGTTATTTTATTTTTCGGCAGTTTTGAAATGCGGCCACTTGAGTGTGTTGTTAGACACAAACGCGTCATTTTTCGTCACATCCAAGACTGACTGATTTACGGTATTTTGATGTACCCAAGGCAGCCAGGAGACAGCTCGGTCGTTTTTTTCAGTAATGTGGTTTGAAATCGGTTATTTTTATTTTCCGACAGTTTACGAGGACATTTCACTGTGTTGTTAAGACACATAAACGGCTTTCTTTCGTCGCATCCAATACTGACTGATTCACGGTGTTTTGACGTATCCAAGGCAGCCAGACGGCAGTTTGACTTACAGAAGAATTCTTTATTTGATTTATATTTGATGATCGGAGGAGATTGTGAAGAGATGGCGAAAAGGCGTGGTGGAGATGTCGAATTGTCATGGTGGAGATATCGAAATGTCGCGGTGGAGATGGCGAAGTGGCGTGGTGAAGATGGCGGTGTCGCGGTGGAGATGGCTGCGGAGTAAGCCTTCATAGCATTATTATTATTTTATATACTGTATGTTCTTTTTTAGTTAATAAGGTAGTTGAAGTTTTTAGTTTGATATATCTTTGATGATCGGAGGAGATGTGAAGAGGAGTGGTGGAGATGGCGAAGTGGCGTGGTGTAGATGGCGAAGTGGTGTGGTGGAGAAGACGAAGTGGCATGGTGGAGATGTCGAAGAGAAGTGGTGGAGATTGTAAAGAGGCGTGATGGAGGGTGCGTGGTGTAGATGGCGAAATGGCGTGGTGGAGATGGCGAAATGGTGTGTTGATGACGAAATGGCGTGGTGAAGATGGCGAAATGGTGTGGTGGAGACGGCGAAGTGGCGTGGTGGAGATGGCGAAGAGGCGTAGTGTAGATGGCGAAGTGGCGTGGTAAAGATGGCGAAGTGGCATGGTGTAGACAGCGAAGTGGCGTGGCGGAGATGGAGAGGGCGAAGAGGCGTAGTGTAGATGGCGAAGATACGTGGCGGAGATGGCGAAGTGGCGTGGTGGAGATGGCGAAGATACGTGGCGGAGATGGCGAAGTGGCATGGTGTAGATGGCGATGAGGCGTGGTGGAGATTGCGAAGTGGGGTGGTGGAGGTGGCGAAGTGGCGTGGTGGAGACGGCTGCGAAGTAAGACCTTATAGCAGAATTGTTACCTTTGTATATGTGCTTTTTATTATTATAATCGGGGGAGATTGTGAAGAGGCGAGGTGGAGATGGCGAAAAGGCGTGGTGGAGATGGCGAAGATACGTGGCGGAGATGGCGAAATGGCGTAGAGTTGCTTGGTGGAGATGGTGACAGGCGTTGTGGAGATGGGGAAGTGGCGTCGTGGAGATGGCGAAGCATCGTGGTTAAGATGGCGAAGAGGCGTGGTAGAGATGGCTGCGAAGTAAGCCCTCATTACAGAGTTTTTTTACATTTCTCTATTTTGTTTGTTTATTAGCTAGTTAAAGAGTTCCTTGTTTGAAATAGTTTTGATGTTCGGAGGAGATTGTGAAGATGCGTGGTGGAGATGGCGAAGAGGCGTGGTGGAGATGGCGAAGTGATGTGGTGGAGATGGCGAAGAGGCGTGACTGAGGTGGCGAAGTGGCGTGGTGGAGATGGCGAAGTGGCGTGATTGAGTCGGCGAAGTGGCGTGGTGGAGATGGCTGCATAATTTTAAGTAAGCTGATATAAAAAGGAGTGATATTAAGTAAGATTCAGGAATAATAACATCAAATCTCAAGCATCTGATTGGCTGATATGGCGACTGGTCTCCAATCTCAGTTTTATTATCTTGGGCCATGAAGCTTAATTGTTGGCTCAGATCGAGTTTGCCTTACCTTGCTAGTGGATGCTCTTTTTTTACAGCTGTCACATACCATTTACGTTAATAGCTGTACCTGCACCAAAGTAAAAATCAAACCATGCCGTGGTTCGAACCTGACTGTTATTTTACAGCTGTCCCGTATCATTTTCGTTAATATCAGGTACTGTGGCGAAGCAATACCTGTGCCGAAATAAAAATCAAAGTATGCAGTGGTTCGAACCTTTAGGTCAATTTACAGCTGCCCCGTATCATTTACGTACGAAGCAGGTCATGTGCCGAAGTAAAAATCAATCCATGCCGTGGTTCGAACCTTAAGGTCATTTTACAGCTGGCCGTATTATTTACGTATATATTTTGGCCCAGTGCCAATCCAAAAATCAACCCATGCCGTGGTTCGAACATTAAGGTTATTTTAGAGCTGTCCCGTATCATTTACGTATATATCAGGTCCTGTGCCAATGCAAAAATCAAAACATGCCGTGGTTCGAAACTTAAGGTTATTTTACTGCTGTCCCATAATATTAACGTATATATCAGGTCCTGTGCAAGAGCACAAATAAATCCACGCAGTGGTTCGAACCTTAAGGTTATTTTACAGCTGACCCGTCTCATTTACGTTTATATCAGGTCCTGTGCCAATGCAAAAATCAAACCATGCCTAGGTTCGAACATTAAGGTTATTTCACAGCTATCCCATATCATTTACGTATATATTCGGTCCTGTGCCTATGCAAAAAAATACAAACAAACTATGCCGTGGTTCGAACCTTAAGGTTGCTTTAAAGCTTCCCCGTATCATTTACGTATATAGCAATACCTGTGCCAAAGTAAAAATCAAACCATGCCGCGGTTTGAACCTTAAGGTTGTTTTACAGCTGTACCTTATCATTAACGTATATATCAGGTCCTGTGCCGAAGAAAAAATAAAACCATGTCGTGGTTCGAACCTTAAGGTTAGTTTACAGTTGTCGCGTATCATTTAGGTATATAGCAAAACCTGTGCCGTAGTAAAAATCAAACCATGCCTAGGTTCGAACCTTAATGTCATTTTACAGCTGGCCCGTATCATTAACGTATATACTAGGTCCAGTGCCAATCCAAAAATCAAACCATGCCGTGGTTCGAACCTTAAGGTTGTTTTACAGCTGTCTCGTATCATTTACGTTTATATCAGGTCCTGTGCCGAAGCCAAAATCAAAGCAAGCCGCTGTTCGAACCTTTAGGTTGGTTTACAGAAGTCCCGTATCATTTACGTATATATCAGGTCCTGTGCCGAAGCCAAAGTCAAAGCAAGCCGTGGTTCCAACCTTAAGGTTTTTTTACAGCTGTCCCATATCATTTAGTATATATCAGGTCCTGTGCCGAAGCAAAATCGAAGCAAGAAGAGGTTCGAACCTTAAGGTTGTTTTACAGAAGTCCCGTATCATTAACATAAAAATCAGGTGCTGTACCGAAGCAAAATCAAAGCAAGCCGTGGTTCGAACCTTAAGGTTGTTTTACAGAAGACCCGTATCATTTACATATATATCGGGTCCTTTGCCGAAGCCAAAATAAAAGCAAGCCGTGAGAACCTTAAGGTTGTTTTACAGCTGTCCCGTATCATTTACGTATATATCAGGTCCTGTGCCGTAGCCAAAATCAAAGAAAGCCGTGGTTCAAACCTAAGGTTGTTTTACAGAAGTCCCGTATCATTTACTTATATATTAGGTCCTGTGCCGAAGCAACATCAAAGCAAGCCGTGGTTCGAACATTAAGGTTGTTTTACAGCTATCCCGTATCATTTACGTATATATCAGGTCCTGTGCCTATGCAAAAAAAAACAACAACAAACTATGCTGTGGTTCGAACCTTAAGGTTGCTTTAAAGCTTCCCCGTATCATTTACGTATATAGCAATACCTGTGCCGAAGTAAAAATCAAACCATGCCGTGGTTTGAACCTTAAGGTTGTTTTACAGCTGTACCTTATCATTTACGTATATATCAGGTCCTGTGCCGAAAAAAAACAAACCATGTCGTTGTTCGAACCTTAAGGTTAGTTTACAGTTGTCCCGTATCATTTAGGTATATAGCAATACCTGTGCCGTAGAAAAAATCAAACCATGCCCTGGTTCGAACCTTAAGGTTATTTTACAGGCGTCCCGTATCATTAACGTATTTAGCAATACCTGTGCCGAAATAAAAATCAAAGCATGCAGTGGTTCGAACCTTAAGGTCAATTTACAGCTGTCCCGTATCATTTACCTACGAAGCAGGTCATGTGCCGAAGTAAAAATCAATCCATGCCGTGGTTCGAACCTTAAGGTCATTTTGCAGCTGGCCCGTATCATTTACGTATATATCAGGTCCAGTGCCAATGCAAAAATCAAACCATGCCGTGGTTCGAACCTTAAGGTTGTTTAACAGAAGTCCCATATCATACGTATATATCAGGTCCTGTGCCGAAGCCAAAATCAAAGCAAGCCGTGGTTCGAACCTTAAGGTTGTTTTAAAGAAGTCCCGTATCATTTACGTATATATCAGGTCCAGTGCCAATGCAAAAATCAAACCTTGCCGTGGTTCGAACCTTAAGGTTGCTTTACAGCTGCCTCGTATCATTTACGTTTATATCAGGTCCTGTGCCGAAGCCAAAATCAAAGCAAGCCGCTGTTCGAACCTTAAGGTTGGTTTACAGCTGTCCCATATCATTTACGTATATATCAGGTCCTGTGCC
The DNA here is from genome assembly GCA_038501625.1 of Corbicula japonica. NCBI lineage: Eukaryota > Metazoa > Mollusca > Bivalvia > Venerida > Cyrenidae > Corbicula > Corbicula japonica. The sequence goes on from JAZAYU010000012.1 coordinate 9,646,735, forward strand.
GAAGCAAAATCGAAGCAAGCAGTGGTTCGAACCTAAACATTTTTTTACAGAAGTCCCGCAACATTTACGTATGTATCAGGTCCTGTGCCGAAGCCAAAATCAAAGCAAGCCGTGGTTCGAACCTTAATGTTGTTTTACAGCTGTCCCGTATCATTTACCTATATATCAGGTCCTGTGCCGAAGCCAAAATAAATCCAAGCCGTGGTTCGAACCTTAAGTTTGTTTTACAGCTGTCCAGTATCATCAAAGTATATATCAGGTCCTGTGCCAGTGCAAAAATCAAAGCAAGCCGCGGTTCGAACCTTAAGGTTGTTTTACAGAAGTCCCGTATCATTTACGTATATATCAGGTCCTGTGCCGTAGCCAATATCAAAGCAAGCCTTGGTTCGAACCTTTAGGTTGTTTTACAGCTGTCCCGTATCATTTACGTATATATCAGGTCCTGTGCCGAAGCAAAATCAAAGCAAGCAGTGGTTCGAACCTTAAGGTTGTTTTACTGCAGTCCCGTATCATTTACGTAAATATCCGGTCCTGTGCCGAAGCCAAAATCAAAGCAAGCCGTGGTTCGAACCTTAAGTGTTTATTTTTTTACAGAAGTCCCGTATCATACGTATATATCAGGTCCTGTGCCGTAGCCAAAACCAAAGAAAGCCGTGGTTCGAACCTTTAGGTTGTTTTACAGAAGTCCCGTATCATTTACGTATATATCAGGTCCTGTGCCGTAGCCAAAATCAATGCAAGCCGTGGTTCGAACCTTAAGGTTGTTTTACAGAAGTCCCGTATCATTTACGTATATATCAGGTCCTGTGATGAAGCAAAAGTCAAAGAAAGCCATGGTTCGAACCTTAAGATTGTCCTACAGCTGTCTCTTATCATTTACGTATATATCAGGTCCTGTGCCGAAGCCAAAATCAAAGCAAGCCATGGTTCGAACCTTAAGGTTGTTTTACAGAAGTCCCTTATCATACGTATATATCAGGTCCTGTGCCGAAGCCAAAATCAAAGCAAGCCGTGGTTCGAACCTTAAGGTTGTTTTACAGCTGTCCCGAATCATTTACGTATATATCAGGTCCTGTGCCGATGCAAAATCAAAGCAAGCAGTGGTTCGAACCTTAAGGTTGTTTTACAGCTGTCCCGTATCATCTACGTATATATCAGGTCCTGTGTCGTAGCCAAAATCAAAGCAAGCCGTGGTTCGAACATTAAGGTTGTTTTACAGCTGTCCCGTATCATTTACCTATATATCAGGTCCTGAGCCGATGCAAAATGAAAGCTAGCCGTGGTTCGAACCTTAAGGTTGTTTTACAGCTGTCCCGAATCATTTACGTATATATCAGGTCCTGAACATAAAGCAAAATCAAAGCAAGCCGCGGTTCGAACCTTAAGGTTGTTTTACAGCTGTCCCGTATCATTTGCGTAAATATCATCTCCTGTGCCGTAGCCAAAATCAAAGCAAGCCGAGATGTGAACCTTAAAATTGTTTTACAGAAGTCCCGAATCATACGTATATATCAGGTCCTGTGCCGTAGCTAAACTCAAACAAAGCCGTGTTTGGAACTTAAAGGTTGTTTTACAGAAGTCCCGTATCATTTACGTATATATCAGGTCCTGTGCCGAAGCCAAAATCAAAGCAAGCCCTGGTTCGAACCTTAAGGTTGTTTTACAGCAGTCCCGTATCAATTACGTATATATCAGGTCCTGTGCCGAAGCCAAAATCAAAGCAAGCCCTGGTTCGAACCTTAAGGTTGTTTTACAGCTGCCCCGTATCATTTACGTATATATCAGGTCCTGTGCCGAAGCCAAAATCAAAGCAAGCAGTGGTTCGAACCTTAAGTTTGTTTTACAGTCGTCCCGTATCATTTACGTATATATCAGGTCCTGTGCCGAAGCAAAATCAAAGCAAGCAGTGGTTCGGAATTTAAGGTTGTTTTACAGCTGTCCCGTATCATCTACGTATATATCAGTTCCTGTGCCGTAGCCAAAATCAAAGCAAGCAGTGGTTCGAACCTTAAGGTTGTTTTACAGCTATCCTGTATCATCTACGTATACATCAGGTCCTGTGTCGTAGCCAAAATCAGAGCAAGCCGTGGTTCGAACATTAAGGTTGTTTTACAGCTGTCCCGTATCATTTACATATATATACATATATATATCAGGTCCTGTACCGAAGCAAAAATCAAAGCAATCCGTGATTCGAACCTTAAGGTTGTTTTACAGCTTTCCCGTATCATTTACGTATATATCAGGTCCTGTGCCGAAGCAAAAATCAAAGCAATCCGTGATTCGAAGCTTAAGGTTGTTTTACAGCTTTCCCGTATCATTTACGTATATATCAGGTCCTGTGCCGTAGCCAAAATCAAAGCAAGCCATGGTTCGAACCTTAAAGGTGTGATAGAGCTATCCCATATCATTTACGTATATATCAGGTCCTGTGCCGAAGCCAAAAATCAAAGCAAGCCGTGCTTCGAACATTTAGGTTATTTTACAGCTGTCCCGTATCATTTACGTATATATCAATACCTGTGCCGAAGTAAAAGTCAAACCATGTTCGAACCTTAAGGTTAGTTTACAGTTGTCGCGTATCATTTAGGTATATAGCAAAACCTGTGCCGTAGTAAAAATCAAACCATGCCTAGGTTCGAACCTTAATGTCATTTTACAGCTGGCCCGTATCATTAACGTATATACCAGGTCCAGTGCCAATCCAAAAATCAAACCATGCCGTGGTTCGAACCTTAAGGTTGTTTTACAGCTGTCTCGTGTCGCGGTACGAATCTAGTCACTATCTGGGGAGAAGATGTGTAAGCGGCCCGGATAGCTGAGTCGGGAGAGCACTCGCCCTGTAAGCGAGGGGTCCCGGGTTCGAGTCCCGGTCTGGCTGCACATTCTTTCTCACCCTGTGACATTTGGCGCCCAACGGGGGACCGCGACAGCATTGCATGGTTAAGTCTAAGACGCCTGCAATTGTGTATATTAAGTACCCTCTGGAATTCGAGGACGAATTTCCAAGTTGTGGGGGGAATATGTCGCGGTACGAATCTAGTCACTATCTGGGGAGAAGATGTGTAAGCGGCCCGGATAGCTCAGTCGGGAGAGCACTCGCCCTGTAAGCGAGGGGTCCCTGGTTCGAGTCCCGGTCTGGCTGCACATTCTTTCTCACCCTGTGACACTCGTATCATTTACGTTTATATCAGGTCCTGTGCCGAAGCCAAAATCAAAGCAAGCCGCTGTTCGAACCTTTAGGTTGGTTTACAGAAGTCCCGTATCATTTACGTATATATCAGGTCCTGTGCCGAAGCCAAAGTCAAAGCAAGCCGTGGTTCCAACCTTAAGGTTTATTTACAGCTGTCCCATATCATTTAGTATATATCAGGTCCTGTGCCGAAGCAAAATCGAAGCAAGAAGAGGTTCGAACCTTAAGGTTGTTTTACAGAAGTCCCGTATCATTAACATAAAAATCAGGTGCTGTACCGAAGCAAAATCAAAGCGAGCCGTGGTTCGAACCTTAAGGTTGTTTTACAGAAGACCCGTATCATTTACATATATATCGGGTCCTTTGCCGAAGCCAAAATAAAAGCAAGCCGTGAGAACCTTAAGGTTGTTTTACAGCTGTCCCGTATCATTTACGTATATATCAGGTCCTGTGCCGTAGCCAAAATCAAAGAAAGCCGTGGTTCAAACCTAAGGTTGTTTTACAGAAGTCCCGTATCATTTACTTATATATTAGGTCCTGTGCCGAAGCAACATCAAAGCAAGCCGTGGTTCGAACATTAAGGTTATTTTACAGCTATCCCGTATCATTTACGTATATATCAGGTCCTGCGCCTATGCAAAAAAAAAACAACAAACTATGCTGTGGTTCGAACCTTAAGGTTGCTTTAAAGCTTCCCCGTATCATTTACATATATAGCAATACCTGTGCCGAAGTAAAAATCAAACCATGCCGTGGTTTGAACCTTAAGGTTGTTTTACAGCTGTACCTTATCATTTACGTATATATCAGGTCCTGTGCCGAAAAAAAATAAAAACATGTCGTTGTTCAAACCTTAAGGTTAGTTTACAGTTGTCCCGTATCATTTAGGTATATAGCAATACCTGTGCCGTAGAAAAAATCAAACCATGCCCTGGTTCGAACCTTAAGGTTATTTTTCAGGCGTCCCGTATCATTAACGTATTTAGCAATACCTGTGCCGAAATAAAAATCAAAGCATGCAGTGGTTCAAACCTTTAGGTCAATTTACAGCTGCCCCGTATCATTTACCTACGAAGCAGGTCATGTGCCGAAGTAAAAATCAATCCATGCCGTGGTTCGAACCTTAAGGTCATTTTACAGCTGGCCCGTATCATTTACGTATATATCAGGTCCAGTGCCAATGCAAAAATCAAACCATGCCGTGGTTCGAACCTTAAGGTTGTTTAACAGAAGTCCCATATCATACGTATATATCAGGTCCTGTGCCGAAGCCAAAATCAAAGCAAGCCGTGGTTCGAACCTTAAGGTTGTTTTAAAGAAGTCCCGTATCATTTACGTATATATCAGGTCCTGTGCCGAAGCCAAAATCAAAGCAAGCCGCTGTTCGAACCTTAAGGTTGGTTTACAGCTGTCCCATATCATTTACGTATATATCAGGTCCTGTGCCGAAGCAAAATCGAAGCAAGCAGTGGTTCGAACCTAAACATTGTTTTACAGAAGTCCCGCAACATTTACGTATGTATCAGGTCCTGTGCCGAAGCCAAAATCAAAGCAAGCAGTGGTTCGAACCTTAATGTTGTTTTACAGCTGTCCCGTATCATTTACCTATATATCAGGTCCTGTGCCGAAGCCAAAAGAAATCCAAGCCGTGGTTCGAACCTTAAGTTTGTTTTACAGCTGTCCCGTATCATTAACGTATATATCAGGTCCTGTGCCAGTGCAAAAATCAAAGCAAGCCGCGGTTCGAACCTTAAGGTTGTTTTACAGAAGTCCCGTATCATTTACGTATATATCAGGTCCAGTGCCGTAGCCAATATCAAAGCAAGCCTTGGTTCGAACCTTTAGGTTGTTTTACAGCTGTCCCGTATCATTTACGTATATATCAGGTCCTGTGCCGAAGCAAAATCAAAGCAAGCAGTGGTTCGAACCTTAAGGTTGTTTTACAGCAGTCCCGTATCATTTACGTAAATATCAGGTCCTGTGCCGAAGCCAAAATCAAAGCAAGCCGTGGTTCGAACCTTAAGTGTTTATTTTTTTACAGAAGTCCCGTATCATACATATATATCAGGTCCTGTGCCGTAGCCAAACCAAAGAAAGCCGTGGTTCGAACCTTTAGGTTGTTTTACAGAAGTCCCGTATCATTTACGTATATATCAGGTCCTGTGCCGAAGTAATATCAAAGCAAGCCGTGGTTCGAACCTTAAGGTTGTTTTACAGCAGTCCCGTATATTTACGTATATATCAGGTCCTGTGCCGTAGCCAAAATCAATGCAAGCCGTGGTTCGAACCTTAAGGTTGTTTTACAGCTGTCCCGTATCATTTACGTATATATCAGGTCCTGTGATGAAGCAAAAGTCAAAGCAAGCCATGGTTCGAACCTTAAGATTGTCCTACAGCTGTCTCGTATCATTTACGTATATATCAGGTCCTGTGCCGAAGCCAAAATCAAAGCAAGCCATGGTTCGAACCTTAAGTTTGTTTAACAGAAGTCCCATATCATACGTATATATCAGGTCCTGTGCCGAAGCCAAAATCAAAGCAAGCCGTGGTTCGAACCTTAAGGTTGTTTTACAGCTGTCCCGAATCATTTACGTATATATCAGGTCCTGTGCCGATGCAAAATCAAAGCAAGCAGTGGTTCGAACCTCAAGGTTGTTTTACAGCTGTCCCGTATCATCTACGTATATATCAGGTCCTGTGTCGTAGCCAAAATCAAAGCAAGCCGTGGTTCGAACATTAAGGTTGTTTTACAGCTGTCCCGTATCTTTTACCTATATATCAGGTCCTGTGCCGATGCAAAATGAAAGCTAGCCGTGGTTCGAACCTTAAGGTTGTTTTACAGCTGTCCCGAATCATTTACGTATATATCAGGTCCTGAACATAAAGCAAAATCAAAGCAAGCCGCGGTTCGAACCTTAAGGTTGTTTTACAGCTGTCCCGTATCATTTGCGTAAATATCATCTCCTGTGCCGTAGCCAAAATCAAAGCAAGCCGAGGTGTGAACCTTAAAATTGTTTTACAGGAGTCCCGAATCATACGTATATATCAGGTCCTGTGCCGTAGCTAAACTCAAACAAAGCCGTGTTTGGAACTTAAAGGTTGTTTTACAGAAGTCCCGTATCATTTACGTATATATCAGGTCCTGTGCCGAAGCCAAAATCAAAGCAAGCCCTGGTTCGAACCTTAAGGTTGTTTTACAGCTGCCCCGTATCATTTACGTATATATCAGGTCCTGTGCCGAAGCCAAAATCAAAGCAAGCAGTGGTTCGAACCTTATGTTTGTTTTACAGTCGTCCCGTATCATTTACGTATATATCAGGTCCTGTGCCGAAGCAAAATCAAAGCAAGCAGTGGTTCGGAATTTAAGGTTGTTTTACAGCTGTCCCGTATCATCTACGTATATATCAGTTCCTGTGCCGTAGCCAAAATCAAAGCAAGCAGTGGTTCGAACCTTAAGGTTGTTTTACAGCTGTCCTGTATCATCTACGTATATATCAGGTCCTGTGTCGTAGCCAAAATCAAAGCAAGCCGTGGTTCGAACATTAAGGTTGTTTTACAGCTGTCCCGTATCATTTACATATATATATCAGGTCCTGTACCGAAGCAAAAATCAAAGCAATCCGTGATTGGAACCTTAAGGTTTTTTTTACAGCTTTCCCGTATCATTTACGTATATATCAGGTCCTGTGCCGAAGCAAAAATCAAAGCAATCCGTGATTCGAAGCTTAAGGTTGTTTTACAGCTTTCCCGTTTCATTTACGTATATATCAGGTCCTGTGCCGTAGCCAAAATCAAAGCAAGCCATGGTTCGAACCTTAAAGGTGTGATACAGCTATCCCATATCATTTACGTATATATCAGGTCCTGTGCCGAAGCCAAAAATCAAAGCAAGCCGTGCTTCGAACATTTAGGTTATTTTACAGCTGTCCCGTATCATTTACGTATATATCAATACCTGTGCCGAAGTAAAAGTCAAACCATGCCTAGGTTCGAACCTTAATGCTATTTTACAGGTGTCCCGTATCATTTACTTATATATCAGATCCTGTGCAGAAGCCAAAATCAAAGCAAGCCGTGGTTCGAACAAAAATGATACACCAAAGCGTCTAAGAGTTGTAATTTTAGAAAAAGCAGAACGCAGATGAGTGTTGCACGAACATTGGTTGCGGGAAACTATTATTTTATTTAGATTTGATAAAGCTTGAAATATTTTGATATTGGTTATGTCTTACGCTAGCTTTTGGAAAATGTAATTGTCCTTAAGCTAGCTACAAAAACCAATGATACCCCTGTCTTGAACAGATAATACCTCATGCTTGCATGTACATACAGTGTTTAATATCTTACAGTTAATATATGATCAGAATATACACCAATGAAAATTATAAACGATCAGTACCCAAGGTTATTAAACTGAGCATGGAAACCGGTCTCAAATCTCAAGCACCATTTCAGCCAATCAGATCCTTGAGATTAGAGACTGGTTTCCAATCTTAGTTTTAAAACCTTCATACCTGGTTCTAGCTTTGGATTATTTCTATTGCATTTCAGGATTGCTTCTATTTTACCCGAGCTTCTCAAAATAATAAAAGAACCACTTACTCGATATAGGCCTTATCTGGCGGAGAGAAATTCAATCTTTTGAGCGTTTTTCAAACCATTTTTTTTTCTAAGTAGGCTTTTTAAGTTGAGGCCATAACACCGATTCATGATTTCTTTTTAAATCAAATTTTGCCAAATATTTGTTTAGATTGACTTAAAATTATTAAATACAAATGACAGAGTGAGAATGTAAGTCCTAATAAGCAGGTTTAATTGTAAATTTCATAGAAAAAAAAATTTCTAACGTTTTCTTAATGTATAAAACTATTTTTTTATTATTAAATGTGTTTAACATTCTTGAACATGTATCAATGAAACATTTTGTGGCAGATTTGGGTCTCGGTAAGAGTAGCCTCGACCTGGATTCGAACCTAGGTTCTACGGCTTACCGTGACGACGCTCTACCAATTGAGCTACCGAGGCCGCTGGTACGAAATCTACTACATTTCCTCCTCACTTATAAGAGACATTTCCAACGAACATAGAAATGTCCGCAAGGTTCTGCCTAGGTTCGGGTCACATGCTTTGCCCAAAAGAGCTCCGAGGGTAATCATCCTGCCGACAACGCCAATGTGGCAGATTTGGGTCTCGGAAAGAGTAGACTCGATCAGGATTCGAACCTCGGACCTCCGACCGTGCCGACGCTCTACCATTTGAGCTACCGAGGCCGCTGGTACGAAATCTACTTCAATTTTATTAATTGAAAATGAGTTCAGACATTTCTAATAATTATAGCAAAGTTTAATTGAAACAACTCTTTTTATGACATTTCATTTTAGTGTTAATCATAAGTTAAGTCTGTAACAACACTAGAAAGTAGTTTGGAGCGACCTTGACCTAACACTTTCAGTCTCAACACTCAGACGTTTGATTGGTCGATAAGGAGACTAGTCTGTATTACAACTAATCAGATGCTTGAGATTTGAGACTGGTCTCCAGTTTCATCTTAATGATCTTAGGCCCTGGTTGCATGCCACATACTTAAAATGGAAGGCCAGCAGTACTCTTTTATGAAAAATCGTCGCTTGACCGCAAGCCCAGTGCCTGTTATTCTTTCAAAAATTAATGATGGTATTAACACATAAACAATTTAAAGCTAGAATCTTTTATGTTAGTGTAAAATCAAACATGAATCGAGTGCGAAATATTTAATGTACATGCAAGTATGAGGGGGGGGGGGACTAGTAGCCATGGACAATTACATTGTTTTCATTGTGTATTATTAAATTAAAACGTGGTTGTTTTACTTGTAGACTGAAGTGTCATAACAATGGAGGGGTTCAGCTCAGGACTTTTTTACATGGACGCCTTGAGACTCGTTAAAAATGGTAAGTGGAATAGAATATCTGAAAACAAATGATGAAAACTTTGCGTTGGCCACTAGCAGGACAACGTTCATTTACATACACGATCAAGTTGATTTACACGATAAAGCTTAAAAAAAGCCAATTAATTTATGAATTTATGAACATAAATAAAATGATTATTTGTATGTCCCGGAGAGTCGGGTATATTATATTATAGAGATCGCCGTGTCCGTCAATTCATCAAATTTCTGGATATCTGTCCGTCTGTCACAATTCTTGTTCCGAATTTTGGAACAATGCCTGTTTCTTATTCTGTTTTTAATTGCACGGTAGTAATTCGTAAGGCCATGATTATACGCAAATTAGCCCAAAAATGTAGCCGAATTCATAAGACCGCGTATATTTTCTTCTTCCAAATCTGTTTCGTATAAAGCACTTGTTGGGACTTTGCACCAATACCTAGTGTTGTTAATGTTGAGGATCTCGGGAGAGGAAAACACATTCATTTTAAAGTGGCATTTGGAAAATGTTTTAGTGTTTGTCTGTTACTAGTTAATGGTAGACATGAATGAGTTATAACTGCAAGTCTTGCCTATGCGCCGCAGAAGACCATATTGTTTCTATTTTAACCGTCAGGTTATTTGTGTACAGTCCAACACAACAAATTGCATACATTCATATCTATTATTTGCTATACCATTGATAGGTCTCCAAGGCCAGGAAAATTAATACATGAAGCTTGAATTTTTCTAAATATCCGAAATTTTGCTAAAACTGCATTTTATTTTATTAAAGGTCAACTTCTTCGAATAACAATTAATAATGGATTAAAAAACTACATATTCAATTTAAAGGGAGATGTGCAGGATTGATGAATGGAACAGATTTGCGAAAAGGGTTATTAATCAGTTGAATATCATTATTTGAAGCTCAAATATTGATTTACGCCCGAAATATTTCAAACCAATATTTTATAAAAAGATATATAAATGGTGTTTCCTATCCTATGCGACGCGCATAGGTTAGTTATTTTTGTATTTCCCGCGTAAAGCCGTGGTGGTTTTTTGGATTGTCACGTGATCACTTCAACCAAAATACGCATTCGGTGTAGCTTGCCGACTATCAACGTCGCCATTTGTTTCAAAATGCCTAGGCCACCACGAATAGTAAGCTCAGCGATGAGCAAAATATAGAATAATCGCTTAATATAGAATGTATTTTTGTATAAGGATTTCTTCAGCGGATTGTTTTCAGGTCCGCTAAAATGGTAAAATTAACCGAAAACTTCCTCCTGGAGGGTTTGAAATGCAGAGTTTAGTGAAAAGTACACGTAAGTGTTACATAGATCGATCTGTTTACGATTTTACCGGGTACACCTGCTCGACCATGCACATCTCCCTTTAATGGGATGTAATTGGAAATGGTTGGAATTTCTTGCGTTGTTTATTGTTTTGTTAATGAATGTTTTGTGATTTTATTGACACCAAGAACTGGAGAAATTGATATAATTCTATGAAAATGAATATTGTGTAGGATCACTTACTTCTTCCTAAAACCCTAACTATAACAAGGGAAACGATAACTTAGTTGTAACTGAAGATTTTCAAGAATATTTTATTACTTGGTAATCATTACAAAAATGCAGATTTGTTCAAAGAAATAATTTTATTTTTTATTTTTCTTATTTTACAAAATTACAGGTAGAAAAGTGCATACTCTGTTTTGCTGAGTTTACAGACCTCTGGGTGTTTTTCGTTTAACCCAGATTAATATACACCAAACCCTGGTCTAACAATAGCTATATTTTCCGTCTTTGCAGGCTCGGTTTGAATGAACCTGTTCATGGGCAGTAATGGAAATGCATATTACCGATAAAGCCGTTTAACCCCGTGTTTAGCGCAATTCAATATTTACACCAATAAACAGTACAATTTTGAACTATTACTGCAATCAATACAGCCATATTCCAAAGTAGATAAAATATGTGCACCACATAAGAGTTGTTTCATTGCCATGTTTAGAAAAAATGATATTCGTTTATGTAAACATATTTTTGATGCAAGAATTATATGTTGTCAATATAAACGCCTAGAAATTTTTGTGATTTTACATTTTGAAGCAATTTATTTCCCACAGATAATTTGGGTTTAGAGCTATTCTTCATTCTGTGGTTTGAATCAATTATCATAAATGTTTTTTTATTTGGTTTATGACCATGTTATTGATTGAACACCACTTTTGCGTTTCGATTAAACTTAACTGAAGTTTCTTTTTTACTACTACCAGTAGTTTGCAATCAGCTGAGTGTATGGTTGTCTCACCAGGATACATATCGATCTCTGAAGTAATTTTTAGCGGTAGATCATTTAATAAAAATAAAAAGGGGCATATGATTGAGCCCTAGGGTACAGCAGAAATCTATTTTTTTTCACCAAACTCAGTTTGGCAGGAGTGTTATTTTCTAAATCCAGACTGATACTCATAAATTGTATGTGCTTCTTGGAAAAATAAATACAGCCGATTTCTAATATGCCTTTCCAATATCTTTGATAAATTTAGCAAGATTGAAATAGGTCTATAACTATTCGCATCTAACTTACTAGCCACTTTGTGTGTTGGAATAACATTAGCAAGTTGTAGTTGAGCTGGACAAATACATTGTACAATACTGCTGTTTCTAATTGAAGCTATCTGAACAGTTATGCCATCTATACACAATTTGATAATACTATTTTGTCCAAGCCTCTAGATTTATTTATATCTAGTTTTTCGATTATATTACTTACTTAACAGGGAGTTATAAGTTCAATATCAAACATTTGTGTTTCTGTTTCTCATTTAAACAAGCCAAAAAAGTAGAGGGGAAAAGAGAGCACGTGTTTATAAGAAGATCAATTTCAAAACAAGACACCACTAACAATTACAATTAACGAGAAATAGAACCTTTGGGGTTACCGCATTGAAACGGTCAGTGGCAAAACAGTTTGCCACTGTGGGTTTAAACCAGGTTCTAGGGTGCACCAACCTCAAACTTGCCCCAACCAGTTTTATATAAAAAAGTGAAATATGCACACCAGGATCATTCCTGATCAGCCATTCCACATCCAGCAGACACAGCCTCCCCACACAGCCAAAAAGTAGAGAGGAGATTGATTGATTTTCCAATAATCAGTTTCAAAATAGATGCCACAAACAATTAACAAAAGTGAGAACCCAAGGGGATACCGCCTTGGAACGGTGAATGGCAAAATAATTTGCAACGGGGGGTTTTAACCAGGTTCTAGGGTGCATCAACCTCACACTTGCTCCGACAGACTCTCATATCACAAACAAGTACACGTTGTCTTGGTGAAATAACTCCAACCCACCCATCAGCTCAACAATGGTGCATGCAAAAGCACACAAACATATTAAACATAAGAAGATAATACCATTGCAAAGCCAAAAGGGCAGGTACTCAATGACCATACTGAGACCAGTGCCCCTAACTATTCTTTTTAAATTTTAGATGGCTTTTACGAATATCTAATAATAAATTATTATTGCCCTTTATTTTCTTAAGTTTATAAAATAAATATCCATAAAAACTTGCTGTGACATTAAATCTCAATAAAAACTTGCTGTGAAATATCTTATGGCAATAGTACACTTTACCTGTATTAATGAATTAAATCTGGGGATAAAACTTGCAAAACTAGGTTTTCCTTAATTTGTGATACCGATAACCTTGAGAACCCACCCCGATAACGAGGTATTTGGTCAACAAAATATTTTATACTGCGATGTACTTTTGTATTTACGGCTTTTTGGAATATTCCACAAAATAGGAAAGTTAAATATAAATTTACATCATATCTCATAATGCTAAAGTTATACAGCCATATTACAAGAAGTTTCATTGTCGTGGCAATAACGCATCTTATTTCTAATATTATGGTAAATTAGTTGTGAGTTCGAATCTCATGACGGATTTCTTTTTTTTCTGTTGTTGATTTTTTAAATGTCATTTTGTACAATACATTAATGTAGACCCCGAAAGAATGCCATTAAACCGTGCAAATTTCGAGTAAGGTTTATCAAAAATGTTAATAATATGTCGCGACCGAAGATTACTCAAACACAGGTTTCGGACAATGCCAAAAATGTGCAAAATTGTTTTGAATTTCGTAAATACAAGAAAGAGAATATAATGAAAGTTTCATATATTACAATTGTTTACAGAACGGCAGGGTTCACGAGTGTCAGTGCCCCTTTGGTGCAGAGGTTTAAGAGGTCAAAGCAAGGTGCTCAACAAAATATATGGTAATAAAATGAAATGAACATAACCAAAAATTAAAGAGAAGTGCAAAAAAGATACAACAACTCAATAAATAAAATCATATCATATGAATTTAATTAAAGTTAAAAAAAAACAAATGAAAGACAAAAATAAAAAGTTACTGTTATTGGATTCGAACTTGCAATGATTTGCATCTTTTTCCTCGTACCGAGCTATTACTTTAAGAATGAATGAATATCAGGTGCTTTGAACAGGTTTTAATGTCGTGTGTGTTTAGTAACTTAACGTTAACTATAAATTTACGCACTTGACATGTTAAATATTTTAACGGTGGACTTGTCCAAAAGGTCACAGTTCACAGTGTCAAAATCGAAATACATATTTTCCTAAATTGGATGTTAAAAGTCTGCGAAGAAGTCTGATTCGTTATTATTATTCAATGATCGGTAAGTTTTAGTTTTATCATTTTTTTTCATGTTTTATATCAACTTTGCATCTCTTTGTAATTAAGTTTGGAAAGTGGTCATTTAAACCAACCTGTGCTACTTAAAACCTCAGCTATATGATCGGGGGGACTTGGCCTAAATATATTCTATATACTGTTGAAGAATATTTAGTTACCCTAGTCGGGATACTTGTTAATTTTGATAGTCCGAAATCAAATAGACTTTTTCCATTTCTTTGAACTTAAACTTTTGTTTATGACTAAACGGTTCAGCTATGGGCAGTTGACATTCATAAATCGCTATCCAGGTTTGAGGGGAATTCAGTGGTATGTATGCAAAATAAGTTAAAAATGGTTCACCATTGCGAAATTTGATTTCTAGCCATTCACTTTCGAGATTTTCGTCTTCGAAATCAAAACGTCTCTTATATGGTATGAATTCATTGATAGTATCTGATGTTTCTACGACATCAAAATTGTCAAAAAGAGACAAACATTCCTCCGCCAGATTTCAAGACTGTAGTTCGTCTATTGAAAGCCAGAAGAGGTCATTAGCAATTGAACAAAGAAGGCTGAGGACCCCTTCTGTCTTTCAATAGACGATATATTTCCTCTCGAAAGTAAAACCGTTTATTGGCAATGGCATCTCAACCTATGTATATCATATTTGTCATATTTCCGAAGTTCTTCGTACAATTTGCTGGCAGATGCGCCACGGAGAATGTGAGCATCGACCGAGTTTGAATGTCCCCTACGATTAATTTCTTTAAAAAAGGAATCTCCAATTAAAAAGTTCCTTTGAGGTGTATAAGTTGTTGATATTTTTCTTAATGGCTTGTTTGTTTCGTTCAAGCCTAAATTATTGGGTTTTTTTTCAGATGAAATAGACTAGCCAACATTTTGTTTAAGTGTACTAATTGCACTGTGTTTAAGATTTTTCCTAGCTATTAATCGATTGCAGGTTTTCATAAATAAACTGCGGACGACTCGACTTTGGTGCTTCTACGTTGGTTTATTTAAAATTGTTTCAGTTTGTTTGGTTGAGTCATTTACTGTTATGACCTCTCTCTGTGGTGCCTGATTATTTCACACTATAGATTTCATCCTCAATAGTAGCAATCTCCATTGAGGTACTCTTAATATGCGAGTCAAAAGATGGGCTCCTTTTAAACATTACCTACAATTGCTATATTTTTATTTAAAATACTTACAAGGCTTTGAAGTTTTTGAACCGATGTTTTTTTCCGTAATACCATAATTCACCATTTTCGAAAAGGGAAAAGTTGAACACGACCCACTGAACATTGTCAATACATTTTGTCGCCTTGTCTACTTTTGTCTGTGATTCGGGGCATTTGACCATTCAATATCAATGTTTGCTCCAAATCACAGACAAAGTTAGACACAAGGTGACAACCGTAGGTACTTTACCCTTAGAATGCGCTAAATATCGTCTTAAATGGTGAACTAATAAGTTACTAACAATGCTTCGAAGATTTAATTTTTTTTTACTTTTTTTTTCTGTAATACCTTAAAATGACGTCACAAACTGTTATTACTACTTTTCTAAAACAAAAATATCATCATCACCCTGGCTAACCTGGTACGCTTCGCGAACGGCACTACGCCGCGATCACGGCATATGCAACGCTTTTAACCGGCATAACCGGTGTCAATGTAGGAGATTTTGTGGGGTAAGGTTGGAAAATCGCCGAGTTTTTGGTTAGATATTTAAATAATACTCAAACCAATAGGCCTATAAGGCTGTCAGATCATGGCTATTTATGATTCTAGTCTTCTCTGTGTCCAGAATTCAGTAGTTTGCTCAATCATTCG
Source organism: Corbicula japonica (assembly GCA_038501625.1). NCBI lineage: Eukaryota > Metazoa > Mollusca > Bivalvia > Venerida > Cyrenidae > Corbicula > Corbicula japonica. Next base: position 9,662,397 of record JAZAYU010000012.1, read on the forward strand.
TGAAAATGGACCTCTCTGTGCTGCAAAAGTTGTAAATTTCCTGTTCAAACGTATTTCTTCTTGATCTAAACTGAAGTCTAGTGAAGAATTATGACTGCATAAAATTTGTTTTGCACTGGAGGACACTGCAGCGTAAAATTTGAGTGTGTTTTAATAGTTTTATCTATATTTTACCTGCTTCTTGCAAAAAATGAGAGGCCACGCACCGTACACCGGCACTTGATTTTTGCTACGCTGCGTATCACGGTATTTTATGCGATGCTGGTATTAAAATATAATTTAGTTGTCGAAATATTAAGCTGTTTCTTCACATCTAATATAGTTGTAGATTGTTGTGTTGGTGTACATTACAAAACAATATTTGACATACTTAAAAATTCTTCCATCAACAAGCAGGAGCGGATCCGGAGGGTATTTTTGGGGGTTGCTTAAACTCCCTTTAGGCGCATCAATATTTAGTTTTCATGGTAGAAATCTAATTATGGCTAGAAAGTTAGAATTATCATATAACTACCTTAAGACTGACCCAAACGAACTTCTTTTGTGGAAATCTTTAATCCAACCCTGAATAAAGCTATCGGTCTGAGAGTATTTCATCAATAATGTGTGAAAGATTTGTGATTATGTTTACTAAATAACAATTATATTAATATTTTCATGAGGATTATGGCCAGAGAGTTGGAATTATCACATAACTACGATAAGGCTGACCCAATCGAACCCCTTTCTTTTGAAAATGTTTCATCCAACTCTGAACAAGGCTATCAGAGTATTGCACGCAAAACAGGGGTGAAACCCCAATCAATAATTTGTGAAAGATAGTTTGTGTTTATTTTAAATAACTGACTTGACCTTTGGCCTGTGGTTAAAAATGAAATACATAATACTGTAACCACTTTACATCAAATATGTATACCATGTGTCATCACTGTATCTTGTTCACTTTACTTTATGAGTTATTGAAATATTAAGTTTTCTCTATTTTAATAACAGACACCTACCGTAGACCATTGGTGAAAATAAGAGGCCTTGCATAATTTTCGTATTGCCATTTAAATGAATGATCTTGACTTCTTCTAAGTTATTATTTAAGTTATAAAAGTATTTTTTTCTTATTTATGTGTACCTGACCTTAAACCTTTGGTGAAAAATGATCCTGCATATCATGCACTTGGTACACAGATTAAAGTGATTACAGCACAATGTACAACATTTCATTTTTCACCACAAAGGTCAAGTCAATTACTTGCAATAAATATAATAAGCACAGTCACATAACAAAATAAAATACGTAAAACCTATGCAAAATTGCAAAAGAAATGAAATGTTCAATACCCGTCACATTTAGTATAAACAACAACATATCCCAAATTGGACAAAGTCGGACCACGGATACTCCCTTAATTAGTATTTTAAAAGTAAGACAAGTGGAACGCAAAAATATAACATAAATCAATTTCTTTTTGTAAAACTCCGCATTCTTTTCAATACGATCTTTCAAAATCTAGTCTTTCATCCGACTTCTATAAATGATTTTTGTCAATAAACATTAAGTTTGTTAAACATTTATATAATTATTACATTTTACATGTAAAAGACAAAGTTTGAAACAATGCTTAATGTTGATTTGCACCACCCACATCCTACTGCTTCTTAACAAGGGGTAGATTTTTATATTCAATTTAACTTTTAATGAAACAATCAACGTCAGACAAATCTATCGTTCACAAATTATTGATTGGGGTTTTCATCGGTAGCGGACTCGGGTATTGCGTGAAATACTCTGCTAGCTTTGTTCATGGTCGAATCAAAGATTTCCACAAAAGAAGTTCGTTTGGGTCAGTCACAGGGCAGTTATGTCATAATTCCAACTTTCTGGCCATAATCACCATTAAAACGAAATATTGATGCGCCAAAAGGGGGCTTGAGCAACCCCAAAGAATACCCTCCGGATTCGCTCCTGCTTGTTGATAGAAGAATTTTTAAGTATATCAAAATCTTTTTTGCAATGTACACCAACACAACAAACTACGGCTCCATTAAATGTGAAGAAACAGTAAAAGATTTTGACAACCAAAGTATAGTTTTATACAAGCATAGAATAAAATGCCGTGATACGCAGCGTAGCAAAAATCAAGTGCCGGTGTACGGTGCGTGACATCTGATTTTTGGGCAAGAATTAAGTAAAAAAGAGATAAAACACAAACAAATTTTACACTGCAGTGTCCTCCAATACAGACATTTTTTATGGAGTCATAATTCTTCACTAAACTTTAGTTTAGCTCAAGAAAAATACATTTGAACAGGAAATTTACAACTTTTGCAGCACATATGGGTCCATTTTCACGAATGATTGAGTAAACTACTGTATTCTGGACACAGAGAAGATTAGAATTATAAATAGCCATGATTTGACAGCCGTATAGGCCTATTGGTTTGAGCACTTTTTAAATATCTAACAAAAAACTCTGCGATTTTCTTACCTTACCCCACAAAATCTCCTACATTGACACCGGTTATGCCGGTTAAAAGCGTTGCATATGCCGTGATCGCGGCGTAGTGCCGTTCGCGGAGCGTACCAGGTTAGCCAGGGTGATCATTCAAAGATGAGTTGTATTATTTTACTTAATTAAAAGTTATTTTTAACATTCTACATTAAAATTATTATGACAAGCAATCTTAATATAAAATATTTGACGAATATTCCTAAGGCTTTAGAGGAAGAATGGTCTTTGACATACAGTTGTCTGTAAGAAACATTGACCTAGGGGTAAAATGTCGGACTCCGGATCCGAAGTTGCGGGTTCGAACTCCACCAGGGACGAGATACTTTGTTCAACGAGGGAAGCTGTCGCCGGCATAGTTAACATATCGATAACTTGTCACACAAACTACACGGTACTATGTATTCCAATAATCAGCACTCGGATGACAACGTCAGGCTCGGATGATAAGAGCGGCTCGAATTGCGGATGAGAGTGAGAAAAGCGTAAGTATTTTTACTTTTATCTTTTACTTTTGCCGATTTAAATCACGTTAGTGATTGCAATTGTTCTAGGCCAACATAAGCTATATAAAACTGCAATGGGTTTTGCAGACAGTCCCTACATTGTGGTGAAAATCACCGAAGAAGGTGGAAAATTCGACCCATCGCTCAAAATTAAACAAGTTTGCTTCTCTATTTAGGTAATTGAGTGAAGAAAACATAACTATTTGATCCTTTACTGTCCCTCTGTTAATAAACAATCACAACATGGTAACACAGTTCGGTAAAAATGAATCTAAACCTTACTTTTTCTGAAGTTGTCAAAGCGAGATGGATAATCGCTTGCTTCAGTGAATATAATAGCTGGCTACATTTAAAATTGTATGGAAAATGAACAAACTGACCTTTTCATCATAATGTCTATTAGCTTTAAAGTAATGTTTATTAGTTTTTAAATCCATTTTTATCTTCCAGGATCAGAAGTCATTGTCCAACAACTTATCTGTTTTCGGTAAGTAATAATGAAGGCCATACAATTTATATTGGCACTGTAGTAATCTTAAGTGATTAAGATGTACAATATATAATTTCATATCATATCATAATTCAGGTTTTACCCCCTTTTGAGATAACCTGAGTTTGCTAGTTTTCAGCGTGTAGTTGTTAACGTTGAAAATCATTCATTGGTTCTATACACACACCCAGTTCTAGACACCGGTGATGCTCCTGGATGTGACCAGTACTGAACACCATGATACTGTGATACAAAATTGCCAATGTTTGTCCATAGATATATGTTCTGTATTGATATACGATGCTTAGCAATATGAAACTTACAAATATACCATTCTTTCTTAGAACCAATTCACACTCTTATCAAGTTAAGAGCCACGAAGTGTAATAAATTGCATATTTAATTACATTGCAGAAACTATGAGCACTAGTTTCAAATGCTACTGGTGTGGCACAGATTGGGAATCTTTGACAGAGGTTGTCTCCCACTTGACGCTATTACATGGGCATTCGTGCATCAAATACCAGAAATTTCTACTAGATGAGTCAACTGGTAAAAAAGGATACCGTACTCGAGTCCTACCAAGTGTCATACCAAACGCAGTGACATCCCAACAAAAATGCATCACAGTCACAGACGGGATTATTTTCATCATTCATAAAAAAGATGACGCACAAGAGATAATCGCTACAACACCTTTAAAAAACAAACGAATGTCCTGTTAGTTCCAAAATTTTCTAACATAAGTTTTTCTGGCAAACGACAATTGAAAAGTCACTAGTGAATTATTTTATTTATTTTAATTTTTCTCCATCTAGCAGAAAGATACCGACGGCTCTTCTTTATATTTTTCCAATAAACATTTTATTCCATTTCTCGTTTCATGTTGAATCTGTAATTTCTATCGGTTGCAAAAGAAACCACAATTTGTCAAGGAAAGAACTTTTACAAGTGTGAATCGCTTCATCAAAAAACATTTTATTAAAATTGACTCGAGCCGCTCTTATCATCCGAGCCTGACGTGTCATCCGAGCGCTGATTATTGGGATACATACCGTGATCAATTTGATATAAATGTTTTATAAGGAAATAACCTTGGACTAGATAATAAAAGTGTATTTTGTGCAAAAGCTCTGACGTGTTGCAATGCTGTTTTACATTTCAATTTATAGATCGGTGCATTTAAGATCGCAATTTGCATTTCACAAATAATCAATTCTCATTTTTGGGGATATCTCTAGAAGTAAGAAATAATGTTTTATATTTAATTATAAAAAGAGTAAGGAGAACAATTCTATTAAATTTTTATGTAAATTCTGTTAAAGCTGCCTATACACAGTTCAGGGTAGAATCCTTCATCAAAATTGTCTCACAAGTGGTTATTATAAATTAAATGCCTAAAATGTCTTAATCGGAACGAATTTCGGCGAAAATTTGGACTAAGCAGTACATTTAAGGACCTATTGTATATGAATATTACTGCGTTAGTAACACATAAACGTATGTATACGTACGTTGACTGTGTAAGAATATTTCATTACATTTACTTCGTTTACGGATCTTCTACAGTTTAATTAAGATAATATTTAAATTTTGATATTTTAAAAACATGTAATATTTCCATCCTGATACGTGACCACGCATCTTCAAGTATGGTACTCTTTTCATTCAGAAATGCAATACGCCTTATTATCACGGTACTAATGTAACCGATTGATAAAATAAGCATATTTTTATCGGTATCTTAAAAAAAAGTAAATCAGCCGTTTTGACGTTGTCATAAAGTAAAACCTTTTATCCCACTTGTAACATTTGATAAGTTGAAAAAACCAACAAGATTGATTGTTATGACCTAAATCTGGTACCCGATTTGCACTACCTACCATACCGGAAACGTGAAGCAGGTCGGACTTGAGATTTGGAGAGTTTCTTTAACGTTTAAGGGAAAGCTTCACTATATTCAGGGTTGCCAGCGGACTTGAAAAGTCGAGGAAATTTGATTTTTTTCATGGTCAGGGATTGTCAGGGATTTTTGAAAATTGGTCAGTAAAAATAAAAATCCCGAAGTCAGTGAAAATTCAGGGAAAAATTATTTTGAAGGACAAAACACCCTATTGTTCTATTTTATAAAGACATTGCTCCGTTCGTCAAATGTTGCTTTGTCATAGACAAAAAATAAATCAAAATCTCTCTGACGGCAAATTGCAGCTCAATAAAACTTTGCACAAACCAAAGTTATTAACATATGTCTTGGCGCCATTTTATGCATTTTTTTTCTGTCAAATCCACGAAAATTTTGCACAAGAGGCATAAAATAAAATTTGTTTTTACCAGTGAAAGGTAGAAATATATTTCACTCGTGAACTCCGGAATTATACATTTTCACTCGTGTCTTCGCCGCTTGTGAAATACGAATTCAGGAGCTCACTCGATGAAATATATTTAGATCTTCACTGGTAAAAACAACTTTTTTAATATTCTCTATTATATTACTTGTATGGTGCAAAAAAGCTTTGTATTTGAGTTTGTTAAAATATTTTATTTACAAATTGAAAGAAACATGTATGGGCATTTTGTCTGAGAAGCTGTTTTACTTGTGTGAAATGGATATGTTGTTTGCTGCCCCTTGTGCAGACTATGTACAATTCTTTTACTCTGCATTTGATGATTATTCCAGTAAATAGTGCATAATGGATACTTATGAAATTATTCAGTTGCTATAACCACTTGCTTTTTACCATGGTGTATATTCATTTAAGTTTGTGTATGTTATGTGATATTTTTGTTAATTTATCACCAGTCTAGAATACATTATTTTCATAGAAGTATTAGTAAAATCTTGTTAGATTTGCTTGCTTAGTTTAATATTTCACTGAAAATAAAACTACCAAACTTTGTATAGCTGTATAAAGCATGTTTAATTGTTAAATAATATTATACCATATTGTTTAAATAATAAAAAAATGGACTAATGGGTGGATTGGACTGCAGTAGTTGGGGAGAAGGCCGTTTAAATTTGGTTACTGCAGTAGTTGGGGTGAAGGCCGTTTAAATTTGGTTATATTGGTTAGTGAAAAATCTGTTTGGTCAGTGAAAAGTCAGGGAGTTTTTTTTTCATTTTAGGCAACGGCAACCCTGAAGATTATTGAGGCTCGTTGCTTTATTGCCACTAAAGACTTAAAGGTGCTTTGTCACAATTCAGGATGGAAATATTAATTTTTTTCAATATAAAAATTAACATTAAAATGTAGAGAACCTGTTAACATAGTAAATGTGATGAAAAATTTTTACAGTCAATCTGCGAGTGAATAGGGTCCGTTCTAATACCCCAAACTACCCCAAACCACCCCAAACTACACCAAACCACCCTAAACGACCACTAATATAAGGTTGTGATAATTAAATAAGTTCATATGATATAAGGCCCTGCGTGCTCTAGCATCAAAATCAGTGTTAAACTTATTTCTGAATGACTTGAAATACTTGAACCATAATTTAATAATACACATTGTCAATTAAAATAATAACATACTTTTTATTTAGGTTGTTAAAATTCAGCAACAAGTCATGCATTTTACCTGTCTTTAATGTTATTTTAACACTTAGTTTAAACTTATTATTTATTTTACATCGATTGTGAAACAAGTAATTCCAACATACATTTATCACGCTCGATGACTGCTTCCTGGGTTTCCAACCAGTACTCGCGCCGAATGTGGATTGAGGAAACTGCAGACGAACCTCATCCCTGGTGGGACTCGAAACCGCAGTCTCCGGATCTGGAGTCCGACGCTCTACCCATAGACCACAGATTTTAACACTTAACTAGATGGGTGTTCAGTTGAACACTTGTGTCACCCTCTGGTGCTGTCGGAATAAAAATGCAAGTACAAAAAGGGGCATAACTCCATCAAATGTGACCTTGACCTTAAGAATATAGTATCGTCACGAGCGTATTGTCATAGGGAATATAATTTGAAAGTTTGATGAAGAAATATTAATAAATGGCAAAGTTATAGCCAACGTTAAGTTTTCATATAAAGGGGAATAACTCCATCAAGTGTGACCTTGACCTAAAGAATGTGGTATTATCAGGAGCGTGTTGTGAAAAGGAATATAATTTCAAAGTTTGATGAAGAAATATTAAGAAATGGCAAAGTTACAGCCAATGTTAAGTTTTCGTAAAAAGGGGCATAATCCAATCAAATGTGACATTGACCTAAAGAATTTGGTATCATCACGAGCGTGCTGTCATAAGGAATATAATTTGAAAGTTTCATGAAGAAATATTAAGAAATGGCAAAGTTATTGCCAACGTTAAGTTTTCGTGTCTAAATATAAGTACAAAAGGGGGCATAACTCCATCAAGTGTGACCTTGACCTAAAGAATGTGGTATTATCAGGAGCGTGTTGTGAAAAGGAATATAATTTCAAAGTTTGATGAAGAAATATTAAGAAATGGCAAAGTTACAGCCAATGTTAAGTTTTCGTAAAAAGGGGCATAACTCCATCAAATGTGACCTTGACCTAAAGAATTTGGTATCATCACGAGCGTGCTGTCATAAGGAATATAATTTGAAAGTTTCATGAAGAAATATTAAGAAATGGCAAAGTTATTGCCAACGTTAAGTTTTCGTGTCTAAATATAAGTACAAAAGGGGGCATAACTCCATCAAATGTGGCAATTTGGCATCATCTCGAGCGTGTTGTCAAAAGCAATATAATTTGAAAGTTTGATGAAGAAATATTAAGAAATGGCAAAGTTATAGCCAACGTTAAGTTTTCGTGACGGACCGACGGACGGACGGACAAAGCGGTCCCTATGTATCGCCATTTCTTCGAAAGGGCGACACAAAAATTAAATGAAGTCTATTTCAAGTGGTTTGGGGTAAACACTGTAGATCTGGTTAGGGGTATTTCACACTAACTCTATCCTCAATCTGTCAGACTTTTTTATGGTCAGTCATGCCATTTACTGAAATGTTGATGTTTTTTTTGCTCAAGATAACAAAATTGTTATTATTCGTCAGATATTTTAATGTATTCGTCGTTATTTATAACCGCAAATAACAGCAGCCTGTATTTACGTATATATCAGGGCTATCCGATCAACCTTTATGGGGTTGTCCCGGTTAGCTCTGTTGGTTGCATCGGAGGAATTGCAGGGTTAGGCGCTGTCGCCGTGACGGTGTGGGTTCGCTCCTAGCTAGAGACAAGATCATTTGATAATTGGTGAACCGCGATGCTCAAAATATAAGTTTTCTGTATTTATACGCCTGTGCGGTTTTACAAACAGATGGGCCTCATAAATATGCCTGGTGTATGATATCTAGATGGATTTACCGTTTTAAGGACAGTTGCACATGGAAGGCACAGGAAGTGTGCATAATACATACATTATAAATTGTCTACTTTTCCCTTTAAGGTGGTTTATAAAAATGGCGAAAGAATTTGGAGGATATCCAAAGCGTTCCTTTTTAGATACACCCGGAGTGAAATGGCGTGATGGAAAACCCGACTACACAATGGCCAACGAGGTGTACCTTAAAGGACGATCCAAAACACACAAAGATGGTTCCCTCGAGAAAACTGTAGAAGATTTAGTGAAAACTTGGGAGATGGAAGCCAGTCATAAAGTCAGAGAACAGGTTAGTCAGTTTTAGTGTTTAAATTAGAGCGTTATGTATACATGACCCAATATCATACAAAAAGGATTAGAGACAAGTCTCAAATCTCAAGCATGTGATTGGCTTAAATTGAGACTGGTCTCCAGTTTTACAGTTTTAGTTTTATGATCTTTGGCCCAGATTCCCAGACTGTACATGTACATTGGCCACAATAAAACGCGACCCACAACCATTCATTATAATAATAATAATAATAATAATAATAATAATAATAATAATAATAATAATACATGTAATAATAATGATGATGATGATGATGATGATGATGATGATGATGATGATGATGATGATGATGATAATAATAATAATAATAATAATTGACTGAACTCGACGTGCAAATGTAGAGATACATACATTAAGTTCCACACCTTATTCTAGTTTGCAAAATCCTTTAAATATATTTTTCAAATTTTTGCAATATACCCCACCTTTATCACCGAAATATTAGCTAAAGTCTGAATTTTCATTGAATACGAATACCAATATTTTAGTTCAGCATTAAGCATTATACGATGTCTATAGCCTGTATTATAACGTATAACCCTGAATTGTCAATGAATGATAGTAGACTGACTGTTAAGTGTAAAGTTTTATTTTTTATTTTTGACACGTCTATGTTTGCATGCCATGATTAAACGCGCGGAACAATCTTCTACTAAACTATACTGCTAATCCAAAAGCGTATAATTGCAATCAAATTACTTCTTTGTTATGTTATTTACCATAAAATCAAAATGGGAATCGAAAATCGAATTAAAAAAAATTAACATCATCTTTGAAAACCATCAAAACTTTGTATATCTTTTAGTCTTTAGTTCGCATTTCTAAAATGTATGTTATGAAATTATCTAAAAAATATTACTAAAAAAGTATATGATGAACTTAAAAAACAGCAGTAAAATGTTAATTTTACATTAGGTTATGTCACGGGAAAAAGGTTTCTTTGGTGATACATGTATATGTTTTCACATTTTCATTTTTACTGTAGATCTTCTGTAGTATCATTATATTTCGCGGTAGTTTAATTTTCGCGTACTTTTGTGACTTTTGGATTTTACCTTCTACTTTGATTTAGACACGTCCGACAATTGCAAGCCTAGTGATTTTATTAGTTATTTAGCAATATTCGAAATTTGCAAGCCTAATAAGCATGATGATTTTAGTATTTAATTAAGCAATTTTCGTTTTTGTAAGCCTTTGGGATTTTAGTGGTTTATTAAGAATTGCCCGATTTTTGAAAACCTAGTGATTTTAATAGTTCAAACCAATTCTTTTATCTGGGGACCATACTCCGCTGATCATGGGATGATATTCATCTGAAAATATGACATTGAAGATTCCATGTTCATCGCCATATGCATACCATCGTTTTGGGATGGATCAAAATGGTACTGTTCACTGGTGTAAATACATTTAACAATTGTTCTAAGTATAAACTATTTTCCTCCCGATATTTTTCATATTTGTAAGGACGAAATTGCAACTGTTATACCTTTCATATAACAATAAAGACTTTATTTTACACTGTTTAGTTATCCACTTCAATATTGTAAGTACATTTCAAAGACTGCAGCAGTTCTAATCCAAGGAACTTAAATTCTGAGAAATATCAGCGACAAGACCTTTTCCAGTTGTCCTACCACACATTCAAGCAACTTAAATCTGGTTGTAGTCTAAACTTGGAAGGCGAATACGAAATGGGCTAGGATTTCCCAAAGAGTCATTTAGGACTGTATTACCTCAATGGAATGAATGTGGTCATACGCGTTCTTAACTGCTTTTGTAAATTTGTATTCTGTGAGTGCCAGTATACTCAATGATTTTAGTTGTCTGTCATTTTGAATATTTGTTTTACTAATAAATTTATTGGTATTTATTGCATGTTTAATTGAAAGTTTCATAGCAATAGCTCAATTATCAAGCCAGTAATGCCCCAATACGAATGTGTATACTTAGAAAAGTTGTTATGTGTATTGAGTTGCGCTTAACCCGGGGCTAGGCGGCGTGGGTAGAAATATGCCAATATAGACGGCAATATTTTAATATTTTTCGTGTTCGTTTGCTTTCAAAGTTCCCTTTTCATCTTTTTTTTAGCAATGTTTGTTTTTGCAAGCGTAGTTATTTTAGTAGTTTGTTAGTAACCGTCTGATTTTTACAAGGTTTGAAATTGTGGAGTTTATAAAGATGGTTCATGTATAGATAAAATGACGAAAAACATTACATGTTATGAATAAAACCAATTCTACCAAATTGTTCAAAGTTTATACCGATCCAACAATAGATATTAGAGGAATTGATAAATGTGCTAGTCTCTACAAAATTATCTGTATTTGTTAGGTGCTTAGCTCCGCTACCCCAATTTTCATCGGTTCCTCATTTTTTTAATGATAGTGTCTCTAGATGGGAGCGAACTCGCGCCTAGCCCTGCAATTCCTGCGACGCAACCAATCGGGACAACCCCAAAAGAGGTTGATCGGATAGCCCTGATATACGTAACAATCACTGCATGACATCGGTAACGGGTTATTTTACTGATAACAGTACTGACTATATGTACGGGGAGACTTTTTACGGCCGCCACACTGCACAAATAGCGTTACTGTGAATTTCAAATTTTAAATCTGAACGATGTCTTTTTGCTGTGATTATTAAAGTCATCATATTCCGCCATCAATATACGTATAATAGAATATGTATTATGAATGCGATGCAAAACAGAATCTTTTCTAAGTCTGGAGGTAATTTTGTCAGGGACTGGCTCAAATTTCTTACATTAAATCTAGAAATATTTTTCCTTACACTAAGTACGTATGGTAAATCGTTCGCAAATGTTTACAACTAAAAATAATTAATGGCAAAAACGAGGAATAAGGCTGAGATTTAATGAAACAGAAAGAAGTCGAAATGCAAGATAAACCCACTCAGTGTAGCATTTGGTAATTCGATATTCGTATTTTATAAAGAATGATAAATTTAAATGCAATTGATGATATGCATACAGATTTTCATTTTTACTATTATCATTAAAGGTTTAAGTGTTGCCATCATGAACATATGATTAATAGTAGACGAGATAGCATCGTCGTGACTGCAACGCTTTATACAAAATACTGCATGAGAATAGAGAATAATTAACACATTCGTACTTAAAAGTTTCGTATTCCAAAAAACCAATCTTATGTATTTGCATGATAATGTCGCCACAATTAGCTTTAAACGCCTTCTTGTTAAACTAATATAGTTTCTGTGCTGGCGTGTAGTGGTTATGGCTGCCCTGTATTACTTTTCAATACGAATTTCAGAGGGGTATTTTAAATACATGTCGTAAACTTATTTTCACATAATACAGTATTTTGGTTATGTAACAAATAAATTCTTCTATTTGAAACCTAGGTCAGCAATTGATAAGGATATTGTTCCTGTTTCAAACCTGCTCTTGCTATACCTTTGTCATTTTAAAGTTTTTATGATATCATTTCATATGCTTAAGGTCGTAAATAATTACTTGTACATTCTTTAAATGATATTGCCCCTACTGGGGAGCGAACCTATACGGCGACAGTGCCTAGCCATGAAATATTAATTACGCTACCTATTGAGCAAATGTGTATGGTTAATTAATGGTTTCTTTTTTCAGGATTGGGAATCTGTTGATCGGACGGCCTATTTTATAACCGCCAACGGTGGGAAAAAGTATAATTTGACGGAGAACATCAAAGTTGGCAACTATAATGTGCTGATGTCCGAAAGTCCAATCTATGATGCTGAAAATGAGACCTTTGAATCATCCCATGATATCTTCAGAACTGTGTTTAAAAGTGGGTTTCCATGGGAGGTGCTGGAAGTATTTTCAGGTAAAATTGCGTTCCATGGGTGGTGCTGAAAGTATTTTTTTGGTAAAGTAGGTTTCCATGGGAGGTGCTGCAGGTATTCTCAGAAAAAGTGGGTTTCCATGTGTGGTGCTGGAAGGTTTGTTCTGGCAAAGTGAATTTATATGGGTGTTGCATCAGGTATTCTCAGGTAAAGTGGGTTTCCAAGAAAAGGGATGAGGATATTCCAAAGTAAAGTTTGTCATGGGAGTCGTGAAGGAATTCTCAGTTAAAATGGATTGCCATGGAAAGTGATGAAGATATTTCCAGGTAAAGTTGGTTTCCATAAGTGATGCTATAAGTATTCTCAGGTAAAGTTGGTTTCCATGGAAAGTAATGACGATATTCCCAGGTAAAGTTGGTTTTCATGGGATGTGCTGGAGAAATTCTCAGGTAAAGTGGGTTTCAATGGAAAGTGGTGAAGATATTTCCAGGTAAAGTTGGTTTTCATGGGATGTGCTGGAGAAATTCTCAGGTAAAGTGGGTTTCCATGGAAAGTGATAAAGATATTTCCAGGTAAAGTTGGTTTCCATAGGTGATGCTATAAGTATTCTTAGGTAAAGTGGGTTTCCATGGAATGTGATGAAGATATTCCTAGGTAAAGTTGGTTTCCATAGGTGATGCTATAAGTATTCTCATCTAAAGTGGGTTTCCATGGAAAGTGATGAAGATATTTCCAGGTAAAGTTGGTTTCCATAGGTGATGCTATAAGTATTATCAGGTAAAGTGGGTTTCCATGGAAATTGATGAAGATATTCCCAGGTAAAGTTGGTTTTCTAAAGGTGATGCTACAAGTATTCCCAGGTAAAGTTGGTTTCAATGGGATGTGCTGGAGAAATTCTGAGGTAAAGTGGATTTCCATGGAAGAAACTGGAAACATGGGAGTTATTGGAAATATTCTCGGTTTAAGTTGTTTTCCAAGGAAGGTGCTGAAAATATTGTCAGGCAAATGTTACTATTGGAGATGCTTAAAGTGTTCTCGGATTAAAAGATTCTACATAATAAGTATTCACATTGTTCAATTTTTTATAAACCCTGTTTGATAAATATTATTTTGTTCATCAGGTCCTCCAAAAGTATCTTTCACGTGGCGTCACTGGGGCACATTTGAAGGTGATTACAAAGGGAACCCTGCTACTGGAGAGACAGTTGAGCTGTTTGGAAGCTGCGTGGCAACAGTGGACGAACACCTGAAAATTCGTTCTATTGAAGTGTATTATGACGCCAATCCGATGCTGATGAAGTTAGCGGGTGGTGACAAGAGAACTTGCCCTTTCAAACATTAGAGTTTTCAAATCTATAACCTGTCACATATATTTGATGATAATGCATACACTGAAAATAAAAAAAAACCCGCTCGTTCAATTGAAGTTTATTGTGACACGAGTCCGATGCTGATACAGTTAGCGGGTGGTGGCAAGAGAACATGCTCTGTCAAACATTAGTGTATTCCTATCTAACCTGCATATTTGCTCACATATATATTATAATATATTATTTTTATAAAACATTAAAAATAAAAAAAAAACGGCTCGTTCTGTTGAAGTGTATTATGACGCCAATCCGATGCTGATGAAGTTAGCGGGTGGTTGCAAGAGCACATGCTCTGTCAAACATTAGTGTATTCCTAGCTAACCTGCATATTTGCTCACATATATATTATAATATATTATTTTTATAAAACATTAAAAATAAAAAAAGCCGGCTCGTTCTGTTGAAGTGTATTATGACGCCAATCCGATGCTGATGAAGTTAGCGGGTGGTCACAAGAGAACATGCCATGTCAAACATTAGTGTATTCCGATCTATAACCTGTGTATATGCTCACATATATTATAATATATTATTTTATAATTAAAATACGTACTTTGAAAATAAAAAAAAAACCATACTTCCCCTGTCTGTAGTGGAATGCTATTTTATGCTGTAACTTTTGTCGTTGTAGCCAGAATAGAAAAATGCCTTTATTGACTAGTTTCTATACTACATGTATAGACTTACACTTTCTGTCGGAAAACTATTTTTCGCAAAATCGCCTCCCTATCCCTATTTCTTTTTAAATTATGATATGGTGCATAAAATGTACAAAGTTTGGCCATATACCTTGAATATATATATATATTAAGTTTGTAATCCTTTGAACATAACATTATTAAAAGTTTAGAAATGTGTTCTAATACTAAAAACTAAAACAATTATACAGTACGACGATTTTGTAGCAATGGCGTATATTGGCAAATATTTATAAAAAGACATTTATTTATGATTGGTGTTAAAACTTATTTGCGAAATTGCCGTAACAGATGAACAAATAGCAGACACGGTAGTTTCAGTCCAAATAATTTAACATGAGCACCCAAATAAAAATATATAACCTGTAAAACTACTTAAATAATATTCTATGCTCTAAAAACATTACTTTAACCGATGTCATGTCATGTAGTGAGGATAAAAGTTTATCAGGTTATCCGATCAACCTTTTGATTTGGTGTGTGTGTGTGTGGGAGAGTGGGGGTGGGGGGGTTCTCCAGGCCAACTCAGTCAGGAGCGTTGTCGGAATTGCATGGCAAGGTGCTGTCGCCGTGACGTTGTCGATTCTTTCCCCAGTAGAGGCAATATCATTTTAAAGTCATCTTGTAGTGCAAAAAGGTTTTTAAAACGATAGGCAAATTTCTATATTGGTTTGTTATAAACTGAAGCGATGTGATTTTATACACCTTTTTGAATATTCGTATACGAAATTTGTATTCAGATAGTGACATAGAATCCGGATATTCGTTGACATCCGTAAACATTCTCAAGCTTAAATGTTTACACAAACATATCTCTTTCTTATTCCAAATCAGAGTCTAGCTCACCAGTCTCAAACATTTCCATGAGAAAATTATCGTGTATAGCTTTTTAAGAGTATACAGCTTTTTATGCTGATAGCTCATATGATAGTATTTTAGGGACTTTTAAGGATGTGATCTCGTTTTGACTGGATGATATTCTGTTATATTATACCTCATTTGCATAAGCCCTTCTGTATTTAATATGACGTCATCCAGTCCATAAATCGCATATTGACCGGCTATCCGGTCCATAATTCTTATATTGACCGTTTTTGATTACTTCAGAATCTAATATAAGAATAATTATCTTATAAAGTGCGGGTCTGTTGCCTAGTAATATTTAATTTGATTAACAAAAATGGAATAGTAAAAGGCGTGCTTTATATGCCTGATGGCTTGTAAATAATAAAAAATCTGTATGGGATTTTTTACACACTGAACAAATCAAATTATTATTTAAAAGCAAATTATAGTAAAAATGACAGCAACAAAAGATATGAAAGAATTTAGATTCGGTATAATATAACAAATAAAACATGGCATTGAGGGCAATATGCAAGTTTACGGACTGGTTGGTCAGACCTCGGAAGGTATATGGCCCTCAGCTGCGCTTCGGGCCATATACCTTCCTCAGTCTGACCAACCAGTCCGTAAACTTGCATATTGCCCTCAATGCCATGTTTTATTTGTTAAATATTTCATGTCTTTATTTATAAACAAATAATAGGCATCCATATGGCCAATATCTAAGCACCACTTGTTGGTAATCTGTTCTTATACTGTTACAAAATAGACTGTCTTACCTCTTTTGTTGCACGAAGCTTGCGGGAAATGAAAAATCTTGGAAAATATAATTTAAAAGAATGGCGCCTTTTGTGATTCATGCCACCGTGTCCTTACTGCTTAGTTCTCGTCGAGTATAATTTAAGCTTAATCATAAAAATGCGCAAGGAACTTTAAATTTTACAACGATTCTTTAAGAATGACAACGTAATTTCGACTAAGAATCGGTATTGAGTAGCATATTTTTGTGCCCAAAATAATTTTAAAACGAAATGATAGTTTACATTGACTACAACAATATATAGTATTACATAAATTAGTAAAACGTAATGATAGTTTACATTGACTACAACAATATATAGTATTACATAAATTAGACAAGCCGGTTACATGTAGTTTCTAGTTTCGATTTAACTAGAGATTGCATAAACAAAACATAACAAGGTAAACTTATAATAATGCGGAGTGATTCGTGAAAGAAGCACTATAGAATTATCAATAACTACGGCAACTGGTGTTTGGAACAAAGTTATCATTGAAAATATAAGATGCATTCGAACAAAACCAGGATATATATTATGCAACCAATATTCTTCAATCTAGGGAAGTTCAATTAAATTAAATTAATTTCATCTGTGGATCGAGATATTAATTTCAAAGAAATATCCAAAAGCTAATATAGTAAGTAAATTTAATAACAGATATTGAGAGTGAATCGATTTTTTCGATTTTAACAGGTAAGTTGGTCGCTTAGAGCAATAACTCCGTAAGAGTGCTTTATTCCAAATGCACACGCTGGGCCTTTGCTCTAAGCAAACGGCTACGAAATTATTTGGGTCTAGATATATAATTTTGTTTACCTAAAATGATGATTCGTGGTTCCAAAAGTAATAAGTTTTGAAAGGTAAACCTTAAGTTTGTTTGGTTGTGTTCTAAATCCTAACCGTTATCAGTTATAAATAACTGCACTGATCAATTGCACGATATCTCTGAACAGGGTCAGAAGTCAATAAGATTGCTTAAATAACTACCTTTTATAACATTATTTCAAACGGCATTTCAGCCACATTGGTTTATAAGAATTGATTTGTCCTCCCTTAACCAGAAAAGAATGGAATATGATTGACAAAGATCATCAACAGAGAGCCCCAACGGAAAAGAAAAGCTTGAGGAATATCTATGGGAAATTGATTTTTATACGCCCGTTTGAAAAACGGGACGTATTATGGGAACACCTGCGGCGGGCGGGCGGGTTGGCGGGCGGGCGGGCGGCGGCGTCCACATGGTTTCCGCTCTCTAAGTCAAAGAGTTTTCATCCGATCTTTATCAAACTTGGTGAATATGTTGGTGGGCATAATATCTCGACCAAGTTCTATAACCAGCCAAATCCGCCAGGCACTCCTGAGTAATGGCCTTGAATTGTCCCAAATTACTGTTTCCGCTCTCTAAGTCAAAGAGTTTTCATCCGGTCTTTATCAAACTTGGTGAATATGTTGGTGGGCATAATATCTCGACCAAGTTCTATAACCAGCCTAAAACCCCCCCCCCCCCCCCAGGCACTCCTGAATTATGGCCCTTGAATTGTCCCAAATTACTGTTTCCGCTCTCTAAGTCAGAGTTTTCATCCGGTCTTTATCAAACTTGGTGAATATGTTAGTGGGCATAATATCTCGACCAAGTTCTATAACCAGCCAAATCCCCCCATGCACTCCTGAATTATGGCCCTTGAATTGTCCAAAATAAGGGTTTCCGCTCTCTAAGTCAAAGAGTTTTCATCCGGTCTTTATCAAACTTGGTGAATATGTTGGTGGGCATAATATCTCGACCAAGTTCTATAACCTGCCAAATCCCCCCAGGCACTCCTGAATTATGGCCTTTGAATTGTCCCAAATTACTGTTTCCGCTCTCTAAGTCAAAGAGTTTTCATCCGGTCTTTATCAAACTTGGTGAATATGTTGGTGGGCATAATATCTCGACCAGGTTCTATAACCTGCCGAATCCCCCCATGCACTCCTGAATTATGGCCCTTGAATTGTCCAAAAACTGAATTAGCGGTATCTGCTCTCCAAGTCGAATAATTTTCATCGGATCGTTACGCAACTTTGATGATCAGCATTTTGACGGGCGTATTTTGTGTCAGTTTGGCACTCTTGTTCTTTATATTAAGTCTACCGGATATAAAATCTGGCCTTTATATACAAACAAATTATTTTAAGGACAACTTTAAGAAAAGATAAATATCGTGATCAAAAACATTCAAACCTTCGTACCTGATAACATCAATCATTATGGGGGATGTAAGTACATTTATCATTACTAATTTAATGTATATATATTTGTTTTTCTGATATTGTATTTCTGTTAGTATATTTGTAACATCACTGATTGAATATACGTGTGCTTAGCATCACTGATTTATTGCAGCTTTGTCAATCATTACTGATTTAATGTTCTTACACTTGTAACATCACCGATTGAACGTAAGAATATCTGTGACATTCCTGAATGAATGTTAGTATATATGTGACATCACTGATTGTAATGAATTAAAAATATTTGTTATTGCAGGTGAACAGAGAATATGACCTAAGAAAGACAAACTCTAGTATAACTGCAAGATGGAAGAAACATGGCAAAATAAGTTGATAGTGGCAACTATTGACTTTGGAACCACATACTCCGGGTTTGCCTTGTCATTTCTTGATGACTATGAAAGAGACAAGACACGCATACTTACACAGTACTGGCATGCTGCTGATCACCTTGTGTATGTAATTTGAGTGTATTTCTATAATACTTGCACTGTCGGTTATAACTTTGAAAGATGTTTATGTCCTATGAGAGGTCTTAAGTGTAAGCTTTTTTGAAGAGATTTTTTTCGACACGTTGCTCAAAAAGACTTTCTCTCTATCTCTGATGTAAATGCCAATAACGCATACACAAAAAAGAACAAAAATGTTTTTTTTTGAGG
Organism: Corbicula japonica; assembly: GCA_038501625.1. Taxonomy (NCBI): domain Eukaryota; kingdom Metazoa; phylum Mollusca; class Bivalvia; order Venerida; family Cyrenidae; genus Corbicula; species Corbicula japonica. The sequence continues at coordinate 9,682,041 of JAZAYU010000012.1, forward strand.
AAGGAATATTCATTCATATTGTATTTAAGTAGTGTTGTTCTGTTAAGATTCAAAAGCTTTTCGGATGACCAACTAAAAGCAACAACTCAACATAAACAAACACATAAAGGTAATATATATGTTCACATATAAAGCAAAAAGCGCAGCATTGCGACGAAACCTGGTTTTCAATAACCGGTAATAGACATCTGAGTAGAATCCAGTTGCATCTGGATATTAGCTACCCACACACCAAAGTTCAATAGGTCAAAGCAAACTCAAAATGTTACGCAGAAACTCATTATTTTAATTTTTGCAACAGTGATCTTGACCTTGATCACAGACATCTACGTAGCATTCTCAAGCTGCCTCTTCATATAGGCTACTTACACACCACGTTTGTTGTCAATAGGTCAAAGCAAACTAAAGTTATTGAGCGCAAACAGAATTTCTATTTTTAGCAACAGCGACCTTGACCTTTAGTATAGACACCTGTGTAATAATCCTAAGCTGTCTCTTGATATAAGCTACTTGCACACCAAAATTGGTGTTAATAGGCTAAAGCAAACTCAAGTTATTGAGCTGTAAGTTTCAATTTCCAGTTTTTGTTGAAAACCTGGTTAATTAAAACTATGTGATATACTTGGTTTTCAGAACAGTTAAGACTCCAACAGTGCTATTACTCAAACCAAACAAAACATTCCATTCTTTCGGCTATACAGCCGAAACTAAGTACGCAGCCTTGGCAGCAGACGACAACGAAAAGGAATGGCGGTATTTCCGGCGTTTCAAAATGGAGCTTTTCAGCGACCGTGTAAGTTGATAGATGCTGGCAATCTCTACTCAGATTTGTCGCTCCTGAACTCGCTTTAGGCGGCAGTAAACGGTTATTCTGATATATCGCAAACCAAAGAATCACAGCCGACACGACAAGTCCACTCGCTCCCTACTAGCACATACCTGAAACAGAAAGGGCACATAACTGACATCACAATGACATTCAGTTTATGAAAACAAAGCAAAATTATATTCAAAACATATCAGTTGATTTTTAAGCACCATTAACTTTCAAATTCTGGTCGCAAAAACTGGTCGGCCGACGAGGCAAAATTTCAAACATTCATCAGTTCACAGCTTTCTTATTGCCAACAACCAAAATAAATGCTTGCCACTAACATATGGTAAAATCCCTACTGATTCATTAAATCATACTCAAAATATACCATAACCACCTAGAGTTTGCACTACTCACACTTGTTTGTATGCCACTTGAGAATTGCAAGTTAAACTGAATGCAGAGCCAGAAATGTATTAGTTTCGCATTTCCAAGCACCTGCCTCACACTGAAAGTGTCAAGGTCAAAAAGAGCATGTCAGGCAATTTTTGGGGATCCTAGCTACAGATGTGAAACTGCAAATATAGCATCTAAAAATATTTTAAAGTGCCATGAAGCTTACAGTTTGCCCACTTACCTCTTATCTTCAAATTTGACCGGGGCCAATTCGCATCTACGGCTACAAACTCTTTACTGCATCCTTAAGAGCAGAGAGTGATTTCCTTTAAGCCATTAACTCATCTCTGTTCAAGTTTAGAACCTTTTCCGAGCAAAATGAGACCAAAACCAAGCCAGTATCATCATCCTGGCAGGTGTAAAGAGCAAATGATTATCACCACTCACTTACCAAAACTGACCAATTTTGCCTCCAGTTACAGTCAAGTACATTAATACAGTGCTTCTAAGAAATGCAACAAAACAGACATTGGAACCAGAAGACCTGACAATCATATACCATAAAGAAGCTCCTAGAAGATGAACAATGAAAAATATGCTGTTACAAGCACTTATTTTTGTAAAAATATGTCAGGCACAGCAAATTTTATCAGTCAAACAGGCAAAACTGGCCATAATTCACTTTAATCACTCACCTACCATGCTGTCATCATGTTTCAGTTGCTCATATGAACCACACACCTTCCTGCCAATCAACTGCCACTTTTCAACCATTACACACATCACACTTTATGTTTATGCTTGCTCTTATGTCACCAGAATGATGATTGAATTATAAAATGGCCATGAAAAAAAGCAAATGATGAAATTCTTACCTCTGGCTGCAGAAAGGAATAAACAGCTAAAGTGACATCACAGACTACAGCTTTAAGGCCAAATCCTGCCTATCTGGGCTAAAATACCTGCTAAACTAATAACAGTGTTCATGGCAAGCACTACATATTTCTAGAACTTGATTTTCATTAGTCGACCAGAATTTATGTCTCGGTTCGCAAAGCTCGGACTGTGGAAATTTGCTTGCCGAGCTTAATTTTTCTTAATTATTTTTTATCGGCTTGATTTTCGAGCAAATATTATGCCAAATTCTCTTTCGTAATCATTTGAGACATTTTCATGATGTATTTGATGGACTTTCTATGAAAATATACATTTCTGACATTTCGCGACTGGTTTTTATGGCTCGGTGCAGCATTTTTTTCTCAAAAACTGTAATTACCTCCCTTTATTTTTAACCATCAGCTTGTCAGCAAGTATTTAACAGCTTAAAATGATGTCATTTTGCAAATATGGAAGTCCAACACAGAATTCTAGACCAAAATTATGACATAATGAACACTTACAAATTTCAGCAAAATCCTTAAGGCGGCAGTAAACGGTTATTCTGATATATCGCAAACCAAAGAATCACAGCCGACACGACAAGTCCACTTGCTCCCTACTAGCACATACCTGAAACAGAAAGGGCACATAACTGACATCACAATGACATTCAGTTTATGAAAACAAAGCAAAATTATATTCAAAACATATCGGTTGATTTTTAAGCACCATTAACTTTCAAATTCTGGTCGCAAAAACTGGTCGGCCGACGAGGCAAAATTTCAAACATTCATCAGTTCACAGCTTTCTTATTGCCAACAACCAAAATAAATGCTTGCCACTCACACATGGTAAAATCCCTACTGATTCATTAAATCATACTCAAAATATACCATAACCACCTAGAGTTTGCACTACTCACACTTGTTTGTATGCCCCTTGAGAATTGCAAGTTAAACTGAAGGCAGAGCCAGAAATGTATTAGTTTCGCATTTCCAAGCACCTGCCTCACACTGAAAGTGTCAAGGTCAAAAAGAGCATGTCAGGCAATTTTTGGGGATCCTAGCTACAGATGTGAAACTGCAAATATAGCATCTAAAAATATTTTAAAGTGCCATGAAGCTTACAGTTTGCCCACTTACCTCTTATCTTCAAATTTGACCGGGGCAAATTCGCATCTACGGCTACAAACTCTTTACTGCATCCTTATTCTCTTTGAACGTCTAGAAAGTAGTTCGTTCGTCACATGATCTTTTCTTTGTGATACACTGACAACTACCTAGATCAAATGGCGAATCAGCATACACCGGTGAAAAATAAACAGATGCACGGACAAACATCACGGTGCCGACGCAGTTTCGGATATATGGTTTTCTATATACACTATGATACTTTAAGACAGTTCATAAAACACGTAATGAATAATATGAAGTATGGCTAAGCCTTAAAACGAACGCCTCATCCCTAAATTCGATATGACCGCTATTTCAATTTCGCTTTTATTAATGTTTGCACTATTTTCTTATCCAGAAAAGACCACTAAGTACATGTTCACTCCCAGGAAGAAGGATTTTGAACAGTGCGTGATGAATGTTGAAATTTAATTTAATTTTCATTTGAAAATAATATTTTGATGACACAATAGCATCTTATAAAACTTGGTCAAATATTTTACAAATTCCGAGACGAGAGTTTGGCAGAAATGTAAGAGACTGCAAGGAACGACAACTCTGTGTAGAGATTGAGTTGTTGAAATTAATTCACCAATTCAACATGTTCAAGTTTATTTATTTAAGCAAGTGTGAGGATGGTGCCCCCTCAACCAAGTTTAAGTCCCTTGTGGCAAAATGCTTTGGATGTTCTCATTTTTGTTAAATGTTTATTGTGTCAGTTTTAAAATGATAACGATATTTTGTGTTTTCCTTCTTATTTTTGTTTGCTTTAGTCAACGATTATGTTAATGGTTTGGGCAAAACAATGTTATTGTTTTGAAAAGGCATTGGTCTGTGATTGAAACCAATCATAATTTAATAGCTGTACATTTTATGTATTCCGATGAACTTTTGTCCTTTTTAATCAATATATTTTAACAAAAACAGTTTTCCTATTGCCATAAAATTATCATTTTTATCATTATTAAGACAAAAGCGATTTTTTAATTTGAATATAAGTTACATCGTTGAAATATTTCAATCATCTGAACCATCAACTCTTTCTTTTATGTGCAGAATCGACGTGGGATTTCTGTCGAAAGCAAAATAAAAGACACAAGTGGCAGAGACTTCAAAGCGATTGAAGTATTTTCCATGTCCATTAAGTTTATGCAAGATGAAATAATCAAAGAAGTGTCAAAAAAGTTTGCGATACGAGAAGATGACATCCACTACGTGCTGACAGTTCCAGCTATTTGGAGTGACACGGCAAAATACTTCATGAGAAAAGCTGCAAAGAAGGTTAGTTTTGAATGATATTGTCTCTTGCTGGAAGCGAACCCGCACCGTCACGGCGACAGCGCCTAGCCCTGCAATTCCGACAACGCACCATTGGAGCTAACCGAGACAACCACCAAAAGGTTGATCGGATAGCCCTGATATACGTTACCATCACTGCATGACATCGGAAACGGGTTATTTTACTGATAACAGTACTGACTATATGTACGGGGAGACTTTTTACGGACGCCAAGATTTTTTTATACATCTCCAGTTAAAGTAAAGATCATATCAGAAATATCTTAAACTGTTAAAGGCCATAAATAAAAATTAACGAACCAATAAAATACATACAAACTGTAAATACTTGTTGTGGAAGACGATTTGTTGTAAATAAATACAAGATAAAATAATTGAGTGAATTGCTTGTCGCAATTAAAAGAAAATATTGATAATTTGAAGAAATAGATGAAAAGGGAACTTAGAAAGCCATCGAACACGACAAATATGAAAATATTGCAGGCTCGGTTTGATTGAGTCTGTTCATGGACAGTAATGGAAATGCATATTACAGACCACGCCGCCTAGCCCCTGGTTGAGCGCAACTCAATATTTACACCAATTTACAATTTTAATCCATCCCAAACGATGACGGTGAACATGGAACCTTCGATGCGGTATTTTCAGATTAATACCATTCCATGTTCAGCGGCGTATGGTCTCCAGATAAAAGAATGGGTTTGCACTAAACGAGTAAAACAATGGGCAGAACTAAACAGAATAGAATTTTGACAGGGGATCTTAGAATATAAATCCTGCATATCACAGAGAACGCCAAAGGCAAAATTTAAAAAGCAGGAGAAGAGATATAGCCAAGCTTTTTTTCTGTTTGTATTTTAATGATGCGTTGATAATGATAGCCTAAAATTACAACGCTGATCATTCTTAAAAGCCACCATAAGTAAATATGACACTATCTGACGTGTTCCGTGTCCACCCCCTCCCCGCTTATCTTGTCAAGATTATTTTGAAGGATTGAATCAAGCTAACGTGATTTTGATAAACATACTGAACTTACCTTATCATTTAAGGCGGGTATTCCTGAGGAACGATTGAGAATTGCATTGGAACCTGAATGTGCAGCAGCGTTTGTTCAAACATCAAACTTACCGTCAATTGCTGCAGCATCTAAGGAGATTTCAATGTCACCTGGGTCTTGCCACATAGTTGTGGATTTAGGAGGTAAATCACTTTATTTAATTGGTCCCTATTGAAAGGAAATTGATATAATTCCACAGCACATTTGTTTACTGCATTTTAAGATATTGATGCTTAATATTTAAATACTGAAACTCTATACTCTTTGAAAACGCCTAAGTAACATGCAATACTATCTTTATCTTTAATATTATCAATAAATATAGATAACAGTTGATACGAGTGTTGTACTGAGCTTTAAAAAGTGAAATATGCATATCAGGAATGGCCCCATCCAGTAGACACTGCCTCCCCACACAGCCACAAAGTAGAAAGAGAGCATCGTTATACAATGATCAGTTTTTAAAATAGTCACCACCGACAATTCACGAAAGTGAAAACCCTATGAGTAAACGTCTTGAAACGGTCAGTGGCAAAACAATTTGCCACTAAGGGTTTAAACCAAATTCTAGAGTGGAGCAAACATAAGTTTATCTTTCCATAGTTATAATAAAGGATTCAGGAAGTCTGTGATCTAAAAATATTCACATTTATTAGAAGAATGAAATCAATTTCTCCTAGTCTTGTAAACAATAAAAACACAATAGTTTTATTTAAACAACAACAATAACAACAAAATAGTCTTCCGACCATTTGCAATTTTTTCCTTGCAATTGAAAATGTTGTGTTTTAAAATCCTTTTTTGTAATTCGAAAACGAGTTAAGTTATAAAACAACCATTCAGTGCGTTTATCATTAAAAAAAATTATAAGCATAAAGAGCGGATACATTTTATTTTTGCTCAGTATTGAACTTATTACGAAACCGATTTTCAAATTATCAAAGAACACTTTTTGCAAACAGGTAGGGTAATATATCCAAATGAAATGATGTGTCACGGATTATACTCGTACTGTAATGTATGATTAATTTTACTATACTTTAATACTTTAATGACTTTTGAAAAAGTTTAAATATACATATATCGAAAACCCTCATTAACAGTCAATATGAAGATTAGATGATTTCAATGTAATTTGATTAAGTTCACGAAAAGACACGTGCCTCAGATCATAAACCTGAAGCTGGAGACCAGTCTCAAATCTTGAGCAGGTAATTGGTTGAAATGGAGACTTCGATTGCAATAATATTATATTGATCGATGATTACGGCATCCATTATTTTCAATTCAGACAATGTTGTTATGAAAACGTTTTGCGATTGTTTCTAGAGTGCACCAACCTGTCACTTGCCCTAACAGGTTCTCATATGAACAAACAAGTACAAGTTGTCTTGGTGAAAAATAACCGAAAGTTAATAACAAACACTATGATTTCAGGTGGGACATGCGATATTGCCGCACATAGAGTGAATGCTGAAAATAAATTTGAGGAAATAATTCCTCCGGAAGGAGGTCCCTGGGGAGCTGACATTATAAACGATAGGTTTGAAAGGTTCCTAGTATCTATTTCCGGTGCACCTGCCTTTAACACATTTAAACAGGAGCATATGGAAGACTTTTTGGACCTCCAACGTCAATTTGAATTGAAGAAAAAGGCATTTAAGGACGACGACGACGAGCCAAACGTAACAATAAGATTACCAGAAGCTTTCCGAAATCTGCACAAACAAAGGAACAGTGAAGACCTTTCACAATCGGTTCGACAAATGAATATACGGGACCAGGTGGAATTCAAAAATGAAAAGATGCGTTTTAACAAGAGCATATTCAAAGGCTTTTTCGAAGAAACTTTAAAAGGAATTCTTCAGATAGTTGAAAACGTTGTGAAAAGGGTGCCTGATGCCAAAACCACCCTTATTTTTGTTGGAGGATTTTCTGACTGTATCCTTTTGCAAAATGCAGTTAAAGATCGATTCAAAGGCAAACCCATCTTATTTCCATCTGAAGCCGTGTCCACCATTATGAAAGGTGCAATAATCTACGGCCGTGATGAATCAATAGTAAACATAAGAATTAGTCGGTTTACATACGGAATCGACTGGAATGAAGACTTTGATGAAAAGGTCCACCCTATTTCGAAGCGAGAAGAAACTGACGATGGCTATGTTTGCACTGACATTTTCAAGAAGGTTATCAGCAAAGGTCAGCGAATCAAATGGAACACCCCAATAGAAGTGATTGAAGCATACCCCAAATCCAAGTACCAGACAGAAATGCAATTTCCTTTATACAGATCAGAAATGTTAGAATGCCCAAAGTTCGTTACTGACGAGGGTTGCGTTCATATGGGAACGATGACCGTTTCCCTTGGAGATCACCCAGTGGCTGTCCTTGATCGATTCGTGAAATTGTTTGTTTATTGTGGTAAAACTGAAATAAAAACAGAAGCTGTAGATGGCAAAGGAAAGGAATATACAATGTCATTCAAATATGTAGAGACACAAATTTAACCTACAAAGGAATAATGCGGATATGTAGCAAATACAAAAATACGTAAACGAAATAAATAGTTGGCGATCTACCTTCGAACGCACTTGACAATTCGCTGAATGACTGGTGTTTAAGAATGTGTCAAACTAATTTTTTTGATAAATGTAAATTGATAGTGCATTGTACATTATTTGCAGTTTGTTTATTTAAACAGATTGGTTATGGACATGATGTGAGTTCCTACAGAAAATTGTAAGAGGCTTTAATTTTGTACATTTTCTTGTTGTGGATGAAAAATGCCTTTGAAAGCCGCCGAACACCACGACAAATATCAAAATATTGCAGACTCGGTTTGATTGAGTCAGTTCGTGTAGTATTAGACATGTGTCACGGGGAACGGACAACGAGAACCGATAGCGGGAAACGCAGTTTATACAGGGAAAATCTCAAAATTGCACAGCTGTACAAAACACGAGATATTTGTGGTATCCATAAATAGTATTTATTAATCTCAAATAAATACCTTACATCGGGTCTGATTTGCAAGTTCCATTTAAAGAAAAAAAAAGGTTCTATTTGTTTTGAACAATTCTAACAGTCCGAGATGGCATTGCCTTGGGTGTCGCCATACAGAATCAACGCATTTGTAAGTTTTTAATTCTGCAATAGAATGATCTACAGCTATTCTATCTAGCAATATATCTGTTTTAACGTTTTTTTCTAAGTTGAGTTGATGTAAACGGCGTCATAAGTTGGTGCCGCCCATTTGCAAGATTTTGTCTTTTAAAAAAACAAAAACAACAACAACAAAGTATTGGGGAAAAGGCAGCTCATTGCCTTTTTAGGCATTGGTCTGTACTATTTGGCGTCATAGAAAATAATTTCTATTATAAGAGAATGCTATTATTTTCACGCATTTGAATTGGATTGATGAAATTGGCAAAAGTCTACATATAGTTTCATATGGTAGTTTAATATACGTATAATGTCTACAGAAATTTATAGAACTACTTGTTTATTGTCTTATGTGTACAGATGTAACGCGAAATTTAAATTGTGCACGGAAATGCAGGATAACAATATAACAATGTGCGATCGTACATGCACATATCTACATTAATTATATTTTTATACAAAAATACAATAAAAATGTTTAAAACATATCAAATAAACACTTGCATTTAACCTTAAAACGAGTGTTCCACTCGTCTATGATTTGAGTATACGTCTGTAGGTTACACAAATATATTTATATATGTCTCATGGTTAAATTTGAGAATGTGACTTTGCTCTGAAACTTCCATGCTTTGCGACAATAATTCTACCAAAAAAATAAAGCAGTACATAAAAGTGACGAAGAAGTTATTTCTATGCTTCTGGCGAACATTGCTCATCCAACGACGTGGAGTGACGTCATTGATGATATCAAGGCAAACAACCATCTAAACAATTCCACGAAAGAACTATACAGACACATCAATATTGGGCAGTTGCGGGACTGATTGTCCGCTAAACCTCAGCCAAGGCTCCGGGAAACATCACCAACGGTGAAAGAGGTTGTTTATCAGGGTCCAACTTCCGAAAACTTTCTGTATGTACCGGTGAACGAGGCGGCTGGTGACGAAAGTGATACAGTGGCGGCAAATCTTTCCGAATTATCTTCATATAAGAGGACAGCAGAAGATTGGCCGAGAGGACGGCGAAGGCCTTTGGCATAATTAATAAGAGAAAATCAAATCAAGCAATATTAAATCATTTTAGGAAAACGAAAATGCCAAAGATACTCCGAGAGGTAGGAATTTCTAGAATAATAATTGTAATACACAAATAACAAAAATTTGCTTTTCGCTTGACCTTGGTTTAGTTTTATACAAATTTGTTTGAAACAACCCCCCGATTTTAATAATTTTCCTTTCTCAAACCTCGATCTTCGTTCTCCGTGACACATGTCTTAAGAGAATTCATATTACTGCCGCCTAGCCCTAGGTAGAGCGCTACTCAATATTTACATAAACATATGTATCGTGCCCAACGATCTCCGAAGTTAGTAAATCATAACAATACAGATTTAATCTACGGGGAGACTTTTTACAGCTGCCACACGGCACAAACCACGCTAGGAAGGAAACGCATGGACATAATACTTTTAAACTAACACAATTTTATTAACGCTAGATACTCTGTGAGTTCAACAGTAAACTGTTTTGTCGCGAGCAGTTTGTAAAAAAACAGCTGATATATAAATATCACTGGAATCAGATCTTTTGGTACAGTTGTGTTTATCCAATAGGCTTTAAAATTAATTTTATATGGACAACCCCAAAGCCATACAAATACGGGGGCAGCGCCTAGCCGACCATGAAGGAGACAGACACATACTTTCCTGGGAACACTTTTGGAAAAACTGTTCCATGTGTACATAAAAAGATTACGTGAAAATTATGCGGTAAAATAAAGTGATTCACTAAAATAAACGACTGTAAGAAAAAACAGATCAATTTTTAATCTTAGAATGTGTTTATATATAAATTGGCTGTTTGCTCAGACGATCCTGAATAGAGGTTAAAAGTTGCGGGTAAACAAGAAAAGTATATCATACATTTCCGCTATCCGTGTACAACATTTGATGGAAATGGAGAAATAAACATATCTTTTTTTTCAACTTCACACATCTAAATACCACTGTTCAAAAATATTTTTGTATGTAGTTATCATATATAACTTACAAATCAATCATACTTCAGCCTACAACAAATTTGCTGCTGTGTTTTGGTGTTCAGTTCTGTACCCAAGTTTACTTGATTAAATTTAACCCCAAAAACGCATCCGCAAAGCAAACAGTATAACATTTCAAGTTTCGTCATTAATTTGGGGTATTCTGATTACATTAGTTGCACAAATTACATTGAGAAAAAAGATTAAGACAAAGTCTTTCGGGCTTGCTTCACTGGTTACATTATGTTTACTTGTAGTAACATGTGGTCGAAAAGAATTCTATAGATACTTTAATTTTTATTAAGATTATTTTTACCTTTTACCTTTTATTTCGAGCATGTTTACTGACAGCAAAATAATTATTATCAAGGTTAACCATTTTTCAATCATATTTCAAAACTCGCATATGCCGGTATTATAGTCAAGTTACCTATGCTCGGCCAGTCCAATGCTCGGCCACTTTAGTTTACATCTGTTGTATATCAAATTCAAGTTTGAAATGGAAATTAAATTGTTTGTTTTTTTGTTTAACCCAACATGACATTGTAGAAAGAAAGCCAGGTCATCATCATCAAAGTGCTTGAATGCGGACAGCAGCCGATAGCTTTCAAGTAATAACAGATGCTGGTTTATCTAAAACTCTAAACCAAAACGTATTTCTTAAAAAACAAAACATAATGTACATTTAATCGGTTGGGAATTTTTGTGGAAAAATGTTACCTTAAATATCCATTTGAACAATTATGAAATGATAACACAGTTTTTAGCTCACCTGAGCACGAAGTGCTCATGGCGAGCTTTTGTGATCGCCTGATGTCCGTTGTCCGTCGTCCGTCCGTGCGTCGTCAACTTTTTCTTCAAACGACTTCTTCTCCTGAACTCCTGGGCCAATCTTGCTGAAACTTGGCAGCAATGTTACTTGCATGAAGCTTTACCAAAATTGTTCAAATGGTTCCAGTCCATTGCCTATCTAGGTCACAGAGGATAAAAATAGATTTTGAACATGAAATTTTTAAAAATCTTCTTCTCTGAAACCGTAAGGCCTAGAACTTTGATATTTGGTGTGTAGCATCACCTAGTGGTCCTCTACCAAGATTTGTCAAATTATAGCCCTGGCGTCAAAATTGGCCCCGCCCGGGTGGGGTCATGTGTTTTCCTTAAAAATATATAGCAAAACTTAAAAAATCTTCTTCTCCAAAACCGCAATGGCTAGAAGTTAGATATTTGGCATGAAACATTGTCTAATGGACCTCTAACAAAGTTGTTCAAATTATGGCCCTGGGGTCAAAATTTGCCCCGCCCCAGAGGTCATGGGTTTTCCTTATATCAATTTATAGGAAAAACTTAAAAAAATCTTCTTCTCTGAAACGGTAAGGCCTAGAACTTTGATATTTGGTGTGTAGCATCACCTAGTGGTCCTCTACTAAGATTGTTAAAATTATAGCCCTGGGCTCAAAAAATGCCCCGCCCCAGAGGTCATGGGTTTTCCTTATATCAATATATAGCAAAAACTTAAAAAATCTTCTTCTCCGAAACCGCAATGGCCAGAGGTTAGATATTTGGCATGAAACATTGCCTAATGGACCTCTAACAAAGTTGTTCAAATTATGGCCCTGGGGTCAAAATTTGCCCCGCCCCAGAGGTCATGGGTTTTCCTTATATCAGTATATAGCAAAAACTTAAAACATCTTCTTTTCCGAAACCGCAATGGCCAGAGGTTAGATATTTGGCATAAAACATTGTCTAATAGACCTCTAACAAAGTTGTTCAAATTATGGCCCTGGGGTCAAAATTTGCCCCGCCCCAGAGGTCATGGGTTTTCCTTATATCAATATATAGCAAAAACTTAAAAAACTTCTTTTCCAAAACCGCAATGGCTAGAGGTTAGATATTTGGCATGAAACATTGTCTAATGGACCTCTAACAAAGTTGTTCAAATTATGGCCCTTGGGTCAAAATTGGCGACGCCACAGGGGTCGCCCATTTTACATAGAATTATATAGGAAAAATCTTGTAAAAGTCTTCTTCTCTAGAACCATAACACATAGAGCTTAGAATTTTTACATGTAACATCACTTTGTGGACCTTAACCACGTTTATACATATCATGACCCCAGGCTCGAATTGGCCCCACCCAGGGGCTTATCAATTTTTACAAAGAGCTAAATAGTAAGAACTGAAGACATGTAGAATGTTTGCTAGTGTCAAACTACACCCGTTGTTCTCTGAAACTAATGCGACTAGACCTTAGATATTTCGTGTTGAGTATTGTAAAGAGACCCTTTACCAGCATTATTTAAATGTTGGCCCTGGGGTAAAGCTGAAAGTACTTTTGTACTCAGGTGAGCGATACAGGGCCATCATGGCCCTCTTGTTTCTTAAAATGACGTCTAAATCAACACCCCACCCACCAAATAAACACTGGAGTAAAACAAGAACCGCACCACAAGAGTACTATGATAAAATTGTTAAACTCAAAAATTTATTAAAGATCTTTTTTATGTTTAAATTCACTTGTTTAACTGGTTATATGGATAATGTTTGCAACTACATTATAATTGTTCATTCAGCAGTGCTGAAATAAGAAAACATCAGCATCAAGGAAGGTATGTATAAATCTATAGAACAAAATAAACACTTAGTGGATATAAGTTCTTAATAACTCCCATTATTTAAGATATTTAATTATAATCCTAATATTTTATAACCTTTAATTTTAAAATTTACCGTTAATTGGCTTGTAAACTACCTGGCCGAGCATTAGACCAAATCTACTGAAATTTAGTTGTGTTGAACCTGTTGAAAACCGCACCGATATTACCCATACACGGAGACACGGTTTCAACTGTCATATTAGTCTCAATCATTCAGACGCTCTGATTTCGTAGTCTAGATCATCTAGACGTTCTATCATTGATCAGTGTCACACTGCTCTGACGAACGTCTAGAGACATCGCTATATAAAAAGTCTGACCGACAGGTGGCGCTTTTGTATGGTAAACAAATCCAAATTCAATCGCGATTTCTAATGAAATTTGTTAACAGTGCTTTAACCGTATTTCTCCCACACTGGGCAAAGTAAAATTTAGGTAATATGATATCGAGCTACAAAATCAGGTATATGGTTTATAAACAAATGACGTTTAAGTACTTGCCTACTCCATTTTACATAAATGAACGCAAATATATGGCACGCCGTTGCTGCCTCTTCGTGATTATGATTTTAGACTGTCACGTTGTATGGGTGGACGTGTGGTCCAGTGGTAATGCGTTGGTCTACCAATCCGGAGGTCGTGAGTTCGAATCCCGAACACGGCACTGGAAATTTCTGTAGTACATGTCTAGTGTTTTCCACCCAACTAAGTGCTGGTTCACTTCCAGGAAGTAGAATTTCAGTGCGTGTATCGGTGCTATACACCGGGAACGTTAAAGAATCAGAGGGTCTTTTCGAAAAGAGCTATGGTAGCGCACCCGGATTCCCTGTATCTGTATCTAAAAGCTATCTCTCTATAGTTATCTGCACCTGTCAGATGTAATTATATATATGTGTGTAAATACTCGGTGATGGTGATATATACTTGGTGATATCAAGATTATAATGGTAGGGGTAAAATACGTTGAATACAGCGATCTCCTATAATGGCGGTAAAAGTAAGTGTACATATACGAAAAACCCTATCCTCTGCTGAAGAGGAGTGCTCCTATGAATAAAGGAGGAAATTACAAAATACATACATACATATGGTATTGCAGTTGTCATTGTACGGTGATTGATAAAAAAGAGAAGAATATCAAAATCTTCTTTCAAACTTTGCATAAATAAATCTTTTTATGTCTGTTTATTATTGATACGTTTAGAAAAGTTAGAGCAGTAAAAAAATAGTTTGACGTGAAAAATATCCCTACATTCTACAGCCAAACACAAAAACAAAGCAAACCTAAACATCAAATTAAATGCCCTCCTTAGCTTACTTGAACACGCCTTTGGGCGCAATTTAACAGTTTAAAAATGCGTGTCGCCGTAGGATATGTTTTTTCCGATTTCCAGCTGACAGGGCGACAGTCTAAAAATAATTTTCACAAGACAACAACGGCGTTCAATACTCATGTCCTAATTACAAGCCTCGTTTTGGAGTGTCTGGTTTTTTAATGAACAATGTCTTCAGACGTACTAATCGCCATTGCGAAATCAGAGCGTCTGAATGATTGAGACTATGATTTCGCAATGGCGATCAGTACGTCTGAAGACATTGTTCGTTAAAAAACCAGACACTCCAAAACGAGGCTTGTCATTAGGACATTAGTATGGAGCGCCGTTGTTGTCTTGTGAAAATTATTTTTTAGACTGTCGCCCTGTCAGCTGGAAATCGAAAAAAAAAAACATATCCTACGGCGACACGCATTTTTAACTGTATTATTGCGCCCAAAGGCGTGTTCAAGTAAGCTGAGGAAGGCATTTGATTTGATGTTTAGTGTTGCTTTGTTTTTGTGTTTGGCTGTAGAATGTAGGGATATTTTTCAGGTCAAACTATTTTTTTTACTGCTCTAACTTTTCTAAACGTTTAAATAATAAACATGCATAATACGATTTATTTATGCAAAGTTTTTAAGAAGTGCATTTTTCCATTAGAGAGATTTTAATAATTCTTCTCTTTTTATCAATCACCGTACAATGAAAACTGCCATACCATATGTATGTATGTATTTTGTAATTTCCTCCTTTATTCAAAGGTGCACTCCTCTTCACCAGAGGATAAGGTTTTTCGTATATGTACACTTTCTTTTACCTCCATTTTAGGAGATCGCTGTATTCAACATATGTTACCCCTACCATCATATTAAAGGAATACACCTGCCTGGATTTCACCAATACAAGGTTATAAATCGTTACTTATGCATCATTTTGACGTATAGAAGTTTATTTTATGTTAAATAGTGACAAAGTTATTTCCTGTCAAAGATCGCTTATTTGCAAAATCGGCGGGCATCGATGATAGTCGCCATGTTTGATTCCTTTTCGATGCGCGCACCTGTTGATGACGTCATTGATGATACTCGCCATGTTTGATTCCTTTTCGATGCGCGCACCTGTTGATGACGTCATTTACACACTTCCGGTTCGTATCGTTTCCGTTTTATGTCCAATTCTTATCAGTCTCAACAATGGAATATTCATTCATATAACAGCTACATTATTGCGTATGATTTTGAGCCTGAAAATTCTTAAATTGAATTAGCCGAGATTGAAAGAAACTGCTTGTTATTCCGCCATTAATAGAGAAAGAATGCCGAGAAGTGTAGCACGCTTTACCTTATTTTCTCGTTTAAGAGTATAAAGTGAGGCCAATATATAGGTGTAAAGCTTGAAAGTGATATTTTTTCCTGATCGACTTTGCAGATTTTCCGGCCTTAATGCGTTTACTTCGTGAGATTGATACATGATGTCCTTAAATTGGAGGTTAACGTTTGAATTCCGCGATCTTGCGTCGTTGCATGCGTCATCTGAAGCGATCTAATTAAACCCCACTTTTTAATTTTGTATTCACAAATACCAATGAACTTTATATAAAATGTAATATATAGATCCTTGCAAATACATTTTTCTTGAATTTATTATTCAACAGTGGAATGATTCTTATTTTCAGAAAAGTCACGTAGTTTTGTTTGTCTCCTGGTGCAAAAAGAAAATATTGTTTGCGTAATATTTGACCGTTACTCGACTTCAGGTGGCCCGTGCCATCAAAAGACACCAACATGCTTGCTAATCGGGAGGCGGAGTTTACCCAGAAAAAAGTATGGAAATCGATCGTAATTGGCTAATTTGCTTTACCATAACGTTTTTCGACCTGTAAATTGGATTTGCGACAAGTAGACAGTGAAATACACAATAAGTTTATGACACGACGATTTTGAATAAACGGATGTCGGCGAATTTATGGCTTGTCAGATATTTGTCTGGGGTTGTAAACGGTTGGTGTGTCCCACAAGATTGGAAATGGCTTCGGGGACATTGAACTGTTTATTGAATATGAAGCCATCCCGACCAATATTAAAGGCATACCGGCAGAGCAATCGTCCCGAACAAGTCTGTTAAGAAATTAAGGCATACCGGCGTCTGTATGTCATAATTGCATGGAGAAGGCCCTGAATTTAATTAACGTAATTTTAAAAATTTAAGTTGATGAAAAAGGTAACCGAACTCGACAAATATGACAAAGTTTCAAGCCCGGTTTGATTGAGTCTGTTCATGGGTATTAATTGAAATGCATATTTTTCTCCTCACGCTACTAAGCCTGTGGTTGAGTGAAACTCAATACTTCGAAACTAACATTTGCTGTAAACTGTATCAGTAATTCTTTCTTAAATCTTATTATAAAATTTCATGTTGCACACTGAGTGGTGCAAGTTTTAAAACGTCCGTGTTATTGTTAATCGCCATTAATTGAAACGTTAATCTCACTAGCCAGCTTGCTCCGAAGAAGATCGGGTGACATATTAAAAAGGTGTGAAAAACTTTATTGACATATTAAATTTGAGGAGACGTGAGGGGACAATAGTAAACTCAATGTTAAATTATACTAAAAGGAAATATTTCGAATAAGCGATCGGAGCCTCTCACATTCTCATTTACCATATTGTCTTTTGAATCCTAGTGAGCGATGCAATTACGTTAGCAAAATGTAAGATAACAAGGTAAGAACACTCAATATACTAAAACTATAATGTGAAATTTTTCTATTCATGCTACTTTGCAATATTTTCCCGCATATAGCAACGTTTTCATATAATTAAATTTGCATGCTTTCATCTCTGCGTGTAATCAAAATCAAACGGAAGTGTGTAAATGACGTCACGCCTCGTTTTTTATCTCTCGCGAGACAACGAGATGTCAACAATGGCCGCGCTCATGCTACGCTTGAAAAAACAATTATCTGTGTAATTAAAAATAAGTTTTACAATTATCACATTCGTCGTCATCGATTGATTACGAAATTTATATTATTCAAAATATGTTTTATCATTTAAACAAACGTTATAACCAGCCGAACGTATTCCTTTAATGATATCACCAAGTATATATCAACACCACCACCGAGTATTTACACACATGTATCTATATATACAATTACATCTGACAGGTGCAGATAACTATAGAGAGATAGCTTTTAGATACAGATACAGGGAATTAGTTAACATGTTTATTAGTAATTTTGTGTCATGGAAAACCACTTGACTAAAACCAGCAAGATTTCAAATTTGCCCAAGATGATTTGCATAGTCCTGGTATAGGACTAAAAGTCCAAACACAAATAAGTTGTCTTTTGTATTATTACCTAAAATCTATTATACCATTAGAAACAAGTTATTACTTTAAAACCCATGTTTTAATCAAGTTAAACACCTATTTTTGTGGTTATTTTCAAATATTAATTTTGAGGATGTCTGCATATTTGATTTTTTTACATAGATGGCAGCATTTTAATACTCTAGATTTGATGAGAAGAATTATAGCCCAACAATCATGTTTGTATGCTTAATATATTTTTATTTAGAATATTTAAGATCCACTTTCATAAATCAATTTGGCATGAATCCCAGGCTAGTCACATGAAATTGAAAATCTTCCTAGAATGGATAGTTTAAATCAGAAGACCCCAGCGCTTTATTAGATAAAGTAACAGCATCCAAAGTAATTATTACACCAGAGCTAGTACTAGATTTGATGTTGTTCAGAATAATACCAGTTCAACTAAATAATTAATTTTACTTTGAATAAGAAATCAACAAATAAAAATGATATATCTAATTAGATGATTATTTCTTTATGAACTTATATATATTGTATAAGTAGTTCAGTTGAAGTCCTTTCTCTTGGTAATCCATTCCAAAACTTAGTATTTGAATCAGTTATCGAAGCATTTTAGGTTTCAATGTCACCCTAATATACAAAACTAAGCTCCTTTCCCCTTGATTGTCTGCAATAATGAAACAAAAAATCACACTTCGACCAGCTTGCAACAAAACAAATCGTCAAAAATATAAGATACTGTGTTGATTACATTTAGAATTGATTTGACATAAATCAGCTGATCGGTTTATTATTAATTATATAAGCCAGGTTTAGAGATAATAAAACAAAATTCCAAGAAAAGAAACTATCTAGATAATGTATGATTATAGTTTGTTAACGACTTTTTATTTCCAGTTACAAACTAAAGAAATTTGGCTATTTCAACCTTTGCCACTCAATGCGCAAATATATTGCTGTCAGCGAGGTCACGGTTTGTTTACTCGCCAAACGGAAGTAGGTCAATATGGCCGCCAAACCGTGTCTCTGTGTAATACTGACGTCATCCAGGCGCTTGGTAATCCATTTCAAAACTTAGTATTTGAATCAGTAATCGAAGCATTTTAGGTTTCAATGTCACCCCAATATACAAAACTAAGCTCCTTTCCCCTTGATTGTCTGCAATTATAATGAAACAAAAAATCACACTCCGACCAGCTTTCAACAAAAACAAATCGTCAAAAATATAAGATACTGTGTTGATTACATTTAGAATTGATTTGACATAAATCGAATCAGCTGATCGGTTTATTATTAATTATATAAGCCAGATTTAGATATAATAAAACAAAAATTCCAAGAAAAGAAACTATCTAGATAATGTATGATTATAGCTTGTTAACGACTGTTTATTTCCAGTTACAAACTAAAGAAATTTGGCTATTTAAACCTTTGCCGCTAAATGCGCAAATATATTGCTGTCAGCGAGGTCACGGTTTGTTTACTCGCCAAACGGAAGTAGGTCAAAATGGCCGCCAAACCGTGTCCCTGTGTAATACTGACGTCATCCAGGCGCTTGCATGTATGACGTAATTTTGTAAATACATGGTGACTTCATAACAACATTAAACATTAAAGGTCGGTCGGTAAATAACATAGTAGTAGAAAATAAGTTATGAAACTGGCCGAGCATAGGTAACCTGACTCTACACATTCTTTGTAAAATAGTCGGGTTAAAGTATTTGGACGTGTTCATATGGTACTTGAATAGAGCGTAAATCACATGTCACTAATTTCAGCGAAATAATTCCCAATAAAAGCAAACTTCAGACTTACGTTATTGCACTAGATCCATGAAAGCTTTGAAACTACACAACTAGAAACATATGATTTACTGGGTTTTAGTACGTTTTTTTTTATTTCACGATAGTATGATTTTAAAAGAGATACCCTTTATTATCTCGACTCATCAATTTTTAGCTGGTTCTAACACTCGGTCTTTATTATTTTGACAATTAATATGCTGACACATTCTATTTATGACCTGAATATATAACTTACTTTAAAAAAAATATTAAGTTTACATTAAACTTACTTATTTTACATTATTTTACTGATCAACCTCAGTGAATGCTTCCTTTGTTATTAAGTACCCACAACGAATGTAGATTGGAAAAACTGCAGAAGAATCTCGTTCTTAGTAGGATTCGAACCCGTAGTCTCTGGATCTGAAGCCGACGTTGTACCCTGAGGCCTCTATTCTTTCACAAAATTAAATTTCTGCTAGACTGCTCTGCGAATATCGATACTAGTCTCTGATTTATTATCAGGAATATTCCTTAATTACCCGTTACCGATGTCGTGCAGTGATTGTTACGTATATCAGGGATATCCGATCAACCTTCTTTGGGTGTTGTCCCGGCTGGCTCAGTTGGTTGCGTCGCAGGAATTGCAGGGCTAGGCGCTGTCGCCGTGACGTTGCGGGTTCGCTCCCACCTAGAGGCAATATCATTTTTAAGTTAACGAAGTCTATAATCTTTGTGTGATATAGTGTATGACGACGGAATGCAAATAATTTCATTAAATAATAAAAAGGCTATGTAATAAGGTTCACATTTGTTTTAATTATTTGTGTTATGGTTTTTAGAATTTTTACATACATTTTAAATCAGTTTTTATTTGACCCTAGAAGTAATGAAGATGCTTAAACTATTAAATGCATTTTAAATGCAATCATCATATTATATTTATACTTGGCAAATATATAAATAATCCACTTTCCTACCTGTAATTCTGTAAAAGTATGAAAAGAAAAAAAATCTAAATTCGTTAACAAAATTGTATTTCTGTAATCAACAAATAAAATGTTCTCTATAATTTGCAAGCAAACCTAAGTTATCTTACCCTTTGTTATAAATAAAGGTTTCAGGAAGAAGTATGTGATTTATAAAAAAAAAATATTCACATTTATTAGAAGAATTGAAACAATTTCTCCAAGACTTATAAACAATAAAGGCAAGAAAGTTTTATTTATAAAATACAACAAAATACGAGTAGTCTTCGATAAACAACGCAATAACTACCTTTCAATTGAAAAGGTTGTGTTTTAAAATCCTTTATTTGTGTTATTCTCAGGTCTTGGTGCGGAAGATTTATGTTCTTGAGAAATTTTACTTACAAAGAAAACGAGATTAAGTTATATAACACCATTAAAAACAACAATCATCATGAATGAAAAAAACAACTTTATTAGCATAAAAAGAGAATACTGTTTTTTTGCAGAGTAGAACTTATTACGAAACTGTAAAACTGAAAGCTTCTGCAAAGAGGGCCTAACTACAGATTCTTCAAACTTGTGTTTCTCCATCAAAAAATGACATGTAATATTTATTGCCCATGCCGTCTTCTGCTTTAGCTCTTATTTCAGTTTTTCCACCAAAAACTTTCAGCTTCACTGACTGGTCCAGTACATGTTTCGGGTCACACTTCAGTGGAACAGTCATCGTTCCCATGTGAAAACAACCTGGATCCGTAACAAACTTAGGTGAATCATTGATTTCTGAGCGATAAAATGGAAATTGCATCTCCGATTGGAACCTGGACTTTGGATAGGCCTCCAAAACAAGTATTTGTGAATCCCATGGTATAAGTTGACCTTTTGTTATTATTTTCTTGAACACGTCAGTGCAAACATACCCGTCGTCGGTTTCTTCTCGCTTCTCTTCTGGATGCTTACCTTTAATAAAATCTTCGTTCCAGTCAAGACCAAATGTAAATCGACTTATCCTTGCACTTATGATTGATTCATCTCTTCCAAACAGAACTGCACCCATCATAACTGCCAATACTGCATCTTGTGGAAATAATATGGTTTTATTCCCCCACTTTCCGCGTATTTCAGTCTGTAGAAGATTACAATCAGAAAAACCACCAACAAATATAAGGGTAGGAATATCTTCGGGAACTTTATTTAACACCCTCTCGACAATGTCAATTATTTGTCTGATCGTTTCAGAGAAGAATTCAGAAAATATTTTATATTTTAACCGCATTTTGTCACTTGTAAATTTGATATCTTCGGAAATTTCCATTTGCTGTACTGATCGCGCTAGATCTTCGCTGTTAGTACTTTTGTGAAGTTTTTGAAATGTCGACGGAAGTTTGATTGTAACAAATTTGTCTTTCCCTGTGACTTCAAATGCTCTTTTCTTTTGTTCAAATTCTCGTTGGAGTTCTAGAAAATCTTCAACATGATTCTTTTTAAAAGTTTCCAAAGCCTCGCCTCCAGAAATTGATACCAAAAATCTCTCGAATTTTAAATTGATGTTGTCAGCCCCCCAAGGCCCTCCGTCAGGCGGAATCAATTCCTCAAACTTGTTTTCTTCCGTCACTTTGTGCGCAGCAATATCACACGTACCGCCTGAAAGTTAAATTTTAAAACATATTTAAATACAAACATGAAATGAAATAAATCAGATGACTTACATGTTAGTCGTCTTTTTACTACATTAAAGCACTTTTAAATTATTTATTAAGACAATGTGTTTAAATCTTACAAATATTTACCTCCAAGATCTACAACTAAATGACGTGTTCCCGGTTCCATCGTTATATTAGTTTCAGGAACACTTGCAAGATCTGGCAAATATGACTCCTGAACATATATTGCAGCGCATTCAGGTTCCAGAGCAATTTTTAAACGTTCTTCAGGAATATCAGCCTGCAACAGAAGATTATGCTATTTTTCAAATATTAAGTCATAATTTTGTTTTGATATTTTCAGAAATAATGAAATACATTTGAAAACGCTCGCTTTGTAAATATACATTTGCACAATCATGTTATTGTATTAAATAAGTTTTACCAATCCTAAAATGTTTTGATCTTCAAATGATAAGGACCCTAAGTTTTGGTTTATAATCACTTCGCAAAGTTTAACGTTATAATATACAGTGGGTACTAAGGACATTGTCACGGTGACCGTTATGAAACAGAGGTAGCTCTCAATTCAACACTATTTTTGTTTGCATATCATGTCACTTTATTACTATAAACACACACATGCATTACCTACACATTTTGTATATCACAGTATTGCAGTATTGTTTTCTTCATTTACGGCATTGACAACAAAGTTAATTAACTAAATCAATGAACTGCAGCTCTCGATACAATGCTTCCTGTATCAATTTTAAACATGTTCTAGATTTTGGGGATAGGTTACCATATGCACAGATTCCATGTAACTAAGTCCTTTATTGTAACTGAGCAAGTTATTAAAAGCTTAAAGGTAGGCTGTTGTTCACTGATGAATAACAAACCTTTACATAGAATAAGCTTTTTGTTTTTAATTTTAAACTTACTCGTTCTGCGGCTTTTCGCATGAAGTCTTTAGCATTCTCACTCCAAATTGCCGGTACCGTCAGCACGTACCAGATGGAATCTTCTTTTACATGAAATTTACTGCCAGCTACATCAGCAATCTCATCTTTCATGAACTTGATCGACAATGAAAACACTGTGATTGCACTAAACTCTCTGTTCTGTGTGTCTCGTATCATACTTTTTGTATGTATTCCCCGTTTGGTCTGAAAATATTTTAGGCGATTTCTTGAAAAAAGAACACATTTTTACGTAATTAGATTGATTCCGCGAGACTCCTTGTTGATCTAAAAAATCCTTTTTTATACTTTAGAAAATGCTTCAGAGGATTTCCTTTATTGATCTTTTAAACCAAAACCGAAAAAAGAAAAGTGATGTGCCAGACTACATTTGTTGAACTTTCTGTCTTACCTTTTGTTGCCTTAAGACAGTGGGCTTTTGAAAATTATATTATGGGGGAACGTGGAGAGATGACGGAAAGCGACAAGTTGGAGAATCAAGAAATTGATATATTCAGAAAAATAATTTGGTTCGCTATGTGAACGGTTAGCAACAGGGTTTCGCTGAGTACTGTGGTTCAGTACTCGAGTAAGTACTGAGTACCGGATGCTTATGAGGTACTCGAGTAAGTACTGAGTACGAACTTTTGTGAGTGTACTTTAGTAAGTACCGAGTACTTCTTAAGGTACTCATGAGTATTTTGCGAGTACAAAAACTTTAGTATTATTTTTATAATTATATAGCATTATATAGCATATTATACACTTATTCAAATGAGATATGCTCGAATAATTTTATTTATACCGAAGTAATAATAATTTTATTATTGACATTGTCACTAGACAAAAATATATAAACACACACACAGAAATAATAAGTATCCCCATTATTGAAAAAAGTGACAATCAACAACTATTTCAACTCTCAATTGTCACAGGCATTGCATAGTAACATCATAAGCCTTTCAAAAGTGTCATCTACACCTATCTGGTCTCACCATAATCATATTAACATGTTATCTTACATTGTATTATAATAAAGTGATAATCCGTTCTGTTGACTTCGTTGCATAATCTTATAATCTTATTGAATGCACTGTAAATTTTAGTAAAGTATTTCAACCTTTGACAATAATTATGATTTATTTAATGATTTAATAAAATGCAAGAAATAGTATAAAAAAAACAAGTAAGAACATTACTGCATATACATAAGTTGTTTCACTACCCTGCCCAATATGTGATATTAATGAATTATTTCTTACTATTCAATTATATATATTCATTAGGTTAAGTTTTTATTTCATTTCATATTATTTCATTAGTGTGAAAGTACTCATATAGTACTCGTAAAGTACTCATAAGTACTGACCATTTTTCTTCAGTACTTAAGTAAGTACAAGTACTTGTACTCGTAATTTAAGATGAGAACTGAGTCCTGCTGAGTAGTTGAAAAATTGGTACTCGGGTAAGTAGGAGTACGAGTACAAGTACGAGTAGTGAAACCCTGGTTAGCAATTGAAATCAGATTGCAGTTAGATCATACCGATTCACAGATAGCTGTGTACTCTGAATAAAGAGGTAGACAATTATTCACCGCGTCTTTGTACAGTTCCATCTTAAATCGACGGAAACATCGCCACTGTTTTTCGTTGTTTTCTGCAGCTAATTCTGCATATCTACTTTCTGCATCGAACCCAAATGAATCGAAACTCCCATCGTTTGTAAGCAGCAATACTGTTGGCGTTTTTTCTGTACTGGAAATTAATAAATAAATCTATGCACAACTTATATTGACAAAATTACTGATAGTAAATTTATAAGTTTTCCTGTCATAAATTGAAATATATATATATTTCATTTATATTTTATCAAATGTGAGCATTGATATGGGAAGTATTAGTTGTCTACTTGCCACTTTGGGTTTACAATGCTGTTAACTTCTTATGTTTTATATGTTGTGTGCTTTTGCATGCAACATTGTAAAGCTGATGGGTGTGATGGAGTTAATTCACCGAGAAAACTTGTACTTGTTTGTTGATATGAGAACCTGGTGGGGCAAGTGTGAGGTTGGTGCACCCTAGAACCAGGTTTAAATCCCCTGTGGCAATTTGATTTGCTACAGATCGTTCCAAGGCGGTAACCCCTCGGGTTCTCATTTTTGTTAATTGTTTGTGGTGTCTTTTTTGAAACTGATCATTTAATTAACCATGCTCTCTCTCTTCTTGGCTGTGTACAAGTAATATATATTGGACCTGCTTATTCATCTATTTTCCTTGTTAAATGTGTTCTCATTTAAACGAAAATTAAAATTTAATTATGAATAAAGACATCTCCTGCAAGGCCATATATGCTTTATGAGGAAGAAGTAGACACTTTCTATAAGCGTTACTTACACAAGATTACTATCAGCACGCCATTTCTTGGTAAACATCTTTGTTTTCTTATTTTCATAATCTTTTCGAAAAGATATGGCAAATCCAGAGTAAGTTGTTCCGAAATCAATGGATGCTACGATTGGTTTGTCCCTCCAAGTTTCTTCCATTGTTTTATTGTTTCAAACCTGCCTCTTATTCATTTTCCGTTTTCGTAAATTTCTCGTCCCAAGAATCATCAAAAGCTTTCTTAACTAACATTTGCTGAAAATATATCAATGAAAAATATATTAAATAATTTTAAACTGTTAAGTTTAGTTAAATCACTACTATATATAATTTATTCTTCTATTATATGCTTCTTTGACACATGGTATCATCTTAAAAATTGATCTATTTGAATATTAACACAGCTAATTTTGCTCAAATAAATGTTGACTAAAGTTAATTGTCAGTAAAGGCTTTTGTTTATTTGTTAAAATCAATTTGATTATTTTCCGACTATAAACTTATTGTTTGTTTCAAACAAATGAAAAAGTGCAAGTTTTAGCGAGTTAATATGGTTTGTTTGGATGTTGCTATCTTAAAAATATCATTTTTAACTTATTGCTTTGTTCAGATGGGAGCGTAGTCCGAGGTTATGTGGCTTGGCACTGTCGCCGTAGCGATTCGATTTTCGGTGTTAGACTTAATCATTTACTGAAAGAGTAACTTAGTTTTTACCTAAATCATTAGCATTGTCTTCAATTGTTTAACTATATGGCTGTTGGTGATAAACGTATCCCAGTATTGTAATCAGAATTAATTGGTTATATGTGTCACTAAAAGGAGGACCCATTTATTAGCGTGTTTTTTTCTGCTCAACTTCTTTCCTTTTTCTTATGGGCGGCTGAGGTAGGGAACGTGATGTTTGTGTGTTTGGGAGTGGGGGGGGGGGGGGGGGTATACCCCGCCTCACGCTGACTTTAAATAGCTTGCCCGGATATAATTATGTTGTTAGACACAGCCTGGTCTTTCCCGTGTAATAAGTCAGTATTTGATTCAGTCCAGGTCAAGAAGCACTATTCGTTTCTGATAAAAATCCTGTAATGTTAAGTCGTATGTATCGAACGGTCTTATGTGAACAGAAAGTGCAAGGCTGAAGTTTAATTTCACTAAACATTTTATATATTATTTTTAAAACGCTTTATTAGATATTTCTTTAAATTCTAATAAATAGGTAAATTGTTGTACTTTAAACATTAAAATCGAAACCGAAAGTACAATTGAATTTGTATCTTTATTCCAAATTGTATAAAATACAAGATTTCCGTTTGAAAGAAAGGTTGGATTGTTTTAACACGGCAATTAATTTTAAAGCTTAAAAACTTTCCTTACCTTGTGAAGTAATATTTTCAACAATCGTCGAACAATGTGTAATCATTTTGATTATTCTTTATTTCGTATTATCTTTGAATGTTAATTAATGTCAATAAGCTGTTAAAGGGAGAGCAGTTTAACCTACTTTAAAATCAATAAGGTTTAAATACCTGTTCATATTCGGTGATACACGGAAAATGCATGCATGACATTGTTAAGTCATTCTAACGATATTCCAATAAAATCTTGTTCTGTATTTCAGCCTTTCAGTCACTTTGACGCGTACTACTAGCAGTTTAAATAATAATAAAAAACAACAACACTAAAACATAAACAACAAACAAAACCGGTTGTTCTTACCCATTGTTAATAAGTAAGGGAAATAAGTTTATTTAATTTTAGAAGATGCCGACAGAAAAATATTATGCTTAGTATTATTTTTTAAAATACCAATATTGTATATAAACTTTTTTAGTCCCATCTTTGGACATTTCTCAGTGCCATATATGATGTATAAAATAATTAAGCAAAATGGTAATCTTGTCCTTGCAATCTTAATCAGTTCCACGTACGGAGCATGGAACGAAATGATTCGAATCTCCGTCTTGCCAAAAAAGTTTTTATATTCAGAACGATTTGTCAGTTACTAATAGCTCATTCTGCAAAAGCATTTTAGATTTGAAATTTTTATGTACATGTACATACAAAATTAAGAAGAGACATAGTTTTGGTTATCATACAAACCAAAGTCAGTATATTTGTCATCATTAAACAAGTTAAAAGTCTCCATGTCCAATCAGTGCTGTTATAAGTTACATATTTGAAGGTTGTTGAGCACGAAAGTTTTGGTACTTCTGAAATTACGTTGTTCAAGGCAAACCCTCAGATCCCCTGTCAAACTTTATTCTGTTTAGTTCCACCATTTGTTTTTCTCGGTTACGGCGAATCCATAAGCCGCTGAACATGGAATGGTTTTACTCTGAAAATATCGCATTGAAGGTTCCATGTTTACAGCCATATGTAAACATTGTTTGGGATCGAACTTGTACCGTTAATTGGTGTAAATATTGAGTTGCGCTCAACCCGGGGCTAGGCGGCGTGGGCAGTAATATTCATCTCCATTACTGCTTATGAACAGGCTCAATCAAACCGAGCCAGCAATGTTTTGATATTTTTCGTGTTTGGTGGGTTCCAAAGTTCCATTTTCACCTATTTAAATCCTTTTTTCGAAACTCAATGTTGCAATGTGAAAGTCGTAAATATATTTATAATAGTTTTTACCTTATGCTCTTGTTCAAACACAGATCTAGTGAATTGATAAATATATCAGCGCCTTATACCCAAACGTTGAAAGAATATTAATGACAGTCCATATGATCTACCGCTGTATATTAGACTTGTTATCAGTCACTTATTTCGGCAGAACACTTATACGAAATGACACTGCAGATACCTGTGGAAATAGTTTCAACGTTATCATACTTAGTACCCAAAGGTTACATGTAACACACATACAGATAAAAATAATGGCTTTGAAGTTCTGTTTATTCTGTGTAATAATTACATTTTTCTCATCATTATCATTAGCGGCAGTGTTTGAAAAGGGATTCGAAGATGAGCTGGATCGATTTGTGAAAAAAACTATGGACTGTAGACATGTGCCGGGCATGACCCTCTCTGTTGTAAAAGGTAAGCAAGTGATATGAACCATTTTCTCCATAAGATCTGGGTTGTATGATACGTGTCATGTTTAACCGGTGTAGATCCATATCAGCCTGCACATCCGTGTAGTCCGATTAGGATCTACACTAAAAGCGTTAAGATTTATAATATTATTACTGACCTCACCCAGAATCGAACAGTGTAGATCATGAACAAGTTTTCAGGCTGATCTGAATCTATACTAGTTGCAAATGGGAATTAAACCTTATTCGTGGACTACAGGTTACTGGCCATGCAAACAAACGGCTCGATCTTGGGATGGGTTAGATTCCCCCAGAAGGTAGCTGTTAAAACACAGTTAAACGGGGACACAAGTTTAGCTTAGAGTGGCTGTGCACACAGACATTAGTCTGTGTTATAGTTTTAAACGAAACAGAAACATAACATGAATCTTCAACCGTCACATTTTCATTTTTAACAGTTAATGCGAATCGGAGTCGAAAACTTAACAAGCTTACAAAATTTCAAAATCGTTAATGAAGTGTGGCCATTTTATAGCACATCGTTTAAAGTTTGCTTAGATTCAACGGAATGAGTGATAAGTAACGACTGACACAATTATTTTGCTGCACCAACCCCCAACCTATCGTTTTGTGTTATGATTGTATTAGAAACATATATATTGTTCATCTTGCATTAATTAATTTGATTCTAATTTGATAGCTGTTCTTGCATCACATGATTTAATTGTTAAAATGTGTAACAAAATCACGTTTTAGTTATCAGAAAGTAATAGGTGCCAATATTGTAGTTGTAAGTTTTTTTAAAAAAAAATATTGCAACAACTAAAATGTCACATAATATAATCGAAGGTACCTTTTCCCATGGCCTGCCCCAAAATAAGATGCTCTAAAGGGGAGACAAACATGCCCCTTGGATTGGGTAATGTTCAAACTTTTAAACAATTTTTCGTAAAAAGTTGGGTTGTGTTCAAATTAACACGCGAAATATGATGATACCAAAGAAATTCGAAAAATAATGAAATAGTTAACAATGATCGATAAGCGACAGAAAATATGCGTTGTCATATCGAAATGTTTTAAAAGATGTTCGGAAACTGTTTTGTATTTGAGCGCCACTAAAATGTTTTCATGTTGAATAATTTGCCATTCATTTTCCCAAAACTATTGAAGTATCTATAAAGATAACAGTTTACATCGATTATAATAAAACAATAAATATAAATTTAATTTACAATCTGTCCGCTTATGTACTTTATGTTTCTGCTATAAATTTTTAATACATTTTCGTGCATTGATTTACAATGGTACATCCTTTTTACTTTAAATTCAATTATAAAATGATAATGTCTCTTCTGGGGAGCGAACCCGCAACGTGATGGCGACAACGCCAAGCCATGCCATTCTCTCAATTTACTGCTGTAGGACCCTATAGTCATGTAGACCTGAAACTCTTTAGCGACCAAAAGTTTTCTTTGATAAGTTCAGTAACAGCGACTATGCCACTGAGTTCTTTACATCTAAACAATGTTGAAGACCGATTATTAGTGATATTCGCTTAATCTATGCCGTTATAATTGTTACTCGTAAATACCGATATAGCACCTAAATTTACGTTACAAACGACTTTGCAGCGGCAAAAGATTTGGTCAGAACTGACTATATAATAAGTTGTCCAAGTTACCTATCCCTTTACTCCACTGATACGGCTTTTACGTATGGACGAGCAGTGTAGATTCAGATCAGCAGGCACATCCGTGCAGTTTTTTAAATTATTAAAAACAAATGTCATGATGAATAGTTTTATGAAAACTTGGGTCAAGTGTACACATCAATTAAAACATGTGATACTGGTATTTTTGTCAGATACTGGCCCAATCAATACTAACCACATTATGTTTTAAGGTTCGGACACGTGGACCAGAGGTTATGGTATCGCCGACTTCTCCACAAAACGTGCGGTGGACAATACCACACTGTTCGGCATAGGATCAATTACCAAATCGTTTACCATGACTCTTCTGGGGATTTTATTGACAGAAAAGAAGTATATACTCTTTTAAATGATAAACGTATCATCTTAACCTTTTAGATACGTTGCCTTTTAAAAAGTGTTATCTAAACTTAAAATTTGCCGATAAATACACTGACGCAATGGAGACTTTGCGATATGAAATCTGATAAAAAACTCTTTAACTTCATCTTCTACAATAAAGTCTTATTCACATAATGAATCATAATTCCTGATTGAAGCAGTGTAATGTACTCTTTTAAGAGGCATGGCTACAGTAAAAGCACCAACTAAGTGCAAGATGATTGTAATTGTTTAGGCCATTGTCGGTAAAATTCAGTTATAAGAATGCAAATATTCATAAATAATAATCTTAAATGCTTTAATGATTTAATTGTTTCAGACTAGATTGGTCGGCCAAGGTGGTCGATATACTTGGGTCTGGGTATAGCTTCTTGGACGAATATCGTACCCGAGAAATGACCCTAAGAGATATGCTGTCCCACAGAACAGGGTTGGCTAGACTAGATGTTTCCTTAATATCTGGTATTCCTAATGAAGTGTCTCGCGAACTTCTATGCAGGTATTCCAATGTTTCATTTAAGATAGATTGAAGTTGCGTGTTACTCAGACGCTTTATGAAAAATTTGCAGGTTCGATGTGATCGTGCCCTTTAAATGTATCCGGTAAGATGTCGCCACGGGAAATATTCGGCTATTTTTGACATTTTAAGTTGTTACCTACTTGGTAAGAAACTTAAATAACCATTTATGTAAAATACCTAGATGTGATCATCCATGTCCGAGGTCTGTAATAGTTTTGGACAT
This sequence comes from Corbicula japonica, assembly GCA_038501625.1. NCBI lineage: Eukaryota > Metazoa > Mollusca > Bivalvia > Venerida > Cyrenidae > Corbicula > Corbicula japonica. The sequence goes on from JAZAYU010000012.1 coordinate 9,713,789, forward strand.
TTCTTTCCTTTAAAAGTCTCGAGTACGAGACTATAAAAATCCTATTTTTGGCATTTAAGTTGTTACTATGTTTAGTAAGAATAACGTTTTATTTGCACATATTTTAAGTGATATTTTATTGAGCATTTTAACTGTAAAATTATTTATATAGTTAATTTTTTTACCGCGAAATGAATTATATGCGATTTTATGACATTTCCCCCCGCACGCGCCTCAGTTATTGATTGTACGGGGAGATATTATACTACCCCCATCGTCACAGTCAACGCCTCAACGATGTTTTAATAGTTGTGAAAAGGAAAAGTGATAAATTCTTTAATATTTTTTTTCTAATTTTTTGTTTATTTCGATAACGATGTGTCAGCCAAATCTGCCTTAACCTTAGTTTAATTGGCTTGCGCTACCAACATTCAGTGACGTAATCATTAGCAATTCCCTCCCTTGATTGTAATATGCTAATTTAAAACCAAACACGATGTCAGTCATTTTGGGTGGCATACTTGAACTTTGGTGTATACTGTTTCTGTCTCTTGTGTGGTTGGCCAGGCGCTGCCGCTGCATTTGCATGACCCTGGCTTTATCCATACATTTAACGAAAAGTATATAGCAAATATACACCAAATGTTCTTAAGCTCTAGCAAATGTATTTCTATTTATATATTTTTAGGAGATTGAAATATCTCCCAGAACAACGTCCTTTCCGGGACTACTTTCTTTACAACAACTTCATGTATATGATGCTTGGTCATATTGCTGAGAAAATGGGCGGAGACACGTGGGAGAATTTGGTGACGTCAAAAGTTTTACAACCAATTGGGATGACTTCAACAAACATTTTGAAATCACCAGAAGATGTCTTAAAAGAATCTGTCGCTCAACCGTACATTTATAAAGATGAAAGGTTCCAGAATGGTAGTTTAGAACTTTACAGGTATGTGTTTTTGATTATAAAGGTATTTTTATATACCTTATATTTATATTATGATATTGTTGAGAAACTATGTTTAAAAGCTCCATTTTACGCACAAGACATAAATGACATGTTAACGCAGAAGTAAACTCGCAAACTTGTTTAATGGGGCGCGTCACGGGAAAAGGTCCCTTCGGACAGTTGACGTCAATCCTTGAAATGACGTCACAAAGTTAAACAGATGATATTATTTATTATGAAATTTGCAATTTAATCTAAATATTATTTTATTGTCAAAATGTGTAACAAAATCACTTTTTAGTTATCAGAAAATAATAGGTAGTTGTTAGTATTTTCTTAATATAGTAACAACTAAAATGTCACAAAATATGACCGAAGGTACCTTTTCCCGTGGCGGGACCCTTTTACTCTTATAAGACTAGATTTTCAATTGGTTGATTTCGCTATTGTTTGATTTCGCGCAAGCTCCCTTGCACGAAATATTCGTAAACTAAACCCATCCGAAATATAAAAATACCATCGGAAAATTTTTGTGCTTTTAAATACCTTGAATGTAAATTAAAAAAAAAACAACTTTCAGTTTGCATCCTGCGGAACCGGCTGGTGCAATCATGTCCAGTGCTGAAGATATGGCAAAGTATCTGAGGTTTCAAATTAACTATGGCACCACAGATAACGGAACCATGCTAGTCGACCTTAAACTAATGTCAGAAGTATTCAAAAGTAAGTTTTATTTTCAAGCTATGCCACCGTTTCCGGTTTATATTTGGGCATTACTTTTTATGTTGTTGTTTTTTCGATGAATTATACTGTTTTTCCAGGAATAAAATATTTTCATTGTTTTAAAACTGGAATATCATGTTATTCTCATTGTTTTTTTCCGAATTACTATTATAACAGTGTATTACCCTCTTTTCAGTTTCCAGATTTGTTAGATAAGAATATATAAAAATGTGTTTGTTTCAGAGATATATCGATTTTGTCTACGCCACTTTTGAAATTATCCGTTCCAAGTGTTCACTCGTGATATCAAATCGATATTTTACGATTTAATTTCGCTATGCCACTCGTAAAAGTATCAATTTCAGGTGTTAATTTGTGAAATAAAATCGATATTTAGCGATTTTATTCGCAACATCACAAGTGAAAGTATCAATGTCAGGTGTTCCCTCGTAAAATAAATACAATATTTCACGAGTTTACTTCGCTGCGCCACTCTTCAAATTAATAATTTCAGGTGTTCACTTGTAATTTTTTTTAGATATTCACTTACACAAAACACATCCCCTAAATTTGTCTTGTTTGCATTTACATTGTAGATTTCCGCTTAATTATAGACACATATTGGACATTGCTAGAAGACTTGAATAACAAAATAACACAATTAGTTTATGTGTTGCTGAAATTGTTCGTGTTTCTTATACATTTTACATTTAGAAAGTCAACTTTATTTCATTCAAGAAGTTTGTATACATTACAATAACATTACAATACAGACTTATTAAAATGTACTTTTGACTCTGCTCAATAAAATTACTAAATTTCACAAAAATATCAAATGAATGATTTGATCTCTGTTTTTTAATTTCTTTTTTTTCCAGCGAGAATCCCTGTAGTAGATCAAAGCTTTGAAGACACAAACTTTTTCACAAAACCGGAATTTCCGGTTTCAAATACACCAATAGGATACGGATACGCTTGGTTTACTTCTACTTATAATGGTTAGTAAATTGTCTCTTTAAAGAAATATAGCTGTTATATAAACCTTTCTTTTGTGTGAGGGTGATACTTTTCTGATTCGGTTTACTGTTTTAACCCTAACTTTTCTATTAACTTCTTCTTTTATTGTTTTAACATCGCTTAGTTAAATTATGTTAATTTGTTGAGTCAGTTTCAAGTGCTCTCCCCTCGATTTAAAGGCTCTTAGTTTTGACTATGTCATAGATGAAAAGGGATTTTTGAAAGCCACCTAAGACGACAAACGTAAGAAAATATTGCCGGCTCGATTTGATTGAGCCTGTTCATGGGCAGTAATGGAAATTCATAATGCCCACGCCGTTTAGCCCCGGATTAATGGAAACACAACAGTTTTTAGAATTTTGAACCATCCCAAACGATGGTTTGCATATGGTAGTGAACGTGGAACCTTCAGTGCGGTATTTTCAGATTAACACCATTCATATTCAGCGGCGTATTGTACCTAGATAAATGAATGGGTTGTCCCTACACGAGAAAACAATGGGCGAAACTGAATTGGATATGATTATGACATGGAATCTGAGAACATAAATCCTGCATACAAAAAGAACGTCATAGGCACAAATTAAAAACCAGGAAGTATAGTAAGGGAGATTGAACAATGTCCAAATCTATACTGTTTATTGTACCCTGAAATGCATATTAGTCAATGTATTCTGCTAAATCTATTTTCAATTCAAGGATTGATGTCAAGTCTTCGTGACTCGTCCTATATAGTTTATAAAAAATATTTGTAAAATATGTCTTTAAAAAATGATATAATTGATTTAAGCATTTACGTTATTTCAGGATATGTAAAAAACTGGCATAGTGGTGGTTTGTTTTCGTATATATCTTTGGCATGGCTTTTCCCAGAAATTAAAGCAGGTAAGTTTTATTTAATAGTGATTTATTTGATATATTATTAGTAGGACTCTGTATTATTGACGCATTTCTATAACCGACGTAAATTGGTTATGTAGACAGGTGTTTCCATATTTCGTAGGTTTGACCTAGATATGCCGGACTCTGTCATTTCTTTATAAATATTACTTTGATATGTTACACGTATATACCAAATACAGAAGCAATGGTTTTATATTGAACTGCATAAGAATCATTGTTACTTTCAACAAGTAAATCGATAATACAGCGTTCCAGACAACCAATCGAATTTTCATAATGCACTTCCAAAAAGTAATATCACCTGACAGGTAAATTACCCAATCAAATCTCAGTTTTTCATTTCAAATTGCTTTCTTAAAAAATATATTCAACAATAGTATTGGTCACTTGTACTTGTTTGTTCATATGAGAACCTATTGGGGCAAGTGTGAGGTTGGTGCACCCTAGACCCTGGTTTAAACCCTCAGTGGCAAATTATTTTTACCACTGACCGTCGCCATTAGTAACCCTAAATGATTCGCTTTATCGTGAAGTTTGTTGTGGTGTCTAATTTGAAATTATCTGTCTTATAAACGCGTGCTCTCTTTTCAGCTCTACTTTTTGGCTTCGTGGGGAGGCTGTTTTTTTTCTGGTTGTGAAAATTCCTGATATGCTTATTTCATTTTTCTTTAGGTATATTTGCGAGTGTCAACGGCCCTGCTGTTTCGAGGTTGGCGTCAAATGCTCTCAATTCAATTTTTTATCACATCAGTGACAACATTATCGGTGAAAAGCCTTGGATAAATGAAACTTCAACTTGCGAGTATCCAGATTTGTGGAGACAAAAGACGACAAATTCTACCCCAGAGGAGCCTCTAGGAAATATTGCAAATCCAATAGAATATGTTGGTCGTTATGGTAACCGATTCTTTCCAGCAATGGAAGTTAAAGAGATACCAGGAAACAGTACGGTTATGGCATTCCAGATGAACAAAATGGGTGGCGTTCTCTATTCAACGAAAGATAGCGATAGATTTTTGATGGAAATCACTTCACCTTGGGAGTTGATGGAGTCGGCCACGGACAAGAACAACATAACGATGAAGTCCAACGCTACATTTCTCAGATCTGCCGGAGAAGTTACAGCACTGTCGGTACAGTTTGATGTAAAAGTTAATTTTACAAAAGGTGTGGACATTCTAGATCCAGTGGTTTCGGGAGCTTCGATGGAACATATGATGCCAGCAGTTCTTATTTTGATTGCTGTTTCAGTATTACATATGTTTTAATATTTAAAGAGGCGTGGTCACGAATCAGGACGAACATACGTGTTTTAAACATCAAAATTTATAATGTAAACTATAGAAGATATGTGAACAAAGTAAATGAGATATATTATTCTAACACAGTCGGTGTACGAGTGAACATTTTTAAATCCAAATTTGTTACAGCGTTACTTACACAGTAAAATTCACTCGCAACATATCCTAAATGTAATGATTAGTCCATAATTTGGGCGAAGTCTGCTCCTTTCAGTCACTTATAAGTATAATATAGTGGTACATTTTATTTTAACCAGAACTGAGACATTGGTGTATTCTACCCTGAACAGAAGATAGGAAACTTAAATACCACTCTGTCGCCAACAAACGAGTATCTATGTTTAATTGTTTAATCATGTATGCTGCCTTAGATGAACATGTTGGGGCCAGTCTAAGGTTGGTGCACCCTAGAACCTGGTTTAAACTCCCCGTGGCAATTTGATTTGCAACTGATAGTTCCAAGGCGCTAACCTCTCGGGTTCTAATTTTTTGTTAATTGTTTTTGGTGTCTGTTTTGATCATTAACCAAGCTCTCTCTCTCTCTCTCTCTCTCGCTCTCTCTCTCTCGCCTTCTCTTGTCTTCTTCTTGGCTGTGAAGGGAGGATGTTTTTTCTGAATGTGGCAATTCCTGATACGCATATTTCACCTCTTTAGTGAAACCGAGCATTTTATAGTTTAAATGACTGTGCTGCTTAAGAGACCAAATTTTTAATATATGATAAATTTGCTGTTACTTTTTATAATTTTAAAGCTTTGAATCTTAAATATGTTTGTTGTTTGAAAAATAATCAAACATGAATGATTCTGTACGCTTCTTTTAGGTTATTAATAATATGTTGTATATATACTTCACATCAACATGTAACAGAGGTTTAAAGTGAAATATATTAATAATATGTTGTATATATACTTCACATCAACATGTAACAGAGGTTTATAGTGAAATATATTAACAATATGTTGTATATATACTTTACATCAACATGTGACAGAGGTTTATAGTGAAATATCGCTTTAATTCACGAGTTATTAATAATATGTTGTATATATACTTTACATTAACATGTGACAGAGTTTTATAGTGAAATATCGCTTTAATTCACGAGTAAACAGAAGAAACTAGTGGTTACCAAGAGTGAAAATATACGTTTTTGGTGTCCAATAGTGAAATAAAATAGATATTTTCACTGAAACAAACACATTTTCTTATTATTTTATGTTTTGTTTTCAAAGAAAAGTAAAAAGATTTGAAAAAGTAAAAAACAGAAACAGTGAAAAAATGGTATTCCACTGTTTCAAAACAGTAAAAATACCAGTTATTTCTAGAAAGCAAAAAAAATATATGAGTATTAAAAATATCATCATATTAAACTCCATCTATATAATTTATTGTCCGCGGATTATCGTTGAACTTATAAAACCGGAGTCTTGACAGCAATTTGAGCAAAACTCTATTGTTTTTATTTGTTTGCAGGTTGATACTTAGCGTTAAGTATCAACAAGCAATTATAGGAATACAACATGAAAATGCAAATAAACTCATCTTCTGAGGGAGGGGTGAACTTTTGACTATTGACAACCACTCGTTAACTATAGTTGTTAACAGGTAGTTATTTGCGTTATAGGTGAAATCATAGGGTCTTATTTAGTTATTTTTTAGCTCTAAACCAGCATAAAATATACAACACATACATTTAGTAACACTGAGTAAGAAACGTAGTTTGGTAGACACAATGAATATTGTCTTGTAAATACGTTAAATCAAAATAAGAAAATTCATAGGCTCAGTCAAACAGAGACTGCAACATTTGACATAGTCATGTTTTTGATGACGATCCATGTTAAAAAAACTAAATCATTACAGCCTTTTAACAATCTTTTAACATATTAAGAAAACTTAATCATATTTCGAAGGGAGGTAATTCCCCAGGTCTTATGTTCAACCACTTTATTAAGTATTGCACACTTATCTTCTCTTAACGAAGTAAAAAGACATGGATTTCAGCATCTACCTGATTATGTATAATGAAAACGTGTTGTGTTGCTTTTCGTTCTTTGTATTGTGTTAATAATGTTTCATATTAATTTTTATATTATTTTTTGGTTAGTGTATACTTATGTTCTTGTTTTCTAATTTTGATGTTATGTTGATTCTAACTGTCTTTTTGTAATTTTGTGTTTATTTTTGTTGTTTTTATACTAACAATTATTTCGATTAATCTAAAGAAGGTCGCAGAAGTTAACATCAGTTCAGCCGTCTAGTAACCTATATGTTTTGTTTTCATTTTTTTCTAAAATAATACAAGCGCAATTTCGCTGAGTACTTTTAAATGAGTCTTCAAAGTGTCTCCGTATTTCACTTCAGTGTGGTCATCAGTTTAATTTACCACCCTAGATGGTAATATACTAATTTCAAACCATACAGAATGCCAATCATTGTTGTATTTATGTATACTTGAGTTATTCGTTTTTGGGAGATAATGATGGCTTTTGGTTATCTATACACTCATCACAACATTTTTATATATTTTTTAGCTATTCTTCCATCGTATATTTACAAAGTGTCAAGCTGAATTCAGACAAAAGTAGGCGAAACATCTCCCGATACTAGTATATTATAATTTAACAACTAATTTCAGACTTATGTTCACCGCAATATTCAAACCATCTTTTGGGATGGATCTTAATCGTACCGTTTACTTGTGTATATATTTAGTTGCTTTCAACCTGGGGCTAGGCGTCGTGGTAAGTAATATGCATTTCCATTCATCTCCATGAATTGGCTCAATCAAACCGAGCCTTGAATGTTTTCCAATTTGTGGTATTCGATGGCTTTCAAAGTTCCAAACTTTCATACGTTTCTACACATCTTTGAGTTTATACAAAGTCATCGTCCTGTCTTTCAGTTTGGAAGTCATGCATTTCGAAATACCACCGTTATCAATTGCGTCATTCAAATGTCGTTGAGCACACTATATTTATATTTGTGTAAGTATCGAGATGCGCTAAACCCGGAATGGGGGATTGGGGCTAGGCTGCATGGAGAGTAAATTAATTTCCATTGATTCCCATGAACATGCTCGATTAAATGGAGCATGCGATACTTTGATTATTTGTTGTTTAAGGTGGCGTTCGAAGTTCTTTTTTCATCTATTTACTGACACTAGTCTTCTTTCATTGATATAAACCAATATATTATCCCAAATTTTTCAGTGAATTAAAGAATTTTCTTGGTGAAATAAAATGATATTCCACTTATTTAATCATTTTTATTTCCAATGTTTTAACTTGTGCTTGTGTTTTCGAATGGGAACCTATTTGGGCAAGTGTGATTGGTGTACCCGAGAACCTGGTTTCTCTCACCAGTGGCAAATTGTTTTTCCACTGATTATTCCAAGGCGGTACCACCTCTTATTCTTATTTTCGTTAAGTTTTTGTGGCGTCTCATTGCATTTGGTCAATTTATAAACTCATTGACTCTTTTCATCTAATTCTGGTGTGCGTAAGGAGGCGGTGTGTTTGGTTGGGGCGTGGGGGGATTAGGGATATGCATATTTTACCTTTTTACACGTTGGTACCTATACGCAAATAACACTGCCGATGAGAATGTTAAGAAAGCGGGTTCAAGTATGTGTATTTACAACTTTCTGATGTAACGTCAGAATCAAACTGTTGTGGTGACATTTCATGCATTTTCTAATGAAATCACGAAAATTGTCCTTTGAAAAGATAAAAATATACAGAAATTTTGTTGCTACCAGTGAAAGATTCAAATTTATTACACTCGTGTACTCCAGAAGTATGCTATTTCGCCATTCGAGAAAATACGAAATTCGGTTTGAAAAAGTGAAACAAGCATATTAGGAATGGCCACATACATATATTTCTATCTTACAGTGATAAAAACAAATATCCTCCATAAATTACGTCATAACATCATAGCACATTTAATATTAATATGTACAGGAGTTACTTTTGTTTGAGGGTTATGTAATTGCTTAAACGTGTTAGGCAGTTTCACATTTTTGAACGTGACTCATATCTCTTACACCACACTTACATGTATATGTACATCAGCTTTGATCGGCATAATAAATTTCAAAAGAAAAAAGAGAAATAGATACTTAGAATCAAAGACACGATAAGATATCAACTGTTTTTCCTTTTAATCCCTTTGATATTTTCGTTAATAATTTTTATTAATGCTAATATCAATTCGATTATTGACAGCTTCTGAAATGATTACTGTTCACTTCAGAGGCAAACTTAATGAATGTAGGCTTCTGTACAAATGATAAAAAGATAAAGGTCCGACGCTTTTGATGTGTTTGGCAAATTACAAAAATAATTGAATATAAAAAGACAAAAAACTCAATAATTACGAAATAAAAATCTCTCAGTGTGGTTATTTTGGTATCATTGCGCTCCTTTCGATAAGTTTTGCACAGATTCCGGGCACTTCACATATAATGGGGAATAAGCCATTTCGGTATTCGTATTAAACCAGTAAACATTTATACGGTCGTTTTGGAATACTTAATGTATTAACACCTGTGTAAGGTACTTCAGATAATTGTTTTCCTCTTCAGCTACCGTAAATAAGCTGCAAAATTAAATTTTAACAAATTGTTTTATTTACGACCATCAAACGCAGCCTGCGGTAGGTAGAACATAAGGAAGATAGGAAAAAATCTATAGAAGAAATCAAAGGTGTTTCTCGGTCAATGTAAATGTGCCTTCATAGGAATAAAGTACGTTATATAGAGCGATAAAACGTAAAGTGGCTTGTATAGTGGCTGGCGTATTACATGTTTTGAGTAACGATTCCTTCGCAAAACAAACAACACTAGATTCAGATATGGATTCTCATCCTTGGTGCACCTTAGAGTCTGCTTTTAACCTCAAGGGGAAAAATGTCTAACCACTGACCGCCTTAAGGTGGAAGTCCTACAGGTTCCCATTTTCGTTAATTGTGGTGTATTGTTTTAAATAATCTAATTATAAAGCCAATGTTCTCTTTTTACCTCTTTACACTTTGCTGTTCTCGGCTGTTATTCCTGATATGCATATTTCACTTTTGTGCCGTTGGCCTAACGGACATTTTCTTTTTAATTTACTGTTCCATATCGACATCCACTTGAGTATCTTCTTGTGTTGTGTTTTTCTTCGAGATTACTGATTCGTTATAATAAATATGCATCCTTTCTCCAATTTTATTTTTCGGCTGACTGAGGTGGACTTTTTGGCTGTTGTATTTTGATATAAAAACATAAGATAAATAAATGAATTCTAATGATGGTTTATTTTAACAGAAAAGTGTATACAACAATTCCCTCTGTCAATCTAACCCTGCTGTCACTAAATCATAAACATTGTAGCCGATTTGTGAGGTTTCTGAATGGCAACGAATCTGAAAACGTTAGAGAAGTACACATCCCCTGAGTATGAAATATGATTACCATCTAGAAGTTTGTGTTTATTTTCAACTATAAACCCTTTACAATGTTGGGTAATATCTGTAATGTAATCAATCGCTACAACTGCAATACAGTGTTTTGCAATGTCACTTTCACCGCTGTATACATAAGAAATCACTTGTTAACATCTGCAACAGTCATCGGAAAGATTTTACCTATAGACCAAAATTTAACATCGAGCTTAGAATATAAATATCACAATATATAGTTTAAAAGACAGTTTTGGGTGACAAAAGACATTATGCCACAGAAGTTCCTTTCTTACAATTACTATACATTGCAACCAATTAGTTATCTGCTACACAAAATGACATCATGACGTCTCCAGTAAAAGGCGTTTTTATTGATGATAATTATACCTTCAATTACCAATTTTTATGATAAATATGTGTATGCCATTTTATATAATAAATTAAACATTCTGAATTATTAAGGAATTTTTGTGAAATAATCAATTTACCTTTTTTTATAATGATCCAGGTGATAAAATGAATTAATTTTATGTTTTATATACTGACACTTATAAAATGTTTTGCTTTGGCTTTATATTCATTTGCAGTTTTTTTTATTGTTTTTAGTATTTCTTTGGTTGAAATAGGAATACATAATGTAAATGTATTGATTTTCGTGGACATAATTTTCCTTTTTTTTCGGTAAAACGGCATTTTCGTGGATTCTTATATTCGTGTTTTTTTGTTGTTGTTTTTTTATTTTCCAAACTATGTTATTTTATTTCGTTGTAGCTTTTAATCCGTGGATCTTTCTGTCCACGGTTCAATCAGTGTCAGTGAAAGTTTGTACGCCTGAAAATGAATGATTTCATAGTATTTAGTTTCTTTTACATCAACAATCATTTATGTCAGTTTCGTTAACAACATGCATGTAACAAATCACATTATGAACATATTATAGGTACTGCCATATGAATAGGAATCGCCACCTCATCTGCTATGTTTAACTCTGAACTCTGAGTTTCACTTGTTCAACAATAACTCTGAGTTTCACTTGTTCAACAATGTTTCAAAATGTTCAATTCTTCAGACTTTAAACAGCCAACCTCGGTATCTTTTCTTCACTGAAAATCCAAGCTGGAGGCATCCAAGTTCTTTTGAATGTTCATCTAAAACTCTAAATGTTAACCCGTAATCACCCTGAAAAAAGAAAAGTTATTTTATTATTTTGCAATAGATATTATTATAAAAAGGCGCTCAAAAGAAATAAAAACATTGATACATTGTTACCTTGTTTATTTTTGTAATTACAGAATTTATTCAGATAACTCACATGAAATTAGTTTTACATTAAAGTACACTAAAGGAAATATTTGTAAATGCATTGTTTTTGTGTGAATAAAATTTCGCGGGTCTCGGTAAAACAGCGTTTTCGTGATTTCTTGAATTTGTGAGTTTTCATTTTCAAAAATATGTGAAATTGTTGATTATACAATAGAAAATAACATCGTAGTTCGTTGAGGAGTGACACTATGGGAAATGCCGTCCACTGATGTTGGTATTACTCGTGGTCAGATCCATTTGGGTTAATAGAATATTTCGTCATGTCGACATGCTTGTATATTGCATGCTGTTAAATGCGATGAATTATTCTATATACTAAACATTCGCGGATCAAACTAACCACAAAATCTACAAAATAAGTACCACGCGAAAATTAATGATTTCAATGTTATTTTCTGCTTAAGGCACCTTGTTAGACTCTGATCAGATTTTTCGCCGAGAGTTAAGCGTTTGCGGAGTTCACATAATTAAAGAACCGAGTGGATACTTGCTCAACTATTTATCCTTAATCAAGTGTCCAAAACTATAGCATTTTACTTGTAAATTGCAACATCAAAGAACAAACTGAACAATGCAATTGTAATGTTACAGGAGAATTTTATACCTTGAACGGAAATTCAAATCTTATTTACAATAAGGAGAAATGCGGTGAACTGACGCGTGACATGCAAACGAAAGAATTTGTAGCTATCAACCTTGGTGGTCCAATTACGCTTACAATAAATGTTTGGCAAAAATTAAATACTACAACGTCAAAATTGTCATTACTTTCACTTGTCTAGTGATAAGGACGTATTCTCGTGTATTCTCGCACAGCGCGACATCTTCACCTGGGTGTCAATTGGTATTTGCGTGGTTATTATTTAGATAATCGCTGTACCAATAAAACCGTAAATAAGCGATCATTTGGTTCATTTAAGGCACGTGTTGAATTTGACTTTGTAGGAAGAAATAAACACACGAACTTTATCAAAAGAATTGCTATAAATTTAAACGGAAGCAATTTAAGCAGAAACAATTTATGCCTACAATTTTAAGCATCTGATTATTAAACATTTAAAGAAGCAATTAAATAAAAAAAGATTTTTCTTGTATTAAACACGGAATAATTGACCGATAGTAAGGTCTTTAATTATAATGACCTGTGTACAACTGGCCTATAATGTAACACCCTTATACACACAACTGTCATATTATAATAAACACGCGACCCAAATAGTCGGTACAACACATCAATATTCATTAAAATGCCTATATTTTCATGACTTCTGTTGAATTAAGGGCTTGCCACACTCCTCCCAATCCTTTTAATCGATAAAATAAAAATCATCAAATCTCAGTAATGGCAAAATGCCATTCAATAAAACTTTGCACAAATGAAAGTTACTGATGTATCTTTATTTTGCATACAGTAAGACAACTTAGAAAAGTAAAGAAACAGATAGATAGATAGATATTCTTTATTTCCCCCAGAGGCAGAGCATATGTACACAATATATACAGAGAAGACATTTTACAAACAATTTACAATCAGTGATTGTCATCCGTTTACACGACCAGGAAATTGAAGGTCAAACACACTTTTACTAATATCTCGTAAAGTTTACATATGTAAATCATGAGGACACAATAAATTGTTGTCAGTATCATATTACTTATGTGGGCATTTAAAATAATGTTTTGTGTTATTTAGTTTTTGTGAATTTATGTAAATAGAAGTTGAGGGAATTTTTAGATCTCGCTTTTTTTCTTTACTTTTCTAACGTGTCTTACCATCTGTAAAATAAAGATACATTAATAACATACACTTGTGCAAAGTTTCATTTAACAGCATTTTGCCGTTATTGAGATTTTGATAATTTTCTTTTTATCGATGAATAGAATTGGGAGGAGTGTGGCAGGCCCTTAATATAACCTTTTCGCGGTTTGCTTATACATTCAGAAACTAATTATTAAATAACTGGTAGAAAGCAGAGCCAGGTAACAGAAACTGTGGCTCAATCTATTGGTCGAAGTTTTCCCTATGGGCGCCCTAAGGGAACAGGTGTCTTTGGTGATAATATTTGACATTTTAATAGTTTCACTTTTGGAAAGTAACTGTTATCTAATATCTAATATTTTTTAATATAAATTATTAATAGGGTTTGACCATAAATTATATTTTTCCTCACAACAGCATAATGTTTTAAATCGTCATTTTCAAAGAATTACGTAAATTTCTCGAAGACATTTTTTCCCGTGGCGCATCAATTGATACTGTTCAACCGGACACTTAGTTACGTAAAAAAGAGCGTAACATTTGTAATAAAAGTTCAAAACTTGAGCTTACTCTTACACGAATAAAGACACGAGCGAATCCTCGCACTTTGGGAATATTTAGCGGGAGATTCCGTACATTAAATTCTCCCGCTCTAAAAGGACAACTGCACTGAACACCATACTGTTTAAGCGTCTTTGGGCAGCCAAGCACCTCGTATTTTTGTAGATTATCACAAATATTATGGTAAACACTGAAAAAGAAAAGAATATAAAACATTATTGTTTATATATGTATGAGTTTTCAAATTTAAATATTATAAACATCACCATTTTTCTTTAAAAAATATACGGTTTTCAACAAGTGTTGCTGTTGTTGTTTTTTCTCGCTGGAAAATGTTAACCATTTTTAAATTGTACAATTTTGAAACGATTATTAATCATATTGCAACCTTTTCGATTAGCATAGCACATTTATTTACAGCCTGAAACTTTTAATTGAAACTCAGTTGAAGCTCTAATGTTTATTAGACTTTTTTTCTAACAGAAGTTTTTAATTTCCTCCAGCGATGACTCCGTGTCACGTTAGTCAGCGTGATTTCACCGATATTTTGCAATTTATTGTGTTGTCATTTGAAGCAAAATGTCACATATTAAGCTCGTTTTAATTGAAAGTCAATGCTTATTGATGGAGTGATTGATGGAATGCGTGGGTCATACGATGCATCATGGTTCTTGAACGTGAGTCACTTTCTGACTGGACATGTTATTGTCCTCCTCATACTGGGGCCGATTTTTAAGAACCTTTATCCGTAGGTTAAACTAACCTAGGGTTATATTTAGAATAATCTATTCTTGTTAATACAATTATTTCTATTGACTTTTATTTTATTGTATGCATCTGTACAATAAAACATCACTTTTCCAATGACAAAATTATAATGTTTAGAACAACTTTTCCCTGAGCTTTTAATGCTTCCACTTTTGATTTGTTTGCAACTGCATGTATTCTAAACTGACGGTAAAATTCCGTTAATATGAATAAAATAATTGCTGTTGATAAAGCATCCTTCTATGAATGTGTTTGATTGTTTTATGAATGTTAAACCCGCCATTGCTTAGTGAAAAAAGAAAACTATATTGTTTATGCCGAATGATTGCCATATAGAAAGCAATAGATAATTGCATCTTGATAAAAGATCCGGATAGCAACTCTCAAAGCTTTCAATAATGAAAATATTTCACTCATAAACATAACTGTTTTCTCTTACTAAAATGATTCTTGTAAACTCCTCGCCCCCGCCCCCG
Source organism: Corbicula japonica (assembly GCA_038501625.1). Taxonomy (NCBI): domain Eukaryota; kingdom Metazoa; phylum Mollusca; class Bivalvia; order Venerida; family Cyrenidae; genus Corbicula; species Corbicula japonica. The sequence goes on from JAZAYU010000012.1 coordinate 9,729,000, forward strand.
CCCCTCCCCCCCCCTCCAAAAAAATATATATTGTTTCACTTATAAACATATTTGTTTTCAATTACCCATAATTATGATGGTTTTTAGCCCAGAAAATATTGTTTTCACTTATAAACATGATTGTTTTCACTGTCTAAAATAATTTTATTAACCCTTAAAAAAATTGTTTTCACTCATAAACATGATTGTTTTACCTTCCTAAAATATTTTTAATTAACCCTTAAAAATATTGTTTTCACTTTAAAACAGAATTGCTTTCACTTACTAAAGTGATTGATGTTAACAGCAGTAATACTTACCATGAACCTAGTCTACTGTCGAAGCAAGGTAATGGGAACGGAATTCCAACTAAGTATTTTTTTAGACCGAGCTCAATGGCAATAGAGCGAGGTAGGTCTCTGCTTAAATTGCCTTTAAATGACACATACAAAGTCCCTGGAGTTACGATGGGAATTGGGTTAGCCTTTACTTCTGTAAATCGCAGCGGTCGGTCTGGATCGATTCCTGTAAAGAATAACAAGAAAGTGTTGTAAACATTTGACCTGTAAACAATTTCTTTAGGTACCACCAATAATACATATGTCATTGCTTAGTGTATTTCTTTATTTTTTATAACACAAGAGTTGTTATAAATTTCTGCTAGCCTGTTTCTTAAACCCCCTTGTAGCAGGTTTTAACTTAGTGAGTGAATATTTAAAGCGAAAATGATCTAAGTCATATTAAATAAAGAAGCAGGTAAAATCTTTTCGCTTTCACTCCACGATGTATAACAAAAATTACAAGTATACTGTTTTTAATTGCAATCATATTTTTAAAGCTGTGTTGAACTTCTAGTCCCGGTCACTACATTTAGAAACATTATGAGATACATCACATAATCATTGAAATCCCCTCGTGCGAGAGTAAGATAAGGAGATTTATTAAAGCTGGAGGTAAAACCAACTCACAAAATTGGCCGTAGCTTTAGTACAGAGGATAAATTCGAAATGGGCCAAGTACAGAGGATAAATTCGAAATGGACTAAGTACAGAGGATAAATTCGAAATGGACTAAGTACAGAGGATAAATTCGAAATGGGCTAAGTGCAGAGGATAAATTCGAAATGGACTAAGTACAGAGGATAAATTCGAAATGGGCTAAGTACAGAGAATAAATTCGAAATAGACTAAGTACAGAGGATAAATTCGAAATGGACTAAGTACAGAGGATAAATTCGAAATGGGCTAAGTACAGAGGATAAATTCGAAATGGGCTAGAAGTGCTGAAACATTTTCGAACCTATCGTTATTGCTCTTATGTGACGTAATTTATTTAAAGAGACTATGCTTAAATTAAAAAAGCGAATATTTCGTTATTGCACTAAAGTGACGTAATATTTTAGCCGACTACTCAGTATGCTAAAATAAACCTTAGCGGACCTTTAGTTATACTAAGGTGACGTAAAATATTTCAACGTACTATTTTAAAATTAAACAAAAGCGAACCTATCGTTATCGCACTAAGATGACGTAATATATTTCATCAGACTATGCTAAATTAAACAAAAGCAAATCTTTCGTTATCGCAATAAGATGACGTATATATTTCAACTGACTTTGCAAAAATTAAACTAAGCAAATCAATCGTTATTGCACTAAAGTCACGTAATATATTTTGATAGACTATGCTAAAATTAAATTAAGCGAAACTTTATTGCACTAAAGTGACGTAATACATTTTAACAGACTATGCTAAAAATTAAACTAAGCGAATCTATCGTTATTGCACTAAAAACTACTAAGTATGCTAAAATTAAACTAGTCTAAGAGGACCTATGTTATTGCATTTAGGTGATGTTATATATTTAACAGATTATGCTAAAATTAAACTAAGCGAACCTATATTATTGCATTAAAGAGAAGTAATATATTTTTAAAGCCTATGCTAAAATTAAACTAAGCGAACCTACGAGGGGTGATCAATAAATTCGCGGAAAAGTGTTCCCATTTAGTTATTTATGAAAGTACATTTATGAAATTTCTCCATGAACCCAATCCATATTTTATCTATTGATACGTAAAATTATAGACCAGAGATCCTATTTATGTTTGAGGAATGGTTTCCTTAGAAACGCCATTGACGTCATCTCGGCCCAAAATTCCACATTTTCCTATCAACAAAGGTACGAATCACGGCGTCTTATTCATCCCGTAGCTAACGCACGTCAACCAAATTATCAGTGAAGATTCCGCCAATATTAGGCATGACGTTCATGACGAAAAAATTTTTTATGACGTTTTGAAGGTAAAATAAAGCGGTATTATTTGATGACAGGTGTTAAAATGAGTGTCGAACAGCGATTAGCTGTCGAATTTTGCGTGTTAAATGGAATTTCGGGAGGAAAAACTATTGAAATGCTACAACAGGCTTATGGAGATTCATCAGTGAAAAAGACGGCGGTTTATAAATGGTATAATAGGTTCAAGGAGGGTCGACAAGACACTGGTGATGACGAGCGCAGCGGCCGCCCGTTGACGACGACGTCATCGTACGTCGCTGACGTTAAGGATCTGCTGGACAAAGATAGGCGCCTTACGATTAGCGAGATAACTGAATGAGTTGACTGTAGTTACGGAACAGTGTTCAACATCATCCATGACAAACTTAACATGCGACGAGTCTGTGCACGCTGGATTCCAAAACAACTGACTAATGAGCAGAAGCAGCTAAGAACTGAGTCTTGTAAAAGGATGATACAGCGGTATGAGCGTGAAGGATATGCCTTCATGGAGAAGATCGTGACTGCCGACGAGACCTGGATCAGCTTGTACAGGAGCTGGGATTCGAACTTCTAAAGCACCGCCGTACAGCCCCGACCTGTCACCATGTGACTTTTTCCTTGTTCCTGTGGTCAAGAGCAACCTCCGTGGAATCCACTTCGACAGCATTGACGAACTTTCCTCTGCAGTGAAGGTCGCAATCTCGAATATTCAGACTGAGTCATTTAGGAGAAGTTTTGTAGATGCCTGGATAGCCAGGTGTAGGAAGTGCGTATTGTTTAGGGGTGAATATTTTAAAAAGGACTAGACAAACTGGACAATACTTAACGGTAAGTTGTCATGAGCAGTTTCGACGTCGTTGACGTCAATATGACGTTGGGCCGGGATTCGCTAGGTGATGTTACTAAAGTAACAATAATTCGATAAGTGTATAAACAATCGCCGTGAAATTTTCGGATCTAAGCAGAATTAAATGATGTTGAAATGTGTAAAAAAATTACTGAAAACGCACGTATGCTAAATAAACGAGAACACTTTTCCGCGAATTTATTGATCACCCCTCGTATATTAATGCACTAATGAGACGTCATATATGTTAACAGACTATGCTAAAATTAAATTAAGCGAACCTTTATTGCACTAAAGTGACGTAATATATTTTAACAGTCTATGCTAAATTAAACTAAGCGAACTTATATTATTGTACTACAGTGACGTAAAATATTAACAGACAATGCTCAAATTAAACCAAACGAGTCATCGTTAGTGAACAGTGGTGAAACAGACTATGCTTAAGTTAACCTTCATTATTGCACTTAGGTGATGTAAAATATTTTAACTGACTATGCTAAATTAAACCAAACGAATCTATAGTTATTGCACTAAGGTGACGTAATTTATTTCAACAGCCTATTCTACAAATTAAACTAAACGAACCTATAATTATTATATAAACTTTGCAATAACTGTTTGGATATCAAACTTTATTAAAATCTAAATTTTTCAACTTGTTACACAGCCCATTAGTTTGATTTCATAAAAATGTAATTCTGTATAATTTCTTTCAATATCCATTCCCATTTCACTCCAACGCTGTTAGACCCAAGTAATTGTTATCTCTCCTTTTGTCATTTATAGCCCATTAATCTATCGTGATAAGCAAATAATGAGAAAATAACTTATATTATCTCCTGATCTGAACATATAATAATTATATCAAACGATACTAGAGCCACAAAACTCCCATTTCATTAATAAAACGTGCCATTTTACTTGGGAGGTCCTGAAGCCTATTCTCTAAATAACCTGTAACTAGATCAACTTTCAGTTCAATTTAACAGTAGGAAGAAACTAGCATTTCAATAGTGAAATACCCATGCTAGCCATTCCTTTATACATTTGATGGTTTCTGTCGTTTATCAACAATGACCGCTGGCATTTCCGCAAACAATCATATTTGAATACAAAACACGTCAAGGTATATCTCTCTCATCTTTTGCTCTCAAATTCTCCAAGGCGGCTGTATCTTTAGGAGTATGTTTGACTGTCGGTTAATACTTGAAAATCTTTCTGCTTCTGACAAACAGACAAATTACTCGGGATATAATGTGGCTTCACACCTTGGTGTGAACATAAACGTTCATCTATCAACTTAATCACAAAACGTGTCTTGAAAAATGCTTGCGGTTTCCCTATTAACGCTTTAGATCAATGAGAGAAAATGCATTAATAGAAGATCTGACTGAGCTAGAAGAAATTGATGTATTTTAAACGGCCCTCTCTTCTTTTATCAAGAGAGATTCGAATTATTTATATCAAGACATGCAAATATCATCATCATAAATGAGTTTTTGGGCATTGTTGTAGTTGTTAATAGACTGTTTACTATTTCAAGATTTACCCGAAAGGAGATTTAAAACGCATCTGTTATCAAATGAATACATTGGTGGTCCGCGCGAACTCGAACTCACGCGTTAATAATAATAATAATAATAATAATAATAATAATAATATTATTATTATTATTATTATTATTAAAGTACATTTGTTTTCCGGCTCGACCATAAAAAATATTATAATATATTATTATCAAATTGTGTTTCACTGGAGTTTCTGTAATTTAATTTTGTTCATATTTAGATAATAAAGTCTATTATTTGGCAACTTTAGACGCAATGAAACCCTCTGAATGATGCCATCACAGTTACATTTGTAACAATGATAGTTCGAACGTGGAAGGATTTTTCTAGCATAAGATTACTTAATATACCTTTATTAAGGAAGTTTGTACTAATGATTGCTAGGACCTATTTACCTTATTTGCACCGCCTATGTTTTGCACGTATTTTATATGTGTGTCAATTTATTCACAATTTATTAAATGTTTCTGGAAGGTGTGGTGTTTGTATGTGTGTGGGGAGATATTATTATCAAACGTTAAATCATTCCACAGCGGTCCGCGACGAAACAAAATATATCACAATGATGCACGCCAATGGCTGAGTTGATTCCTTCAGTTAACAAAACTAGTATTATAAATTATAACAAGTTTCTGGACTACTTATATGATACACATACAGGTATTTTGTCTATGAGAAACTTTGCTTCTTCGAAAGTATTCATTAATTATATCCTTAAATTGGTTTGCATTATTCCCCTAACAGCTCAGCAGACAATTATCAAATCATACCCGATACTCAGTTTCATGTAATTATCTTAATGTCTGTTGTCTTAAACGATGCTGTGCTTTCTGAAAGGTGCTTCGTTAGAGTTTGATAGTGTTTCATTAGGTAACATTGTCTAACAGCATGATAGGTTAATCCAATAGATAATGAAACAAACACATGTTCCTTCCCTTTTTCTCAGTGAAGTCACGTTTATGAGATTTATTAATTATATGTTTGTTGTCCGATGGAAATTATGTGTTTTCTTAAATAGTAGTCTTTTATTAACATTTACAACTTCATTTGTTTTGAGCTTTGCGGCGGCGGTCAAAAGTCGCCCCATATTTTTTATTTTATTTAGTAATTTTATTATTACTGTCCCTCGTGATAATGACTCCTATTTATATTTGACTTGGAGAGATGTTGCGATTTAAAGAAAAACATCTATTGAAACCCCGTCTGCTATTTCCAGGCTGTATTAATGTCTCGTAATTTCATAAGGTCATTTTAGTAACTATTACATTCAAACTAATCTTGCAATTTGCAATGATAAACTTCTTTCTTTAGATATCTCCATTTGGTATTGGAAAACATATGCTTCGTGGCGTGGCTACGTCAAAGCCGCGCACAAACTATTGGACTATGCACAATGTTTTATCTTGTGACGTCGACGAGCACTAACGTTTGACTATGCGTTGCTGCGAAAAAGCGTGTCGTGATATCACAACTTTCGCCTTAGAATCGACATTTAACAGCGTTTATCAAAATATTAACATTGAGTGGTTTAAAGAAAGTATTTCGGGCTTCCCACAACCCAAAAGTTTTCCATTGCCTGATGAACGCAATACAATATCAATTTAATTCTTAAATGTGTCAAGATTTTGAAAAATGAGGATGAAGTTTAACAATGAATGAACTCTACTTAGACACCAGTGTGAGACCGTTCGTTCCGCGTATTGGAAACCGATATCATACCAATTATTCCCAGGGTGTCAAGGAACCAGGTTTATGAATGAAGCCAAGCGAGTGCCGATCATTTATCAGATCGACACGGTAGATTCAAAACAGCCAACACAGACACTTATACCTCCGGAGAACATAAGCTACCTCCTCCAGTAGTGTAGCTTATGGGTAGCAAGTTCCAACGGGGAACCTCTCATGGTACCAGAAAACTGAAATACTTCACACGACAGCTAAGGTGATAGGGCAAGTCATTGATTTGAGCGCGTGGTTTGAGCATTGTTCTGTGGTAGTTTCAAGACATGACACTGCGATGTTTTGGTAATGTGTTTTTTTCGAAATTCAGTGCAGAACTGCATATTTTGCCAGCAGCTACGTGGCTGACTTCCTTCAAATTTCAAGCACAATCATAAATACGAGAGGAAATGTTGATATTGCAGAGTAGCCTGTGTTTCCTGACAAATTCTGCTTTCACAGATGTTCCACCAAAAGGAAACGGAACAGAGAATACAACTCTGATGATCTAACAGGTTACTTGATTTACAACCGCAAAATGTAAACAAAACGCAGGTATCTGTTTTGCGCAACTGCAACACAGACCATGAAACACCTGGTTACGTTAATGCATGCGATCCTGACCTATTTTTGTTTTCTTTCCTTTATTTAAAAAATGGTGGGAAAGCAAAAGAGACGTGGAATCATCTAATTACCTTTGAACTAAACTGAGTATGAATTTGATTAAAAACATCAACAATATAACTATTTGAACATTTATTAAAGAAAGACTTTTTAAAAAGCAGACAACCAGTAGACACAGCCTCTCCACAATGACAAAAAGTAGAGAGATACAATGATCGGTATCGAAATGAACGCCACAAACAATTAACGAAAGTTAGAACCCAATTGGTTACCGCCTTGGAGCGGTCAGTGGCAAAACTATTTCTAATGGGTTTAAACCAGGTTCTAGATCAAGTGGTAATCGTTTAAAGGCATACCTTAAACAAAAGCACAAGAAAATGTACACCTACACTTGCAGCGCATCTATATGTCAGATGCTATGTTTTAGCAGTAAAAGTTATTCATGGGCTTGCTGACTATTAAGAAATGAATTCGTATTTGTTTTAATGCGTTTTTATATGAATTACATTAGGAAACATCATACACATCAGGTACAAATATATCAATTCTGGCTTAAATAGATTCATCAGTTTGACATTTGCAGTTTATTAAATCCGACTTTGGGGTACTGAATCACCCTCTACGATTCATATATCGCTGGATGTAAAGAACACTATCATAATGATAAATGTAAAACTCGAATAATATCAACTTTACCATCAATATGTCGGTAATGTGCTAGAAAAAGACGTAGGAGTGATCAAATCAAACATTAATTACAAGACAGTTCAGGGTGAGTGCAAAACAAGTAAATAGTACTCCGTAACCCCTCATTAAGTTGCATTTACTGGAACTACATTGTAGATGCGATTTAAGTTCTCCAATACATCATAACCGTGGTGGTCCGCGTAAATACAGTGCAATACTGACATTTAGGACTCGAAAAAGTGTGAATGCCAAAAAACTTCAACAGTGGTTGTCGAAATCGTCGACTTTTTCACACGTTATCAAGACAGTAGAGTCGGTGTCCTCCGTATAAAATACGTCGTGCAATGTTTAGAGGAATCTTAATGACAAATTTTAATAGCAATTACATATATAATATTTTTTTAACGTGAATACTTTTGATATGTGCTTTTTTCTAAATAATTTTTTTCAAAATGAACAAAGTTTCATTATATATTATTCAAATACATAACAATCAACGAAAATAGCAAAATGTTTCTGATTCTAGGCGTGTTACAAAAAATGAAATATGCATATTAGGAATTGCAACATACAGAAGACACAGCCTTCTTACACAGCAGTAAAGAGAACAGAACAGAAAGCATGGTTTATAAAATAATCATTCAAATAAGGCACCACAAACATTTAGCGAAAATGAGAAACTGATGGGTTAGTGCCTTGAAAACAATTTGCCTTGGTGCAATAGCTTAAACAATTAACTCTAGAATGCTTCATGCAAAGGCACACAAACATATAAAACATAAGAAGCTAATAGCATTTTTAACCAAAATATGGTTACCCAATGGCCTTTACGAGACCAGAGCCCGTGTAGTCAGCAAGAACATAAAAATACGCAAGGCACAAACAACAAAGCAAATTACTGTCCACACCAGCTAACGCATCTTAAAATTTTCACAAGAACATAAATGTTTATTTCATCTCCTGTGATACTGAGCATAATAAAACAATAAAGATTGAATATGTTTGCAAAACATGCTTGGCAATCTAATCAGATATTACCTAACTATTTAAAAATACTTTAAGAAAAACCAGGGGTGGTCGCCGTATCTCCATAGTGCCGAGGCTTATAAGATTCAAGTATTGTGTCTGAAGTAAAACAGGAACACTCAATGTAAAGGGAAGTCTGGGAGACAAAATGTTGTCAAATTCTGTCAATGTCAGGGATTGTGCTCGTAAAATACGACTTTGCGAGTGTTAGACTGTGGTGGCATTGGCTCCACAATAAGTTTGTTTTCTTTCTTATAAATGTAACATTTCTAAGGTGGTCCGAGAGTTGAGATAGAAAAGAAGGTTAATATATCCAAAAGCTCATTCCATGTGGCTCCGTTTGTTCGTACTGTTTTTGCTAAGACCTATTTACCCTATTGCACCGCCTGATTTTAATTTTGCAAACCCCACTCTTATTTTTATATTTCTGTCAATTTTTGTGACAATTTATTAAATGTTTCTGTGAGGTGTGGTTTGTGTGTGAGTGTGTGGTGGGGGAAGGGGGTGGTATTTTTATCAAAAGTTACAACGGTTGCGGAGCTGGCAATATCACAATGATGTACGCATATAGCCAAGTTAATTCCTAAATCTTATCTTGATCAAATCATGAGTGTTAACGCAAAAACTGTTCTGATATGAAATAAAGAAGCAATAAAAATATTTTTTCTTTCACACCTGAAATAAAAAGTTGCGAAAATCTAAAATTTTCTGAATTCGTGTTGTTATATTTCAGCCACATTCTGTTATCTGTTCATATATCTTTATTAACAATATTATTTTAGTTAATGTATAACATTGCGCGAAATTAATAAAAAGTTAACTGATCTAAATAGTTTTTAAATTCGAGTTTCAAAATTTCAGTTGAACCAGATTCTGTTTCTTTTTATAAATTTGCCGCAAACAATTTTCAAAACACTTGACAAACAAGATCTAACAGACATGCATGTTCAATTAAATTGAACTTAACCCCTTCTTAAAATAGACTTTACACCCATGTTACATAATATTCTGATATTTAAAATTGATAATGAATGGGATACGTGTACGTCATTTGACGGAAGATTACGACTTTGGCGAGTTCATTCAATTCAATTTTCTTATCACTCACGTACCGCTCTTCCGCCGATGCACATCATTTGAAATAACTTTTGCCAAAATAAAATTAGTGGTGTACCTGAATCGCTTGTTCGGAATCGTCTTTTATCTAAACTTCCTTGAAGAGGTTGACCTGGCACAAACTGAAGGAACTTTTAGTTTCATACATAATGACTTAATACATTTTGCTCCTTAGAATATAGTTTAAATCTGCAATTGTTTTATATTTATCGAGTTCGGTGGCATTTAAAGTTCACTTTTTAAGTTAAAGTTTTTTTTTATTTTTAATTTTTGAATGAAATCTTTAATAAATGTTAAAAAACCCTTGGATTACCAAAAGTCATTTTCTCGCATGGTAGTTAGTCTTAATTGCTACAAGAACGCATACCTGTCACCGTGGTAGCACATTGATGGCCGTGTTGCGCAACCTAAATGATGGTTGTTTTGATAGCTACGTGGTCAAATGACTTTGCTCGGCCGAGTTGTAGCGCAATTCTGCCACCTAAAATTTACTATAGTTCAATTTTGACCCGTGAGCTGTGACCTTTCGGACATCCACTGTTATAATCCCAAATAGGTAAAGTTCCGTAAATTTACAGAGTTACCGTTAAGTTACTTAACTTACACTACATTAAAACCTCCTCAAAGCAGCAGATATTCAGTCATGACGCAATAGCTCAGTGGGTAAGGATCATGGGCTATGATGCAAGACATTGCAAGTTCGATCCCAATAACAGTAACATTTTTTTATTTATGCCTTTCATTTGCTTTTTATCATTTTAATTTAGTTTACACGATATGATTTTATTTTTTTAGTTGTTTTATCTTTAATTTTGCAATCGCTTTTTAATTGTGTTCATGTTAATTCCATTTTCTAACAATATATATTTTGTTGAGCAGCTTGCAGCGACCCCTTAAACCTCTGCATCAAAGGGGCACTGACAACTGTGAACCCTGAAGTTTTTATAAACAATTGTAGTAAATGTAACCTTACGATCTCTTTCTTTTATTTACAAAATTCAAAACAATTTTGCATCATTTTTACATCGTCCGAAAACTTTGTTTGAGAAAGCTTTGATCTTATCAACCTGTTTGATGAAAGCTTACTCGAAATGTGCACGGTGTAATGGCGTTTTTGTCGGTGTATACATGAATTTATTAAAAAAGGCATTAAAACACAGAAAAAAAGAAATCCCCTCACGGGATTCGAACAAACAGCCCTTGTGCTACATTATTTAAAATCAGATGCGTTACTGTCATGGCCATGAAACCTTTTCGTTCAGAGGCGTACAACTTTGAGATTACGAGCTATGATGGAAATGACTAACTTCCCTATTTTGTGGAATATTCCAAAAATCTATTAATACAAATGTACATTCACGGCTTAATGCGTAAAATCGGACTATACACAGTATTGAAATTACGTTTTAGGTTTATTATTGACTTATTTTTCAATAGTTATCTACACTTCTAAGCCTGTCTTTTAAGTTAAACATTGAGTATATTCTATAAAATAGCAGAAACATTTGATTTTAAGGTCTAACCCTACAAAAACACAGATGGCATTTTATAATTCAAAATAAGGAACTTAAAATGATAACATTTCTAAAAGTTTAACTCTGCTGAGAAACCTTCATTAATTACTAAAAAATTAATAAAGTTCTATTAGTTGTTTAGTAGAACTAACGGAACAGTTTGAAATCCAATTTGGACTGAGCTTATCACAAGCGTGGTGGTAAATTTCGGTTGCCCCGTAGTTTGTCTTCCTCATTGTTTTACGAAAACTTTCGTATATCTCAATTATACCATACTTTCCTATAACAAGTTTATTTGCACCGTTCAAATCTACTACAACGACATGCTTTATCAACAACTAAACTGTTAAGAAAGTTCATATGTTGGTATGATACAGATCAACCAATAATTCATCCAGCATGATGAGTATATAAATTATAAAAGTTGTTATGAAACTTGACATGAGCGGAGATATATGAGTCTATGGCATAAATCTCAATTGTCATCAACATGGTGTGCGGCCGAAATGATAAAAGTGACACAGAAAATAATTTATATTATTTTCTTCTTTTGTCGAGTCATTGCCAAAACATTGAAAATCATAATCCTTATCCCTAGAACCTGGTTTGAGCCCCCAGTGGCAATTAGATTTCCCACTGACCATTCCAAGGCGGTAACCCCTCGGGTTCTCAGTTTTGTTAATTGTTTGTGGTGTCTTGACAGAGAATGGGCTTATTAGAGACTGTACACTGACAGTATTTATTAACCGTGCATAGTTAATATTAATTGTATAGGGGAGTACATAAGTCATCTACAGTTTGAAGACTAGGAGGTTTCAAGACGTTATTTCATGATATTATTTATTTGACCGAAATCGAGGTGCTTTGTAAACGTTTGGTGTATTGTGTAGCTTTGTGTCGATTTGCATGTTTCTGCAGTTGAACAGAGGAATCTCAAAATCGATGGAGTCAATGAATATAAAAACAGGCTGTATTATTGTTTCCTACTTTATCTTTATCAATACCTCATATAATGTCACCTTAGTGCAAAAAACGGTAAAAATATTGAAATATTAGTGATATATCTTTATAGGACTAAGAAGAAGATATACACGTTTTCTTTTATTGTTACACATGGAAGAATAGAAATTGAGGACTCCGATGAAGTTCATCCCTGGAAACAAACCATGATAGTTTCTAATTAACTCAATATGTGTATTTCCAAAACTCTGACATGGTTCCAGTGATTCTTTAGAAATTGATAGTGTACTAAGCTTGTGATGTCGCTTTTTCTTAAATTTTAGCTGTGTTTGCACGTGGAGTCTGTGTTTTCTGTGCGTGGCTTTTTCTGATAATAATAGAGGAACAGGAAGCTTTGAAAGCCACCGAACACAACAAATATGAACATATTGCAGGCTCGTTTGATTGAGCCTGTTTATGGGCAGTAATGGAAATGCATATAACTGCTCACGACGCCTAGCCCCTGGTTGAGCGCAACTCAATATTTTCACTATTAAACAGTACACTTTTGATTTATCCCAAATAAGTAATCATTTTTAATAACATAAAAAGTTACATCATGATTCTATTACGATTCAGTTGTTGTTTGGCAAACAGTCGGACAATTATTTCAACATAAAAGATTATTGTGATCGATTGTCTAAAATGAGATCAATATGTCATTTATTGATAATTAACAAATGTCAAAATTTATGAGAGGAAAACAATAACAACATTTGTCTAAAAAATTAACTTGCACCGTTTTAAACTCTTAAATATTTCTATTTCACCCGTCCAAAAGAACATCAGCCCCAAAAATCTTGAAACAGATAGCGACAGCTATGGCTTAACCCTACGCGTGTCACGGTGTATATTTTTTAACCTTCAAAAATCCTGACATATCTGTATAAACCAACTGACATGGAGGTCGTGCCTAGTGGCTCTTATGGATTTATAATGTGTTGACACTTATGTCAAAATCTGAAACCCACATGCCAAACATATTAACACCAATTAATCTGACCCCTGATAAGATAACCTTCATAAACATGATACCATATTAATGAATTTCAAATCCTTTATAAATCTGATATCCTTTTTTCAAATAAATTGGTATAAGACACGATAAGTCGAACAGAAAACAGTTGTAAAATTGGAGAAGTGTGACGAGGAAGTCTTACAAACAGAAACTGTGTTTAAACATTGTTACAAATAGAATCGGAAATCAATTCAATAAAGCCACACAATCTTGCTTATAATAACAAAAAACTTTCATTTTTCAAAACCTTTGTTTAAATCTTTATAAGCGATTTAATAAATGCGAGTAACATGATACGATTTTTTGAAATGAATTATATCTCAAGCCCGATAATCATTCGCTCCATAACAAAAACGACAACATAGAAAGGTTTTGTTCTGTAGCGAAAGCCCTGTTTTGTTTAAAAAATGGATGACGAACTTTTACGTCTTGTTAATAACAACATATTCCAAATTAACAACTTCATATTAAAAATCAGGGAATGTAGTGCGTGTTAGCAGCGTCATTCGGTTTCATAATTGAAAAAAAAGTTAATTGTCCCGACTAGAACTTTTCTCCTGGCGAATAATTTTGTATTATGTTGTTGTTTTTAAATAAATAACGCATTTGTCAGAGTTTGGCTTTATTGATTTCTTTCAAAAAGTATTTCGGAGCTGGGTAAGTGCCTGTTATCCTCGTAACTTCCATTTAAAAGATAAATTCTCATTTGTATTGGATGTATTGGAGCGAAAAACCTGGTTGCAGAGCTGACGTATAAGAGGCAGAAAATCAAGCCAGTACGTTTGATTCAATTTATACGCATTCATATCAGCGCTTCATGCGCATCACCTTTACGTCTGTGTTACATGATAGCAAAAGAAGACGTATGCCTAAATAGACTAAATACTGCTAATAAAAAGAAACAGTTCCAAAAAAAAATTAAAAATTCTCTTTGTTGTTTAGTAGAATTAACGAAACAGGCTATATAATCACATTTTGGGCGGACTGAGCTAATCCTCCGTGTGGTAGTCAATTTCGTTTGAAATAAGGCCTCCTTATGGGCAATGTGTGTCTTCCATGACAGTTTTCGCATTTTTAAGTAAGAAAGTTAACATAACATTTTCTACTTAAGAAATAATAATTTCAATAATTTTGTAATTTTGATTGATATTTACTTCCATGAAATGACTATCAAACTATCAATGTCGCCTGCTCACATTTTTGACGTCATTTCAAGAAATAACGTTAACATTCCCGGGCTCAATTTTAAATAAAAATGTACAACAAACTTACTACTTTTTTCATACTGGAATACAATTTAGCAATGTTATTAACCATTTTTCCATTGTATTCCATGTATATTTACTTCATAAAATTCTCGAGGCAGCATATATGTATATATATATTATACGCTGACAACTAATGATACGGATGTCATTATGTCAATATATAAAAGACACTGATTAAAAATTTCCAAGTAACTGCATAAAACAAACAAGCGTGCAAAATAGTTTATAAAAGATCTATCTGATCGCTTCATGCCATCAAGTTAATTAAATGTGAAGTTTTGAACGTTTTGAAGGTGAATTAGAAGTTAATCATAGAATTTGGCAAATTATGTGAAAGTAAGATAATGAAACAATATTTTAGGTATCAGCAGACTGCATGGTCTGTAAAGCATACGTTAAGCGTAAGATAATACAAGAGTCAAGATATATTTTGAACTCTACTTGATGCTTTATAAAATGACATTGCCTCTAGGGCGCGAACCCGCAGAGTCACGGCGATAGCGCCTAGCCCTGCAATTCCGACGACGCAACCAATTAAGCAAACCGGGACAACCCCCCAAAAAGTTTATCGGATAGCCCTGATATACGTTATCATCACTAGAATCATCACTAGACGTCAACAGTATCGTTTTTTTTTTACTGAAAACAGTACTGACTTTATGTATGGGGAGACTTTTTAAAGCCGCCACACTGCACAAATAGCTCTACTGTGAATTTCAAATGAAATCGCCTCTACCTTAGAGCGAACCCGCACATTCACAAAAAGGTTTGACGTTGTGACTATTACTTTACCATGTGATTTACATATATCTTAACCCTTTCACTTCCATAAGGACGGCATATGCCGTCCCTGTTATTTTCTGCGTATTTGCATATGGACGGCTTTTGCCGTTTCTACCGTTTCTATATATATACCAGCATGCAAAGCGGGGGTTTCTATGCTGACGTAGGCAGATCATTCAAATATTGACCAATAATGTTATTGCTTTCGTTTTCACATGTAAACATAGTAATTATTTGATATATCTATAAATAACCAGCCTCATTCTGATCTTGGTATTGGTATTTGTTTATGTGGTAAAAAACTCTCGGCACTGACGACGTCAATTCGGGTTTTCGACGTTGGCAGCGAAAGGGTTAAAGACTGAATTTTAAATTATCAATCAACATTAAAAACAATAGCATTGCATTTTTAGTAATTAAAAAGACCGAATTCTTATTGGAATAGATGAAAAGGGAACTTTGAAAGCCACCGAACACGACAAATATGAAAATATTGCAGGCTCGGTTTGATTGAGCCTGTTCATGGGGGTTTATGTCTGTTCGTAAAGGAATCCAAGATGTGCAGGATTATAGATTATTATAAACCAGTAATGAATTAAAAGGAATGTGCGATGTAGTGTAATTGTAGCATTATGACAGTCCTAAATAATAAAGTGTGTTGTCCCGACCCCATCCCCATCCCAATACAGGAAATGCTTTATCGTTAACGACATTGTCGACAGGTTAAGTACATTAAGTCATGCATGCAAGTCTTTTTAGCAACAATATATGCTCATGCAAGATGATTCGTATTTTGAGATGATAAGAAATCTAATGAATCGATGAAATCGAGAATGATAGCTTTCTTGAAAGTTATTGTTTCGCTCTTCCTTCTATACCTTCGCTCTTTATTCTTACCATTAGTCCCGACACCATTTGAATAAAATAAAGATATCGATGATCAGTGTATATTTCGCTAATCAATATGTGTATAGTTGTCAATAACGACAAATATTCGAGTTATACAAATAACATCAAATTACATTCTAACAGCAATTAGAAATGCCAAAATATAGCCATTTGCGCTAGTTCCACAAATGCAACCATGTTTGCCGCGTGGAAAAGTACACTTTGAAATATCGAACTCTTTTATCCACGAAGCATCAGTATGCTAACAAAGCACTGCCTTTTCGCTTTTTGCTCCGAATTCCTGGGTCTATAAGTGTACATTTGCATCCAGCGTGCGCTTGCGTTTTAGTTCAATACTTTTGCTGGACAAAAGGGTTTTAATCCTAATATTATGATTTTGACGTTGTAGAATTTTTTAACAAATTGAATCAATGTTTTGCAAAACCGTTTTAAAAATAATTTATAATTTATTTTAAACACTCTTAAACGAAGTTGATATTTGTACCTGTTCGGACGGAAAGGGGTTCGTTTGGGACAGTCGTTATATGATATTTTCCAACTTTCTGGCCGAAACCCATATGAAAATTAAATCTTACTGCACAGATAGGTGGTTCGAGCAAACCCACAAAACTCCCACTGGATCCGCTCCCGAATATATGTTTTGCTTAATCATTTGTTCGTTTCAATATTTCCTAACTTAAAAATAATATCAATAAAGACAAACATGCAACACGCAATAATAATGACTTACAAACACTTACTAAATAAGATGAACAGCGGTTCTTGTAATTTTACTTTGTTATCAAGATTTGAAATAAAGTGGTATAAGAAGCAAACAGTGGCATGCCTACTTAAATGTTTTAGTTTTATAAGTTTTTATTGGTTGTTAAACAACCAAGTATAATTTATATTATTAAAATTAAGTATTTACTGGTATTAAACTCGAACTAACAAGCCTCGTCTACTTTTGCTCGAATCCTTCTTAGCTCTGATTAGCTTTTTATATATTCTAAGCAAAAATGTTATTATGGAAGATTTCGGCTGACGATTGAAAATGCAAACCAAACGATATTTGATTTCTTAAAGACACTTGCTTTAATCAAATAAAGTCTGATTAAATATTCACAAGCGAACATAGTAAATGGGATAAAAAGAACGAAGTCTTGTTGCTTCCCAAGAAAGAAAAACATTTAATGCTTTGATAGCAAACCATTTTTTTACAAGGAAAGTAATCCGCATTTAAATTATTAACGGAGCATGTTTATGTTCGCATGTTAAGAAGGCTAATTTGTTGATCCTACTAGTGTTGAAACGAGTGGCACGCGCCGCAAATTCCTTGCGTAAACTCATTCATAACTTGTTTTACGTTGTTAACATGTCAAAAATTGACAGAACAGAAATTCCAAACACTTATCTTGGTTGTTATCAGAAAAATTGGTGAATGGTTTCCGAACCATACCTGTGAAATCCATTGATATCAAAGATTCGATGTGGGGTGCACCCTTCAAGAAAACTACTTTTCTGTTAATTTAGTTATTTGCTGTTATTCTGCAGACTTGCACAGCCGCTGTGTTGTTTTATGCCGTTTCATTGTTAGCAGCATCTAAATAGGATTTCCAATAATGATTTCTCCCAGATTTTTAGTTCGGGAAAAGCTGGTCCCAGTTGCTATTTAAAACTTTTCTTCCGCCGGTTTACGTATAATGTTAATCACCATTTTATATTGTCATTATCATATCTACTTAAACAGATCGTTTGTTAGTTAAACTAATGAATTTAGACTCGATTTATAAAGTACAAAACGAATCTACTGTTAAACACATTCATAGGCTGTTTTTATAAATGCAAATGACAAAACCAAAAGAAATATTCCATTACTTTTTAATTACCAAAAATTTGATATTATATGTCAAGCACTCATATATCTTATTAAAAAGGCAATATAAAAGGCCTTATCGATATTATAATGTTATTTTCTTTTCAAATCAGATTGTTTTAATTATTCTACCTCTCAATAAACTTAATACAATATCTCAAATTTAGCTCATATTTTCAACCTCAATTAGACGAACAAACAAACAAACAAAAACGAAATTACATGTCAGATTTTTGTGGTTGTAAAATACATCCATATGTTAAGAGAGTCAGAGATGTTTGATTGTTTCTTCAAAACAAAACAAAAAGTTTTGGCTATCTTTGCTGGTATGCAAACAATAACAAAAATATTAATGATAAATAATAATTGAAAAATTGAATTAAAAAAAAACAACATTATATAAATAAAAACAACTTACCGCAATCAGCGAATTTAAGTCCACTTTTGTCTCTCTTTTTTCTTCCTTTTCCACACTGGATTTCTTTCGAAGATATCACAATCACCAGGAGCGTCCATAACACTGTCATCCCAGTCACCTTCATCTTTGTTTTAATATTATTTTCACTCTACCATGTTATTAAGAATTAATATTTATACGATATTTCATCAACAATTTCATATGTTATCATATTTTATACTACACTCATTGTGAACATAACAAATAGTCATTATTATTTACAATTGAAATATTTATTCTTTTATAGACTACATTTTTTTAAATTAAAATGTTATCAAAAAATATTAAAATAAAACACAATGCAAACAGTTGTATCATTTTTTCATAGCTGAAATACAGTAGACAACTATCTTCTTATTCAATTTTGCATATTAGCAAACAAAATCTTGAAACTTATTTAAATGTCCAAATCTTTCAGCGTTAATGCCCCTAACCCTTAATAAAATCTGCACGTGGAGGTTGAAGATTTGACAGCCAGAGCTCGCTGTGTCAGTTCTAAGTACAACTCCACGTATATTCATTCGTCCATTAAAGTATTCTCAATCCAAATTGCAAGGCAAATATTTACGTATTATAGTGGTATTGGACCCCACACATCGGAGTACCAGCTTTAAACGTCAACTCTTTATAACCCGCTGACAGCATTCAGATTTTCACCAGTTTTTCTTCTCCGTTCCTTTTCAATACAATCATTTTTACGCGCATTCATACAGTGGCCAGTTTGTGCATTGATAATGCAAGCGTTCAGCCAAATGTTGTTATGTTTTTATTTATTGAAAAACACCATTCACTTAGATTTAGTTCGCTTAAATCAATTGCTAAATATGATAGCAAATCCGTTTTAGCGGTAAATTACTTCAACGAGATATCTTTCAATTTATTTCATGGGCGATCTCACAAATTAATTGAAAACGCTTACACTTTAATCTGGATAGTCAGTGATTCATTAAAAACTGCCGGTCATCCTCCTTCTAAATTCTGTTTCATTGCAATATTATTTATTGTATTCAATTCATTGTAACAGAAATGATTAAAAATTGCATCATGTTTCCCCTCAATAAACAAATATTGCTTTTAACAATCTGGCGATTTAACAAGAAGAACAAGAAAGCTGGTTAATTTCGTTACCAATGATTTAAACAATAAATTAGAAATTTTTGGCATGATGTATATTCAACCCGCTCTTCGCACCTAGCGTGGTGGTCAACGGTAGCGTAACACGTCTTTAATTGCCACTAGTAGTATATTGTAGCTGAAATAGACCACACACAGCGTTTACCTAAAGTTTAGTTGTAAAGTGAAAGGGGGAATAAGCGTATACGCTTTCAGTGGATGTACGGAGAATATTTCACGCATTTCATATTATCTATGAAATAGCGAACTTGTATGGATTCAAATAGCATTACCTACCTGTTATTTTAGATAATTTTAAGCCTAGGGAATATATTTGATTAATAGAAAGGTCTGTAAGAACTGCAAACTACATTGTTAAGCGTATCCGATATACTTTATGAGTCTACATTATTGATAAGAAAATCCTGTAACCTGCTGTCGAGGAATTTTATTGATGAAATCTGATGTATTTACTACAATAATTTGAATCTGATAAGGAAGGAAGACTGTTAATGTTGAAAATTTAGAAATGAGTGGAAAACAACAACAACAACAACAACAACAAAACCCCTAATAAATTAGATTTTTTTAAATTTTTATTTTATTTACTGAAAATTTTGACTTTGATTTTATTTATAATGTTTTATATACTTCTAAAACATTTATTACTGCTGCTTCTTTTTGTAACGCTTCAAATATATATATATATATATATATATATATAATAACACTTTCATTTTAATCATCCTCATTATTAATTTCATTATCAACACTTACACACAACCAATACCAAAATCGACATTATCATCAACATTATCATGAGCAGAATTGCCATCATAACAAACTCATCAACACCACCACCAATTTAAAGACACCACAATTACACCATCATCACCACCATCACCATCCTCACAACCACCACCGCAACCACCACCATCGCCACCACCACCATCGCCGCCACCACCACCGTCATCATCATTATTATCAACAGCAACAAAACTATCATTAACATCATAACCATTAATATTATTATCATCATCATCATCATCGCAACAAAGTTTATCACTATCGCGAATCACCACCACAACCACCACCGACATCGTCATTACATCATATCATCCCAAAAACTACCACCACAATCGCCATCCTCCTCCTCCTCTTTAATCATCATAATCATCATCATCATCGTCGTCATCATCATCATCATCATCATCATCATCATCACTACTACTTAAACCTACATTAATTAATATGCAATCGTTAGTTTTATATTGTAATTGTTTTATCGCGCGCTTTTTTGTATCGCCTTAATCGGTCTTCTTTCTTCTCCTTTTAAATCTGTTCATCAGCTTCCGTCCCTTTTTATCGCAACAATTCGTTCCTCAAACAATATCTTGTGTTTTCTTAATGCTCTGGCTTTTTCTCTCTCTAAAAAGTTGGAGAAAGAAAAGACTTCCCACGAAGCGATGTTTCACAGGTGGTTAGAACGTGAATACAAGTTCACTGCGATCGGAGCACATTTTTGAAAATAAATAACCATGATTATTTATCCATATGTTACAAAAGAAAGGTAGCGTCAATAAACAATATAAACTTCACAGATTATCAAGCATAAAAAATCAAATACAGGGGATCAGGAATGTAAATGTTGATGATAGAAAAAACGAAACGTGAACCTGTAATCACTAAAGTTGAAATCTCCCAGCATTTTTATTTCACATAATGCTCCTTGTGCATTTTTGTAATAAGCGAACACGTGCCATTTAACAAAGAAAAACAAAAAAAAAACATATTTAATAATTTATTCTTATCAATGCATTTAATATGTTAGTCATTCATCTTTGTTCACTTGAAACTTACTAGTTTTTTTTCTTTATAAAAAGTTAAATATGTTTATCAGAAATAGCCTCAACAAGAAGACAAAGTCTTATCACATAAAAGTAAAGAAGAAATGCAAGCACGTGTGCATAATGCAATTCTTTAAAAAATACACCAAAATCAATTGACAAAAATGAAAACCCGAGTGGAACGGTCATTGGCAAAATTAAGCTGCTTTTCAACCTTACCCTTTCCCCTGTTTGTTCTCATATGAATAAAAACAAGTACAGCGTCTTTGGTGCAAGAACTCCGTAATTTCGGTGTTCCGTTAGCAACGGCGACTTCGTGCTGTGCACACAGTCGTAATTAATGTCTTCATTTGCAGAATACATTTTCTTCCTTGACGTATATATGGTATTGTGTAAATTCGTGTACATTTATGAACCTTAAAAACAATTAAATCACCATTTAATGACAATTGTCGTTGCTTGTTTTTTTGAAGTTTTGTTATCTAGAAATGTGTAGTGTAACTCTTTCTTATGTGTTATTATATAATATTAACTTGTTTTAATTCTACCAATATTGACTCTAATCTATCTTTTTGCTTTTGAATGCAATTGCAATAAAATAAGCATGCTTGCACGAAAGTGTGTATTTCTAGACTTTTCAAGATTTGATTTGCCATGAAGAAGTCAAATGTGCATTTTTTTAATATTTCATATTGAGAAAATCATTCAATATATTTATTTATTTTAAAATTTATCTTTCAAAACATTGAGATGCAATCTGCAATTTTAAATATTTAATAGTTTTGGGTAAAATTCTTCAATATTTTTATTTTAAAATTTTTCTGTCATAACCATGCGATGCAATAAGCAATCGTTAATACTTAATAATTTTAGATAACAAATTTTCAATAGATTTAAAATTCTTCACTTTGAAATTAAGCTTTCATCACCGTTTTGACCTTAGTGTCATCAACTGTCCTAATAATTCACTTATATAATGATTTTAATTTCATATTTTGCTTTTCTTTTAACAAAAATATTAATCAATGATACGGATTTAAATTGAAAGTTCATAGAAAGACGCCCATTCTGATGTCTTGAGTATCATTCTTGAAAGTGAATATTGAAATGTTTCAATTACTGAAACCACAAGAATCATTCAGACTTTGGATAAACTGGCATTAAATCTATTCGAAACATACAAGCATATCTTAATAGCCTAGAGGTTTATCACTTGTTGGACGCCTGATACTAATTTTATAGGCAATAAAACCTTTCAAAACTGTGAACTGCGTTCAATAAATTCTCTCTAATCAAAATATAGGATTGCTTCTCTTAATTATGAAAGGTTATCCTTCCTAAAATATTTTTTGTTAGATATAAACCCCGCAAACCTATGTGAACTGTGGAAAGCTTTAAATCATAACAGTTAAATTGAAATTTTCCAATTCAACGTAATTTACTTTTTATTCTTTCAATTATCAAAGCAGAATTTTATGGTCCATGCTAATAAAAACGGCGCTTACTGAGGGCTTCTAAAACGAAAACAGCAATATTGCTTCGGCAATCAACTTGTGGGGCCAAGTAATAAAGTATGATTTCAATGTAAATCATAGTCATAATGGGGTAAGGTGATAGGTATTTTTTCTTAATTGACTAAGCGCCGTTAAACAAGTAATTGCAGTGGTTCTATGCAAAACCCAAGGTAATGTAATGATAAGCAGTAGAGAATATAGAATCTTGATTAAATGCTAGCTTTTAAAATGGGAACGAAACATACAGAAAACGCGGACTTCCGTGGACCTATAAAAATATAAAGGAGAATTCTCCTGTTATATAAAGTAGTAGAAATATGTATCTTATGTCATTTTGAGAAGTAACACAAGAAATATACATTACTTATAAGTAAACATGCTTCTCGAGGGAAAAATGACGATATTGATTATAATAATTATAACGATGATGATGATGATCATGATGATGCTACTACTACTACTACTACTACTACTACTACTACTACTACTACTACTACTACTACTACTACTACTACTACTACTTAATCCATCTTCATGATCTTTTTTCTTATTCTTTCTTTTTCTTCTTTTTCCTTCTTCGGTTTCTTCTTCTTCGCCTTCTTCTTATTTTATTTTGTCTTATTCTTCTATACTTTTCTTCTTCTTTTTTTCCTTCTTGTTCTTTCTCTTCTTTTAATCTTTTTGCTTCTTCTTCTTTTTTTTCTTTCTTCATCTTCTTCTTCGCCTTCTCTTCTTCTTTTTTACTGTTATAGCCTGAACACTGTAACGGATAACGAATTTCAACAAGTGAGTCTATATCTAAGGTCAGTCATTAACAAAACAAATAATACATGTATTAAACTATAACAAACATTTGTATAAAGTTCTCCATTTAGGAGTTAGATTTATTGAAATTATGATTTTAAAGTCATTTCAGTTAGTTGGTTCACAGAACCACAAAAAGTCGACGATGAAGGTTTGTCGACATTCCCGGTCACATCATGTTTGAACCACTTGACTTTTTTTCATGACAGATGCCCCGTCGCAAACACCAAATTAAATTAAAAGGCTTTGGTTTCCCGATTCACAACGATACCTCAAAAACTAACCGTTCGCAGAATTTCAATATCATCCCTTTATCAGCGTTTTCACGGCTAATAGACCTAGAGTTTAACGTTATCGAACGGTTATGTAAAATAAGGCTTGAACTCAAGTAAGATTGGGCAAAAGAGGGTATTTTGATGTTTGCTTTTATTAATGTTGTAAAATAAACCTGGTTTGTCCCGTTGGAGCAGAAATACTTTCATCTTCTTTATTTTACACCACTTGTTTATCTTCTGTACCGACTGATTCGGTAAAATGGAAGAGCCGTATTCAGGTCGAATAAATTAAAGAGCCGTATTCAGAAAAAGTAATTTTCCGAAGCGAATAGAGAAATAAGTCTATGCTAATGGTATGACCAGATTGTGGACATGATAAAAATAAAAAGCAGAGAACAACATGTGGAGAAACTTTCCAATGACAGTGGCAAACACACATTGGTTCAATGTAATTGCTAATGATTTGACACTTGATCGTTAGGTGCAACATCTACACTGGACCAGTATGTGTAAGTTTGTAACATGCCAAACACCCGACATCTTGTGACGAAATCTCATTTGCAATCACAGTGGCAAACACGCATAGGTCAAATGTAATTGCTACTGCGGGTTTTGAGACCAAATCATTAGTTGCAACATCTACACACTTTACACGCCAGTGAAACGTGCCAAAACACCTGACGGCATTACGATGTAGTTATTAAAAATGTCATGCGAAGCAGCGAAGTAGCATTTAATAAACTCTAAAAAGCAAAAGAGCATCAATAGATAGAGAATTAAAGTACTGATAATCGGAAATAAATAATCAAAGCACTGAGAGTACTAATATTGCACAATGTATTGCTGTATACTGTAAAATATTTTATTTCGCTTGGGTTTAATTTTCGCGTATTTCGCGCCGCAGCAAGAGCGCGAAATTCAACCTTAGCAAAATTAAACCATTTAACAGTGTTTCTTCACAGGAAAATACAGTTGCGCGGATTTATGCCACCGCGAATTTGCAATTTTTTATTTAGTAAACGTTTCTGTTATAAAAGCGTACATGTATTAAAACCCGAATGTACAGTTTTCAAAGCGAAGGTTGTTCAACTAAAGAGGTAAGCATTGCTTCAGATAGCAAAAAAGAATGTCATCAAACTTACGGAGCTGTATTAAACATTCTGTCGGTATTCTATCATTTTGATTTTTGTCTGTATATTTAAAAATAACTTTGTTTAGTTTAAGCATACATTAACATAAAACACGAATGTACTACCATGTTGCATTAACATAAATAAAACTAAGTTATATTACAATTTATATTACAATTTCTTACAATTTGTTTTTTTTCTCTGGTCTACGGCAACACAAACGGAAAACGAGAATCAATTTGCGGGTTCTGATGTTTGCGTTATTTGTTTCTATACCGGTCGCACCCTTTACTAATTATACGGGTTTTATCGCGTGTGCGACCAGAGATATTTCATTTTTGAGACGAGACTTTAATCAAATAGTGAATGTTTTTTGAATAGATATAATCAAATCTATAGATAAAGGCTTATGAAAAATATAAACAATATGTTTACAAATTTTAATGTATCGTCTTTAAAAATATTTTTTCTTTATTAGACAATCATCTATTAGAAAACAGTATACATGTGAAAGTTTCGATTCAGCGTGAATATACCGAATTTCAAATTTAATAGTTTTCCGTCATGTTTATCGCCATTACGCGTGGCTCACCGAAATAGCTTTATAAGAAAGACAAATAAGAATAAACATTATAATAGTTTTTCCCGTTTTATCTCCCTTGCAACTTAATTCGTTATCTACTTCTTGTATATAAAATCGACCATTGCAACTTAATTCGTTATCAACATGTATATAAAATCGACCCGAAACGAGTGTACATATTCTTATTTTAATGTGTGTAAATAAATGGATATATTTCAACTTAAAAATATATGATCGAAAATTTGCCAAAGTAAGTTCCTGTTATTTAGCATTGTCAACTAAAATTGTGCAGTGCATTTTCAACATTTTCACAAACGACACAGAATAAAAACATATTCTAAGGCTTGTTTTCATATTCAGACATTTTCGGAACGCTTCGTTTTACGACTGGATTACATGTCTGCAGACACTGCCTGGAGTAATCCGCAGACTGGCAGAAAATGGCGTCGCAGTAAACGTTTATGCCCTCGTGGTTGCTAGTATACTCAAAGTCTTGGAACAAAAATCTCGTCTCGTGGGATGACTGCGAGATTATGTGGGTATTGACGTCAGTTTCGCATCTGAAATACATTTGATTAATTAATATATAAAAGATTCAAATCATCAAAATGTTTTGCGCTGGCCGTATCAACGGATAAAAATTTAAAGAACTTCAAAAGCTACCGCATATAACAAATATCAAAATATTGCGGCTTTTTTGTTTGATTGAGCCTGTTCATGGGCTGGTACCTTTGATACAAATCGGTAGAAATTCAAGGGGATTGGATACTATTATCGGCAAATTAACAAGGCAAGAACTACATTCCAAGGACGTTGGAACAATACCTTATTACAAAAGGGGAATAATTCATGACACAAATGACCATATTCATAACACATAATAAGAATATTGCTAAACGATTTTCGATTGTCTGAGAATATTAATAATTCGTATCATAGCAAACGTCACGAAGAAAATATTACCAGATTTTACCCAGTTAAAAAGGTATTCATGCCATTTTTTTACAACTCTTCACTGCTTAATTAAAGCAGCAATGCGATTAAAATCGAGTATCAAACATAATAGGCATACCCATTTCTTATCAAGTAATATTTCATCTGATCAGATGACGATTGACTAGGCTTTGTGTAGCATGTGTGGACTCGCATTTTTATCGTCCAATCAGATGTTGTAGTAAAAACCTTGACGTAAACTTCCGTTCCTACAGGTACTTGTAAAGGGTATCCGAGTATTTGGTTATTGAAGTTTGGATCACGGTAAAACGTCATGTTCACCGCGTAATGGCTCGCTCCTGTCACAAGATTTGAGTTGATGTTGCTCGAGTCGTGATGTATATGACCTGGAAGCAATGTTACGAAATGTACATGTAACTATCTCTACATTCTATTTGGTAAAATAGAGTCTGATTATTATACAGAACATGGCCCAAGATCATAAAACTAAGTTTTGAGATCAGTATCAATTCTCAAGGATCTGATTGGCTGAAATGGCGACTGGTCGCCATTTCAGCCAATCAGATGCTTGAGATTTGAGACTGATCTCCAGCTTTAGTTTTATGATCTTGGGCACAGTTATCGTAGTAAATAATAGTTAAATTTGCATGAAAATGGTGTTTTCAATCTAAAATTATAAATATAATTGCAGGAAAATGACTTGTTTTTAACGTCAGTTTAGATATTTCTTTAGTCACGTTAGTATTATATTAAATATTTTCAGTTGTTTCTCATCAATGGTGAGTTTGTTTAGTCATGATAAGACTGCAACGTGGTTCAGTGATGTCCAGCTATAAAGATTGTCTAGAATATCGATCGTGAAGTAAACTAATTAAACTGAATACCTGCAGATGTTTCATTTCGCTGAACGTCACATTCTACACCTACGGTCCAGTTGTAGTATCTGATGATAAACGGACGGTAAGGATCGTGCTCAGCATATACCAGCTGATTGGAATACACAACCGCGTTGTTACGTATCTGTCAGTAAAGATATCAAGATGAAAATGGTACTTGGAAATCCACCGAGCACGACAAATATGAAAATAATATTGCAGGCTCGACGTGATTGAGCCTGTTCATGGACTGTAATGGAAGTGCACATTACTGTCCACGCCGCCTAGCCCCGGTTTAAGCGCTACTCAATATTTACACCAATTATAGTACAATTTTGATCCATCCCAAACGATCGAATGCATATGACGATGAACATGGAATCTTCAATGCAGTATTTTCAGATTAATACCATTCCATGTTCAGCGGCGTATTGAATAAGAACTTATTAACGTTATAATCAGGTTATTTTGTCTGAAAAATCAGATCCTAAAAACACAAAGGACATAAAAAAGATGGATCTTATTTAAACAAGCATAAGTCATGTTTTTTTTACCATTCTCAAATAATGGATAGAATTTGAAACGGTTTAACACCAAAATGGCATATATTTCACTGCCACTGATCGTTCACGGCGGTACCCTACCCTAGTTAAATTTGTTTTGTCGGTTTCTTCCCTATAAAGCCTTTTTATTACTTCTGTCATTTTATTTCTGAATAATTTTAAGCTTTGTTTCATTTGCTTTCCATCTGGTTTAAGTTAAAATTTTAATTTTTATGCGGCTTATCAGGGTTAGGCGGCTTGGAAAATAATTTGCATTTCTGATACTGTCGTCGATCAGCTCAATCAAGCAAAACCTGCAATATTTGATATAATTCATGGCTTTCAAATTTCCCTCATTTCATCTATTTGAACAGTTAGCAATTACCGATAATTTGCTTAATTAGCTACCATTTGCAACGAATATAGACCTAAAAAGATGCTAAATAAGTAAACCTAAATTCTAAAGAATCGAATGTTTTAATAATTTATTACATTTCATTGCCAGTAAAAGTGAGAAAAAAACATGTTACTGTTTGTGATGTGAGGCATTCCCTGAGGCCCTGCTGGAATGTCAAGATATTCCATGACTCCACACCATTGCACGTGTTTTCACCAAGGTAAATATCAGAGGCCTTTGAGCCAGGATATATGTGTCTCAACAGGTTCATGTCGATCCTGATATTCCAGCCATTCTCATTGCAATTAACATTGATCGTATCTGTAAGTCTAGGACCTAAAGATAGATGATAATTATGTTCAATTTAGGTCTGTATTTTATCAAACAAACTGTTAGCAGCTTGCGTATCGTTTTTAGTTCTTTCTACATTACAAATCTATATTTCTATAATTCAAATAAATCGATCATGATATTAAAAAGTCGACCTAATGTATGATGAAAAATCAACGAATTGAAGCATAGTTGTAAGTGTTATATTACTTAATCTGTTACTGCGCTCAATGTTGTTCTTTTCTTAAGAACATGACAATTAAGAGGAAAAGTTTAAGATATGAAAAAACAATTGATTGCAGTTTTAATTTTCAATCAGTAATAAACATTTTAAAACCATTTACCCGAGGAAGTTGTTGGTCGTTCATGCTCTGTTGTCATATCAAACCACCATGGCAAGGTATAGGAACTGTAACCTTTAAACAAATCTCAAATTTAGATAACATTGTAAAAGTGTGTCAGTATGGTTAAAACAGCAACACAAACTACTTTTTACAAGCATTTATGAAATGTTTAATTGAAACAGTGCTAGTACATAACACGAATTGCTGTTGACCTTTTAAACATAACGAACAAATGTTAACCTGATAAATAATAAAATTTTAGTACGACACATAGAAAACATGCAGCACGATAAACGGTGTGTTTTACATGCAACCACCCGTTTTAAACAACCAGTTTGAATATGTCCTAAACTGACATTTTGTTCTAATTTTTACCTGCCTTAAACAGCCACCAGTGTTAAGCAGCCACATTTTGTGACTCTCTTGGGTGGCTGCTTAATACAGGTTTGATTGTATTTCAAAACGCGTTTCAATATCCAACATTACTAAAATAAAAAAATAAAAACAACACTTATTTCAATTTAAAAAGTGCAACACAACGAAGATCGCGGATGAAACGATAAATTGTTAACTTAAAACTGTTCAAAAGTATCAATGAACGTACTGTTGCAGTCCACACCGACGTCTTCATAATGACCACAGGTATAGCCTACATCCCAACCATTGTGACCGCAATTTTGAATATCATACTCGTAACCGGTGCATGTTAGGTAGCCTAACCATATAGGTCCTCCGCCCTGTCCAAAATGTGCTCTTCCATACGCTTTACTGTAGCTGTAAATAGTTTTATTTGCTATTTAATAAAAATAATGGATACAATCGCTCTTTATATTCACTTCTATTTGAGGTCATCGTATGCTTTTTTCTGAGGTGTTTTATATTTCTGTTTCGGTGCTCGTGATATGTTTACTCCTAACCATTGTTAAGCATGGTCGGATAATGAAGTTTGGACATAAATCTTCTTAATACACCTGTATTGCTACCATGAACGTTGGTTTCTGACTCAAATTTTATTTTTAAGATGGCCATCTCTGCCTTATGACTATATGTTTTTTATCTTACTGTTTAAATGTATTTTTTTTTTAAATATTTTAGCTTATCCCTTGATGTTAAAGATAATGGTGTTTAAGTTGAAAACGACCGCGAACGGCGACAAAAACATCAACAATGAAGGCAAGTGGTGCCAATGAAATCAAGCGGCAAAATGGCGACAGAGTTCAATCGCTTTTCATTATAATTGTTTTAAGGAAAAAATTAAATGAAGGACCTTAGGGAGATTCAACCATCATTCGCTTTGGGAAATAAAAATATTTTCCAGATATTACTCGTTATAAAGACGTTACAAATGATGGTGTTATTTCGCTGTAATAAAGAATTTTAAGAAATCTTAATTTAAGAGGATACGCATGTATGAAATTTTTTTTTCTAATCGGTCACTTTATTTAAGAGACCTCTATTCAAAATATATTTTTAAAATAGTTTTACAGTGTATTCTAATTAATTCTTTACGTCTTTGAAACATATCTATAAAATATAAACTTATATGTGGTTATTCTTTAATCAAGAAATCACATAAATAATTAAATTTTGAAAATAAAAACGTGTTGTTATTGAACTTTTTTGGCAATGTAAATTGCATGAATACAAATACTTTTTTGGTATTGGACATTAACTAATCGTTTAAATCCATTTTTGTTTCTGAATGTTTATTTTAAAATCAAATAAAATTTAAAACGTAAAGGTCGTAGGAAATTGTGTTGCAGGCTCAAATATAATGTAATATCATATTAAAGTTATTTAAGACTGGAATTGTTGCTTTCAACCCTGTGCTATTGTTTGCAAATTTGAAAATTATTTATTTTTCATCAATGCGAGAAATAGACAAATGATATTGCCTTTACCTGGGAGCGAACCCGCAGCGTCAAGTCGATAGCGCCTAGCCTGGCAATTTCAAAATATCTTGAATTAGAAAATTCGTTCGGTGTACAAATCTTGAGACCAAGTGTAGTGAATTCGTTATTTAATAAACTAAATACACAAATTAGCGTAAAATACATAAATGTTTACCTATCTCCTCTGTAGATTCCCAGCATCTTGCATATGACCCTTGCATCATAATCATCAAACGAACGGTCACATATAGTACCCCACTGTCCATTGTGAAACACCTCAACACGACCGGAATAACTCGAAGGTCCATTTACCAATCGAATAGGTGTATGAGCTAATGCAAATAAAACACTATTACCCTCTCAGTTTTATGGCTGATGAAATAATATCTATTTTTAAAGTTAACAAAAATGTGTGTGCTAAGAAACACAGATTATACATGCTTGCAAAAAGTTGAAGTGTAGGGCTGTGGTTTTTAATTTATAACAGTGAGAAAACAATACGTACATTGTATTTATTTATTAGGAATGTCAATATTATCAGCCATATTAATACATGTATTTAAACTGTACATTTTGACCTTAAACAAAATCGTCAGCCAGAATTCATTCTTGGAAGAAAAAGTTTGGAAGAGAACTACATATCACTGGACAGTTTAGAGCAACCTTATTTTACGCTCAAGATACTAACTGTAAAATAATAATAATTATAATAAATACGGTTTGGAAGAGAATTAGATATCAATGGTCAATTTAGAGCAACCTTATTTTACGCTAAAGATACTAAATGTAAAATAATTATAATAAAGTAATTACTCTAAATAATATTAAGATTGCAAAGATACAAATAATACAATTAAAGATTTTAAGAATTATGATACTGTTTGTGAGAGTATTGTTTTTTTTCGACTGACCCAGTACTTTTGACAGGGAATATTGATTGTATTACCCTGAAAATTACCTTTCTTGCTGGAAATATATTGTACAGTCACTTAACTCTAACCCCTTATCAAATGGTACCAGTTTTGATTGCCAACCTTTTAAAATATGCCATGTTATCTACAGTTTATATTGCGGAGGCTATTAATAGGTCTTAGACATTGAATGTAGTTAATTACCTCGAGTTGTCGAACTCGCCGCAGTCCTGATCGTAGGCCTACTGATTGTAGTTGTTGAAGGCGTCGAAGCTATCGTAGATAACATTGGCAATAACAAATGTATTACACCTCTATTTAACATGCAAACAGGCTCAAATATCATAAAATTCAAATTCAGTTTATATTATTAGGAAAAAAAAGAAAAAGTTAAAAATCCAAACACGTAGAAGACCAATTCCCTTCTTTACTTTATAAGTATAAGTATTAACTTGTTAAATACCGTCGTAATTGTTTTCAATGTATGTATATTTTTGGTCAAATTGCGAATGGCCTTTTCGATAATGTATAGTTTTATTGTTCCATATTTTCATTTCAACATAAAAGCTTCTTAACAATGTATGTCTACATCTTATTATAAGCTTTTTGTTTTATTTTTGGAAGTGTCTTACGTGTATGTTCTTTAACGGATATATTTTAAAATGTCTCTGTGCAACATCTGATTGTCTCTTATTATTGGTAAAAATTGTTTCGTCTCGAAACTTTTCGTACCTCCCGATAAAATTATAAGCTGGTCACTTAAATATCGTTATCTAATTGTAGCAATACAGTTAAAAAAAAATTATGTTTTGTATTTTGTTTTTAATGTAAATGTTTTGCTAATTCTTTTTTGAGACATGATTTTAATACGTATGAGGGTAAGTTCTGTACATACGATTTAACCTTTCGTTTGCATTATGTTTGTGTAGTCGTATATTTCAATTTTGTATTTAATTGTAATTCCGCTGTTTTTCTTCTTGTTTTGCTCGAACAATCGCTTAATGAGTTAAATACGTATGCATATAATTTCTGTAAGCATGGTTAAACGTTACTCTTATTTAAAACAAAATTATGTGCTCTTCATATTTGGAGAAAGCGAATATATATAATTAGAAAATCAAGTAAATTAGCATACTGCAGTTTACACTAGCGTCTTCAGAATGCCCACAATTATGGTTGAACCATCCACCAGAACCGCACGAAGCAATGTTTGACTCGTAACCATTACAGCTGAGATCATCTAAGATGATACAGCCACTTCCCTGTCCATAACGGGCGTCACTATAAGCCGTCCCATAACTAAAATATATAATATAACATAACGTTTATTATTTATTACATTGTATATCATTTAGATTTACTTACTGAAAACCGAAAAAGTTTTAGACAAATGTACCACAGCTTTACATATTTAAATTTCTAACCCTGATGTTTATTTATTACATCATCTAGACTTACTTAAAATCGAAAAAATTCGAAACAGATGTACTACTACTACACATTTATATGTATTTATTACAAGGTTTGTAACAGTTAATTATTAAAATGGCAACCACATTATGTAATGGTACTGAAAAAGTGGATTAGGACATTACAAAGGTTTGAAAGGTATAACAATTGGTAATTAAATACACAAGAGCTCTATACAGTGGTAGAAAGATTTTGTTGCTTTCGTACATTGTAAAGATATATAAAACTTTTTTTAAAATAAAAACAACACACATACAAATTGATATAAAACAAATTATACAATTCCTAGATAA
The DNA here is from genome assembly GCA_038501625.1 of Corbicula japonica. NCBI lineage: Eukaryota > Metazoa > Mollusca > Bivalvia > Venerida > Cyrenidae > Corbicula > Corbicula japonica. The sequence continues at coordinate 9,762,927 of JAZAYU010000012.1, forward strand.
ATAAACGAAAATACCACTAGAAACTCGTCGAACACGACAGATTCTTGTTTGACAATATTGCAAGTTCAGAATGGTTGAAATATAACTAGAATGTGTCCTCGGAAACTGATGCCCCCACTGCTGCAACATAATTTTTAATAACAAAGGTCCATAACTCTTGTAAAAATGGTCTCAGGAAAAATCCTTTCTTTACAATCATCTACACATCCTGCTTGATTATCTATGCAAATGAAAGAAATCCGACTTATAGTTTAGGAGGAGTTGATGTAACAAGATTTGGGGATGTACAGAAAAACAGACGGACTGACAAGTGCAACTCAATATGCCTTCCACTTTGTGTGGGAATATAAACTCAGTAAAGCATCTATATCATCGAGTTGAGCGTAACACTGTACAAAGAAGTTCGAAGAACAAAAAATTAAAATCGAATATTTTCCCATTCGTCAAAAATTTAATTTTGAAGTTTTACCACTTTAAAGGAGACACGGGGCAATTATTTAGTAAATATGTTGACCTGCAATGATGCAGTTATTATTAATAAATGAAAAAGAAATCTTGAATTAAAAAATATACTAAAAGAAATTAGATACGCAACTTCTTTAAACACAAAATTTATTTCGTGATTAAAGAAGTTGAGTTTTTAATTTCTTTTACTCTGTTATTTGTACTTGAAGAAATTAGAAACGCAACTTCTTTTAACATGAAATGTATTTCTTGTTAAAAGAAGTTGCGTTTCTAATTTCTTTAAGAATATGATGTGATAAACTAAAAACTGCTCTCCCCACACTGACCTGTACCCTAGCATTTTGCAAATGACTTGAGCATCCCTATCATCGAAGCCATCATCGCACACAGTTCCCCAAACACCACCATGATAAACTTCTACACGTCCATAACTATAGCCATTCCCGCCTGCTAGCCGCACTGTGGTGTATGAGGCTTAAATAGAGTGAATCTGTGTTTGTCTAAATAAATTCTTAAAATTTTAATTAGCAAATCTACGTTGAATAAAATAATGATTGTCGTTAAAAATAACGCTCAGTTATATGCATAACATGATGGAATCTTTATATGTCTTCGTGTAGTTCGAAAATAATCCATTTCTATCTGCCGATGCCCAAATACTTTTGTTTGTATTTTAAATGCGCCTAATCTGATTGTTGTACAACTGTATTCTGAAAGACAAAAATAGATAAACAGAAGACTTAGAAAACAACTACAAAAGACAAATAGGAGAATACTGCAGGCTTGGTTTGAAAGAGCCAGTTCTCGGGTAGTATAGAACTGCTTATTATGGGTTGAGCGCTACTCAGTAATTACACGAGTGAAAAGAGCTTAACGACTTTCAAAAGAAGAAATTTAAAACAGTAATGACTTAATGTAGGAAGACATTTTTCCGCCGCCGCATGGCACACGCTACGCTACTATGATATTGCCATAGATGAAAACGGAAATTTGAAAAAAACGAACACGACACGAAAATACTGCGGCACGATTAGATTAATATCGTTTTACTTGAAAGGGACTGTGAGTGCCAAGTCCTTTATAATTTTAAAATTTAAAATCATTCAGTAAAATAGTGTTCTTTTATAAAATCTCCTAAATTATCTACACAGTCATAACGAACAAAAAAATCAGACAAAACTACCTGTTGAAACCCAACTTGATGAAGAACAGTGCGTATCAGTTGATGTAAGTGGTTGTGTAAAAGGTGCTGAAGTTGGACTAACGTCTGAAAAGAAAAACACAAAAATACCTTTCGTATGATCTTACTAGTTAATCCTGTTTTTCACTCGCGAGTCAATGAAATGTCACCACATGTAGCTCACGCATGCGCTAATTTGGTAATATTTACATGAAGGTAATGATTGTAATTGGGTATTGTTTAGGTAGTACCTCATGTCTACTTTTAATTTTGTTCGATACGTGGTACATTGCTTGATTCTGGGTACATGTTCTTGGAGAATTCGGACTGAGTAGTTAAGAAAAATGTCATCTGCAAAAAGTCTCACTTTAGCTTAGACGTCATCCTGAGATAGGTTGAAAGACCAACTGACAAAGACTAATCAGTATCAGTCGTCAGGTAAACACATTATCTATTTAAGAAAAGAAACGCTGATGCATTAGCAATAAATATGCAAAAAAGTGAAGTATGCATATCAGGAATTGCCACATCCAGCAGACTCAGCCTCCCAAACAGCCAAAAGTAGAGAAGTCAAGAGAGCATGGTTATACAATAATCAGTTTCAAAAATATACGCCACAAACAATTAAAGTGAGAACCCTAGGGGTTACTACCTTGGAACGGTCAGTGGCAAAACAATTTGCCACTGCGGGCTTAAACCAGCAAGATAAACATTGAACACAGACCTTATCAAAAGCCTTGCCAATACTATGCGAGTATATTTCTTTATATACATAACGCGTAAAACATGAGGCGTTGCGACTCGTTGCAGCGATTTATTTATACCCATATTTGAACTCAAAAAGTTAAGATCAGTGATTTGTTTTGCCACTGACCTTTCCAAGAAAATAACTCGCCCGGTATTTGTTAGAGATGTCATATTTCAAATTATTCAATAAAAATATATTAAACTATGCTCTCTATTCCTCTCCTACGTTTTTGCAGTGTGGAGGGGGGCTGTTTTTGTCTTAGTGTGGCTATTCCTGATATGTACTTTTCACTTTTAACATCATATTTTGCTGAAACTCTTGAAAAATATTAACATATATACATTTTAGCATAGTAGCGACTACATTAAAAGACATATTTTAAAATATATTTTTGTTACAACATGACCTTGCTCAAGGGCAAATTAATACAAGATGCAAATTTACATTAAATTATTATTTACATTATTTACATTACATTATAATGATTATCACCATTTTATTTATATCATTGCTTCTTACAGAAAAATCGAACTCTGATAATTTTAATATTTCTGTTTGAACTTTTCCATTTCTTTTGTAAAGGTTAATCAATTTTGAATGAATAATAAATTTGATACATGACACCATCTTTTCGAGTTAGCGCGTTTCGAGTTATCGCAACTCCACTGTATATAGTGTCATAAATTTATAATGAGTTTCTTTTTTCCGCAAAATCGTCTGATGCATTAAATTTGTTTACATGCTTATAAAACTTTCAAAATAATGTAACCTAAGGAAGATGAACATACTGTAGCAGTATACACTGGCATCATTATAATGGCTACAGTTATGGTTAAACCATCCGTTGGAACCGCATGACGCAATGTTTGACTCGTAACCGAAACAGTGGAGATTGTCTAAACTAATGCATCCGCTTCCTTGCCCGTAATAGGCGTTACGATAGGCAGTCCCTGAGCTATAATATAAGAAAATACTTGTCTAAAACTATTGGATATTAAATATCAATAATGCTATTAGACTCGACTTTTATTATGCAATACAAAAGCAAACTTAACAAGTACAGAAATTTTAAACAGATATACGAGGGTTGTCCCAATTAATCGTGGACTGGATCTGTTGTATAAAAAGTAGATATTTCACAGGTTTCCAATTTTGTAGAATATTATATACACATATGTTGGGTTTACATGCAAAACTTCAGGGCAATATACCTAAGTATAACATTTCTATACTATATCTCGTAATTAACTATTTAGCACACACTATAACAAAACAAGTTAATCATGTAAATTAATTTGACAGGACTATTAACAGCCATATAAAACAATAACTGTAACCTCAGTAAATCATATAAATCTGCCATTGGTACAATTTAGACAAAGCTAGTTTTGAAGTTATAGAGAAGTTCAAACCGCACGGAAAGTGTCTTTTAACAGAACAATCACTTTAGAAGATAAAATACGTTGTTTTTTTTGTAATTTTGAAGAAATGGTATTGTCAGAAAATCAAAGATTAAAGAAAGATATTTAATAATTTCAACTTTTTGATGAGTTTTGAACATCAGCAGACTGAGTAGACATTTTGTTTCTAAGGATTTGAATTATGATAAAGCTTAATTAAATAACAGCTTGTGATATCTTAAGGAACAGAACAATAGAAGGGTTGATCTTCAACCCATATATAACATTAAGTACAAAAGAATCAACGGGCTATTTTGACATTTGTGGTCGGAGATTAGATATGAAGATGGACAACGGAAAGTGGAGTAAAGTTAGGGATTTTCTCAAAGTGTTTACAGCATATTTATGTGAATTATTTAAACTGAGGCACCATAAAAGTATGACTCACTGTTGACGAATGATAATTGGGATAAAATAAAATTTCAGTAGGTGTGATAGATGCAACAAGACACGAAATTTACAGGCCAAGAGAAGCCCAATGGCTGGTTTTTCTGGGCATAAAACTACTATTGCATTCACAGAAATTGCCATACACAACAGTGGACAGAGTTGACATGATGAAAGTGGATTTCTTAGTCCCCAGAATGATGCCCAGTAATTTATGCTAATGCAGCAAATCGGAGGCCAGTTGCCATTCCCCGGCAACTGCGGTTTGCCCTTGATAACATTTATCCCAACAAAACTCCGTTAACCTCACCATTTTTTGCTTCGCAATGTGTCGTGTATAAATTATTATTAATTTATCTGTACTGTAAGGAGTAATCCAAGACACCATATTTCAAAGATTGTGAGATTTGTTGCAAAGCGTGTATGCAGAAGAAAAGATGTTGTGTTGATTTTATGAAGTGTACACTTTAATCTTGATCTTAAAGAAGAAGCCGAATGTATAAATAACTGTCAATAAATATCACCGTACAAACTAATGTGTCAGATCATGAAAACAATATCTTTCTACACTTTGAACAGGCAAAATAAAACAATAATAAAGAAATATACATTCGATTAACACGTTTTACTAAAAAAAAATAACAATTGAACTTTAACATTACACGGAAAAGGTGAACGAGTAAAGATAAATTTAAAAAGCAAGCTCGTCCATGTAATATCCTTCCGGGTAATGATACTGTTTTCTAGACAGACAACCATAACGTTGTACAACGTGAATAAATAAGGCTCCCCGAAGCCGGCATTTGTTAAATGTCGAAATCCCGTTGCGTAAAAATTCATATGCTTTTTACATGTTTTAAACCCGGACCCTAAATCTTAGTAAAATTAAGAAAATGTCAGTTGAAAAGCCTAAGTTTGAATGAAGCATACACGTATATCTTGGGGGTATGTGAAGTTAGTTAAGAATTTTAATCATGATTAGCCATCCTATGTAATATCGGTAAAAACCGCAATTCGACGTAAAACGGTCTACCATAGTTTCGTTTAATTCCGAAAACTGTTATGTTTTTTGTGAAACCCATCTATAATTCGGTGTCTTCATCAGAGACTGTTACGGAAAATTCCGTTAATTATTATTAATCTAATTATTATAACATTCATTAATTTTTATGCCATTTCAAAAATCTATTTTAAGTAATTGCAAGGTAGATTTATGTTTTTTCTGGAAGATAATGGAAAATAGTGATCGACGATTCCGGGTTCTTCTAAGGGACCAACAAAGCAATGACTTTTCAATAAAAAAGAAATAAAACAACGGGTTTTGTTCGACACATCGTGCCGGTTCTTGAAACGAAATTGTTTACACGTTTAGATACATTTCCATCGTCCTTCCTTAAATCAGGGTCGGCCTTTGAGAAGTCAAAATTTATTCCACTTTTGTCGTGGACAGGATATCACAAAAGAGCCATTATACAGTCATAAACACATTTACACTTTGAGAAAACCCCCAATATTACTCCGTTGTCCACTGTCCACGTTCATACTCCGATTTAGGTCACACAAGTCTAATTGCTACAATGTCGTTTTATAGAAAATCTGTCAAATATTGATTTTTATCTACAATGTATAAAGACTTGTGAATTTGCCAATATATCATCTCAATTCGAGGGAAAGAAGGCATTTATTTCAGTAACGTTGACCAGAAACATATGGAGTTATCATGTAATTAGCCGGACACAGGAATATTTCCTTCGTACAAAATCACTTGGGAGTTCAAAAATGTAAAAGATTCTGGTGTACACGAAAATGGTTTGTTGTTTTGCACACCCTTATGCTAGCGTAACAATTGCTAAATTTCGCCGGCCGAAGTTAGACATCGTCAGAATAGTGTTGGCTGCCGCCGGTCGATTTTTACACATCGCTGAGAGCAGTCACATATAACTGCCAACAAAATGCCGCCTGTCGGTGGCAGTTGGTTTCAAAGGCTCGCGGGAAACGTGACTCTCAAAAATATCCGGCAAGTGGCAGTTAGGTGACAGGGCGGCGGCAGCTAGAATTAAACTGACACCGCCCTGCGACCTGGCGGGGGACAGCCCATTTACAACTGCCGCCGGCCGGCGGTTGAGCGATCTAGCTGCCACCGCTCTGCGCCCGCCCGATAATCTGACGGTGGCAGGCCGATTTTCGGTTGATATATAAATCATATCTTGTGGTCTTGATTTCTCATAGTTGTATAAGTTGTAACATCTCTTAGTCGATCTGGTGCAATTAAGAACGCCATGGGAACTGTTATGTATGGTAATAGTCAATTAATTACACAGTTATTTCATATGTAATCTGGGAACAGTCAAAATGTTGGCCCGAGGTGGAGGGGATAGTGTTTTGAACTGTTGCCCTCGGCCGTCGGCCTCGGGCAACAGTTCAAAACACTATCCCCGACACCGAGGGACAACTGTTTGACTGTTCCTAAATCACATATGAAATAACTGTTTTATTACCTGATCAATTACTGTTTTAACAGTACTTACAGATAAAAAGGAACAAGAAAAAAATTTTGCAAATATGTTTTAATTAAATTTTTAATTTAACAATCTTGTAACTATGTCACACTGCCAACATTTTGTAGGTCAGTAGGTTTCATATTGTTTTTCTCTGTCATTTCATCAAAAAACTTAAGGAAACTGTCATTTTGCTGACAAAATTTTAATTTGTTTAAATATTTCACCACATTTTTATGGAGAAATAATCATTGGAGTCAATGTGTTTCTTTACTGTTCCACATGACGTCATGATGTCATTGCACAAGAGGGAAACAGTCGAAACTATTAACCGGTTAACAGTTCGCAAACATGGACTTTTTTAGAATTTCAGAAAACAGTCAAAACTACCAAATTACATTTATATAAGGTATCAGGTAATAATATAAACTAATGTCTGGTAGTCTGAAATCGGCAGATCGCAGTCCTGCCACCTACCGACATTGACTGCCGCCTCCCAGCCTCCGCGCTGCCACCGGCCGATATTTTGAAATCGGACGGTGGCATGTCGGTGGCAGGCCGGGTGCTGGAGAGTGGCAGTTAGTTTCTAGCAGTCACCGGCCGATTTTCGTAGACTCTTGAGGTCTCGATCGCGGAGGAAAAATCGCCCTGCGCTCCGCCTGCCACTTCACTGCCACCACGCGAACAAAAAATGCGCCCGCCCTTCCACCTGCCAATTTGCAAAAATAGAAAAAATCGCCACGAAGTCGCCAGAAATTTAACTTTTTCTTAAAATCTCAGCTGCTTAAATGCCGACTGACGCCGGCCGATCGTAACTGCCGCAGTCCTGCCACCGGCCGATATTTAGTGAAAACTGGCATTTACAACATCGGCCCGCGGCATTTAGTGATTTGTGACGACAGTTTTAACTGTCTAATGCTCGTATGACGGATTGGTATAATAAAATCATAATCATATCACGTTTGGAGGCAGAAACAAGGTCTCACATGTGACATACATTTTAGAAAAAAACTTCAGTACATAGAAATTGAAAATAGTTTCGTTGATGTTTGGCTACAAAACAACGACAACATTTGAGAATGTGATTTACTCCCAGATCGCGCGACGAAATGACGTCACCAACTAACGTCACACACCACGTGTCAAATAGTACGGCTTTCGAAGCGAAATATGCAAAATTTTGTGGTTTAAATAACGATTAACTGATTCCAGATTAATATGAACTAAGGCACTGCCTCTTATCGAGCTCTAGCTTTAATAATCTCGGATAATGATTTATAATGCCATGTAGGCTATTTGGCCAAAATATTAAAAAAGAAGTTGTGTCTAACAACCTGTGTTAGCCTACTCACGCATGATATAATTAATAATATGTGATTTTTGGAAAGAATTAAAGTCTGCATCAACTTTCTCTAAATTCAACTGCACAACTGGCAATCTGACTTTAGTAATTACTAAACATTTGGGTTTTCAATGTGTAAAAAACAAAGGCTTCTTGCTTAAATTTTACAACCCAAATGTTTTCCATTACCTCAATTAACGCAATATTGAGTATTGATAAATTATTCATTGATACATGTAATTTCTAATAATTATGTCACATTGTGCATGAAATTTAATATATTATTGACTGAAAAATATATTTTACTTTTTAGAATGTTACCTTGATTACACTTGAATTTGTAACTTGCAATTGCACAAAATTGTGGCATGCTATTCAAAAATATATATGCATGTATATGCATTAAGTTATAATCTAGACCTAAAAATACTGTTTTTATATACATCACATTAACACCACATTGAGACTTCAATATGTAGTGTGATACGACATCTAGATTTTGGGGCATATTTGTGCAAAGTCATTTGAAATTACCGGTATCTGTAGGAATGACAATGCCAGAGGAATTTTCAGTTATTAACAACAGTGATCTTGAAGCTATAGATGCTGTGTGAAAAGTATTGTGACAATATGTTACATATTTGAGCCAAGTTACTTGAATTTGCATGATAGAGTTACTCATTTAAGTTGAAAAATAGTTCAGCTATTGGGCCAAAATAGATGAAACTAGAGCTATCACTGAAGGATTAATACCCCCGCACTACTGCTTTGTCAGAGTATACAGAAATAATGTTTGCATCTTTCATGGGTGAAAGTTGAAAAAAATTGAAATCCTGAAAATTTGCTGGGGGTCCAGGGGGCCGCCAGGGCCCCCGGGTAGGTCCAGGGCAAAGCCCTGGTGGGTGGACAAGGGGGTCGAAGCCCCCCGAAGCTTCTGGAAGATAGCAATTTATATACCATTGGGAAGCCATTTCTTAAGTGCCTTTGAGCTTTTTTGAAACACAAAACACAAAATTAAGACATCTGGAGGCATGGGTTTATCATTTATTGTCATTTATTTTAATCAACTATGCCTCTCAATTCAGTGAAAATTCTCCATAAACAAAAATTATAGAACTTCATGAATATTTTTAATAATTATGAAATTGACGGTAGTTGTTTATTTCTGCTCTTGTTGTTGTGTTTTTTTAAATAATAAATATCTCCAATTCAAAGTATGTACATAAATATTGCGCGTTTCTGATGTAGACCTACTTTCATTTTGTGTATTCCGAGATTAAATTTTCTCGCGGCATTACGATTTAAGAAAACCAAACGTAGGACTATATCCGCCTACCCATACAAGGCCATTTCAGTTGCATGATAATTACATACATTTTACTTACTACGCTGTCTCTGCGTAAGAAAAAACAACAACCGAGCATCTTCTGAGTCTGTTGATACGCACACAGTTACACGACCTTCACCCGGGCACATGTTGTTATTCTTCCGAGAGGGATAAGAATAATGACGTCATTTGGTGAGCTAATGCTAACGCCACGTGCGTGTAAAGCAAAAGTTGTGTTTAAAAATAACGACTTGTGTTTTCACCGGATGTAAACGAAACTGTAAAAGTAGTTGACGTCACAACGTTTTGTTGAATCGTGCTCCCCTTCTAAAAATAATGGACTGATCCAAATGAAAAAAAAAATGTCATGCAAATCTACTCACAAACGTATGTTAAAAATTTGAAAACTGGAGAAGTAGTTTGCGTCATACGATTTTGTTAAATAATGCTCCCCTCCAACAAATAATGGACTTATCCATAAAAAATATGTCACTTACTTGCGCACTTCATGCAGAACATATGATTTCAGTCAATATCTTAAAATATGTCACTTACTTGCGCACTTCATGCAGAACATATAATTTTAGTTTCAAGTCGATATCTTGAAAACTGTAGAAGTTTGCATAACGCGATTTTGTTAAATCATGTCCCCTGCAAAAAATATAATGGATTGATCCACACGAAAAATATGTCACGCACATCTACACTTCATGCTGAACATATGTATAAAGTTTCAAGTCAATATCTTAAAAACTGTAGAAGGAGTTCGCGTCACAAGATTTTGTTGAATCGTGCTCCCCTCCGAAAAATAATGGACTGATCCACATGAGAAAAAAATAGTTTGCGCAAATGTAGTCACGAACATATGTTTAAAGTTTCAAGTTGATATCTTGAAACTGTTGACGTAGTTAGTGTAGACGTTTGCATAACGTGATTTTGTTAAATCATTTCCCCTGCAAAAAATAATGGACTGATCCACACGAAAAATATGTCACGCACATCTACACTTCATGCCGAACATATGTTTAAGTTTCAAGTCAAAATCTTAAAAACTGTAGAAGTAGTTCGCGTCACAAGATTTTGTTGAATTGTGCTCTCCTCCGAAAAATAATGGACTGATCCACATGAGAAAAAACAGTTCGCGAAAATGTACTCACGAACATATGTTTAAAGTTTCAAGTCGATATCTTGAAAACTGTTGACGTAGTAAGTGAAGAAGTTTGCATAACACGATTTTGTTAAATCATGTACCCTGCAAAATAATGGACTGATCCACACGAAAAATATGTCACGCACATCTACACTTCATGCCGAACATATGTATAAAGTTTCAAGTCAAAATCTTAAAAACTGTAGAAGTAGTTCGCGTCACAAGATTTTGTTGAATTGTGCTCCCCTCTGAAAAATAATGGACTGATCCACATGAGAAAAAAAACAGTTCGCATAAATGTACTCACGAACATATGTTTAAAGTTTCAAGTCGATATCTTGAAAACTGTTGACGTAGTAAGTGTAGAAGTTTGCATAACACGATTTTGTTAAATCATGTACCCTGCAAAAAATAATGGACTTATCCACACGAAAAATATGTCGTGCACATTTACACTTCATGCCGATCTTACGAATACAGTATCAAGTCAATATCTTAAAAACTGTAGAAGTAGTTCGCGTCACAAGATTTTGTTAAATCGTGCTCCCCTCCAAAAATAATGGACTGATCCACATGAGAAAAAAAAATAGTTCGCGCAAATGTAGTCACGAACATATGTTTAAAGTTTCAAGTCGATATCTTGAAAACTGTTGACGTAGTAAGTGTCACAGACCGACCAACCAACCAACCAACCAACCAACCAACCAACCAACCAACCAACCAACCAACCAACCAACCGGATGATGACTCCTTATACCCCCAAACTAAAGTTTGCGGTGGTATAATAATCTCAATCAATCAAACATAAACATGTACAATGTCATGTAGTCTGATTATCCATATGTAACACTCCTTTACAGGTCTAAGTTAGTAATTTGAAACAAAATGCTTCTTTATATTTATTTTCTTTACCAAATGAATTGTGGTTGCCAATCAAATCATGCATTAAAAATGTTGTTGGTCCATTTTTCAAATGTATAATAACAATGTTCAGAGAACTCAGATTATTGTAAAAAAATTGTAAACCTGGGAACACATCAATTGGCAATAAAAAAATGCCATTATTCATAACCACTTTTGGATCTCTGTCTGGTAAGTATTTTATACATGTAATAATTATATATACTGGAAAATGTGAATTTCAAATTCTGAAGCTCATTGCAGTTGGTATTTTCTTGATTGTATATTTTTTATTGCAGAAATGTAGGCAGAACTACTGTAAAATAGGTAAATTTCTCTTAAAGATGTACCATAAAAAATGTAAACTTCTCTACTGTTACAACTGCTAAAACATAAACATACAAAAGAAAGAAATCATTGTATTTATTATTAGTGCAACTTCCAGTTTTCTGTGTAAAAGTCCAGCGTAAGCAGATCCAAGTACCGGTATTTTCAGATTTTCACATGTATTTAAAGAGGCCAAAAACCCACTGACATGGCAAGAAGTGATTTTCTTCCTTTTCACAGCAATCTACATTTTTTTCAACAATTTAAATGATTATGAAAGCTTTGATTATTTTAATTTCTAAAACACAACTTTTTGATGCGGAGCAAATTTAGTGACACCATGCATATTTAACAAAATTGGCAAAAATAAAACTAAACAAAACAGACACCTTGTAAATACTGTATTTGATTATACATGTACCTCACATACATATTTTGATTATGAAATCATGTTGAAATGTGGACAGAAAATATGGTAATAATAGAACACTTTTAATGAAGCAAAATGAGCACTAACTTTATATTATATGATATTTTTGGTACACATGTAGTCTGCTTTCTGGTCAAACTTTTTGGTCCCAACTATTATCGAGCGTTAAGCTCGTCTTAAGGTCGCAGGAATGCCCATTCACTAACAAGTTGTTTTCGATGTCCTTCCGTTTGCGCTGGTTACCGGCTGTGCACAGCATAAGGCAATGTAAACACGGGAAAAAACCTGACTGGTAAAAAATTATTATCGGACTAGCATTTTGGAAAGCAAACAAATAAATCGTTAGTTTAGAGAGTAGGTTGTCGTTCGTTGTAACCAATAGCAATACTAGCAATCGGCCATTTTAGACTTAGGAAACAAGTTGAAAACTACTGGATGGCAGCTTGTCAGTGGATTATTAGGCCTTTAAATTCAATGGAGCATAAGGCCCAGTGACGGAAAAATCAGATGCATGGACTTTTTCTTGAAAACAAGATGTAAGGCTGGTGAGAACCAACTTTTATGTGAAGTTGAATTGTGAAATGGATCTCGCAATGTTCAGTCACTCAGTGTGAGAAACAGAGCTTAGCGAAGAACAGCGCCACAATTCAGTTTTGTATAAGAGATTTTGTCACTGGTCATGTTCGTCATTCAGACATGTGAGCCCATGGCAGTCGAAGAAATTGTTTGTGAAATAGCTGAAAACTGAACACGAGGTAGACCTATGAGATTTCTTTTATAATTTTAATAGAACACCTGACACAAGAGCAAATCTACACCACAGAGTCTTTGAAGACTGATCCTGTTTTCTAAAAATATTGAAGAAACTGGCCGCCCCTGCCCTACTCACCCCCCTCCCCCCCCCCGCCCCCCTAAAAAAAACAACAAAAAACATAAGGGTCTACACTGGGTCTACACTGCATAAACATAATGTTTATGTTTATTTTTGATAGATTGGGATCGTTATCAGTCTATCCACACCAAATTTACTATCAAATACCATGGATTTGGTATATGGATTACAGTCAATAGGCCACAAAAAAGTCAAATGGGCCACACTTTATTTTGAAAAGCTCAAATAGGCCATAAAAATAGGCCACATTTTTATTTTATTTATAAAGATTTTATTATCATTGTGTTAATATGTTCTATGTCAGTTTATGATGTTTTATAAAATATTTTTCAACAAGTTGCTTCATTGATTGGACATTTTGTACAAAGCAACATACATGTACTTTTTCCAGATTTTTGTCCAAGACTAATATGACTAAACAGCAGGGAAAACAATTGACAAAATGTTGCAGCAAAAGAAAAGAACATTATAATTATTTCTTTTTTGTGATAGCAATTTAAACAAAAAAAACCATTAACATAGATAAATATAAAAATGTTTTATATGAACAAAATAAGTTCTATCAGAACTACAATTTACATCATTTATGTGACAATATGCTCTTTTGATCTATGACCTTAGTCTACACAAGTCATTAAGTCTTGCTCTACACTAGCACAGAATCTTATATTGATGCAGTTGCAACATAAGCTGTGTATTTTGCATTGTCCAACATGGAAATTGGTTTAGAAATAAATTTATTTATTTATTTAATATGACACCTTTGCTTTTGCATTAGCACCTCTGACTGTTACTGGAAGTGTTGTAAATTGTGATCTTATATAACAATGTGACACCCTGACAAAAATGATAGAATCAACACCTTGGGTAGGTGTAGGGAACAGATTATGACTATAACACAAATTAATTTACTTTTTGATGACAGTCCAATTCTTATGACAGTCCAAATTTTAAATCTATAAAATTTTTAAAACCTGAAAGTTCATACATTTAGGGCAATCTGTCATGTATTTGGCCAAACTATATATAAAAAAGTGTGTCTAACATTGGTTTGCTTACTCATGCATGATATAATAATGTGATTTTTGAGGTATCATGTCAAATAGGCCACAAGTCATTTCAGGTAGTACTTGTAAGTCAAGTGTATATGACAATCACTGTAAAGAGTTAGTTTCGTTTTTAGATTTACATAAGCTTTTAAAAAATAGTATCATTGTTACATTGATATCTAAAATTGTGCTTGTCATCCTGAAACTCAAGAACAAATAAAACATCATCTGATTGTCATTTTTGCTTTAAAAATTGGACTGTCATCAAAAAGTAAATTAATTTGTTTTATCGTCATATCTGTTTCGGGTCAAGGTTGCTTATTATCCCACAATTCAATTCGTCATAGTAAACAATCATGGCGGTCAATGTTTGAAGAACCGATAATATTTATTCTTTTTTGATCTGCAGACGATTTCATTGAAGAATTAGGGAAGCAAATAGATTAAGGTTCTGTTCAATGTGGATACGTGATACGATGTCAATGTCAAATCATTGAATGATGGCACAAAAAGTCTACAATCACGGACTTTTGGTGAATCAAATGACAAATGTAAGAAATAAGCACATCAAATGATAAAACTCTGCTTTGGTGGTAGTGATAATTTTTTTACCATCATTGAAGGGTTTCGAATTAATTTGAATATGTGTTAATTGCAACAATATCACGAAAGGATATCTGAAGACACGATTTGAAAGTGTGGTGTGGGATATGGCAGCCTATAGGCTATAAGAAGTGGTAGGTACATGAAACTTATGGTAAGTAAATCCAAAACACATTTTTACAAACATGGCCATAAACCAATCTACAATATCCATACATTAACAACATTTTGGCATTAAGCAAAGTACTTGGTTCTTATTGTGATTATTTAGAAAATCTAAAATTAATGAAAATAATATGTTAAAATATCTAATATTTAAAGCTAGATACAGGAAACAAATAAACTTATAATAAAACTGTAATTTATATACATTTTTAATTCGTTGTCACGAAATACAGTCGATACAATTGCGACAGGCAAAAAGTCTTTGGTGTTTACCTGTCGCAATGTCCTGTGAAGGGAAAATTTTGTCAATTGTTTTCCCACCTGTTTAGTCATGATAGTCTTCGACAAAATCCGGAAAAAGTACATGTTGCTTTGTACATAATGTCCAATCAATGAAGCAACTTGTTGAAAAATATTTTATAAAACATCACAAACTGACATAGAACATATTAACACAATGATAATAAAATCTTTATAAATAAAATAAAAATGTGGCCTATTTTTGTGGCCTATTTGATCTTTTTCAAAATCAAGTGTGGCCCATTTGACTTGTTTGTGGCCTATTGACTGTAATCCATATACCAAATCCATGGTATTTGCTCGTAAATTTGGTGTGGATAGACTGATAACGATTCCAATCTATCAACCAAAACAATAAACATAAATATTATGTTTATGCAGTGTAGACCCAGTGTAGACCCTCATTTTTTTATTGGGGGGGATTGGGGTGAGGTGGCCAGTTTCTTCTTATTTTTTCGAAAACTGGGTCAGTCTTCGAAGCTCCTGTGGTGTAGATTTGCTCTTGTGCCATGTGCTTTATAAAAATTATAAAAGACATCTCATACCTCGTGTTCAGTTTTCAGCTATTTACTCTCACAAACATTATCTTCGACTGCCATGAGCTCACATGTCTGAATGACGAACATGACCAGTGACAAAAAACTCTTATACAAAACTGAATTGTGGCGCTGGTCTACGCTAAGCTCAGTGTGTCTCACACTTTGTCTTGTGAGTGACCGAGTCTGAACATTACGAGGTCCATTTCACAATTCAACTTCACATAAAAGTTGGTTCTCACCAGCTTTACATCTTGTTTTCAAGAAAAACTCCATGCATCTGATTTTTCCATCACTGGGCCTTATGCTCCGTTGAATTTAACGGCCTTATAATCCACTGACAAGCTAACATTCAGTAGTTTTCATCTTGATTTCCTCAGTCTAAAATGGCCGATTGCTAGTATTGCTATTGATTGCTATTGGTTACAACGAATGACGACCTACTCTCTAAACTAACGATTATTTTTTTTTGCTTTCCAAAATGCTAGTCCGATAATAATGCTAACGAATAATAAGTTTTAATTTTTAAAGATATTTTGCAATTAGCGATTTATAAAAATAAGGCAAATAAACAAAATTTGTCAAAACAATACTTTGCCGTAAGTTATTACCGGTCAGGTTTTTTCCCGTGTTTACATTGCCTTATGCTTTGCACAGCCGGTAACCAGCGCAAAATTCGAGAACATCGAAAAAAAACCTGTCAGTGAATGGGCATTCCTGCGACCTTAAGACGAGCTTAACATTAACCTGTGTCCTAGCATTCTGCAAATGACGTGAGCCTCATTGTCATCAAAATGATCGCTGCAAACAGTTCCCCAAATTCCAGCATGGTACACTTCTACACGTCCATAACTATAACCGTTCCCGCCTGCTAGCCGGACTGTCGTGTATGAGGCTTGAATAAAGAAGGTGTGAAAACGAATGCTAGTTAGCATCAACAACTTTATTGAATTGATGTTAATAGTCAACACATTAATTGAAACTTGAAGTATATAGGAAAAGTTTGAGAACGCATCTACATGTATATCGAGGACTGGTATTATAGAATAACGGTTTATACCTTATAATTTGATTTTTCAAAATTGCATATATCTGATACATGTAGCTTATTAGGGTCAAGTAACTGCGTTTCATTCCTAAATAAAGCAGTTCAGTATTCTGTAAACAATATTATCACAACTACAGAATCAATAAATGAGAAAAACAGAACAGTCAAGTTTGCCGAATGTTGTAATTAATAGATATAGATTTCATGTTTGTGCGTTTCACCGATGTATGAACTGTAAGCATACATTAATAACAACATACACGTGGAAAGCCAACTGGGTTGGGAGCAGTGAGTACTTGTAGATGTTTCTGGTGGAGCTGGTGAAGTTGTTGTGTAGTCTGTTATGAAATATACAAGAACATATATAACCGGATGCGAGTTGTTACTTTTTGTTTTATTCCTTAACAAGTTATTATTTTCTTAATGTATTATTAAATACCCAATTGGTGTTTGATTTACTCGTAAATGATGGTATAATAATGCATCAATTCCAGTTCCAGATTTAAAACCGAATATTTATTGCAATGTAAGATTGAAAATGAATGATATCATAATTCGTAGCACTCTTCCAGCTGGCATATGGCACTTTGCTCATCATCTCATAAAGGGAGAGTGTACTGCGTTGACTATGTGGTATTGTCAATAATCTGCCCTTCTTATCAAAGTTTCAAAGTTTTATTCACATTATCTCTCAGTTTGTTACATAACAAAAGCATGAGAAGTACATAAATATACATAATCAAATAATAATCACATGCGCATGGCAGCTTGCAGAGGACAACGCTTTTTAGGTTTTGTGTTTTGTCATCGTACTATATTCATAAAGTATGTAGTTGATATCATCGTTAATTGAACTTTATCTGAGTGTATAAATTAAAGTTTGGAATTGAAATTATTATTGTTAAAGAATGTATTTTTTGTTGCATGCACATATGATTATCATTTCAATAGGGCTTACATATTTTCAAGTACGCAAACAATATGTTTAATTAAATAATCAAATACTACAATAAATATTTAAATGAACTCATTTGTTTACATTTCATAACCTAAATCATTTGTTTATACAAGGGGTCTTATTTCCTGTAGTAAGATTAGAATAAAAAGGGACTGAAGGTGACAGGTGTATCCATTCATAAAAGTCAAATGAGTAGGGGCAAGGGGTCTAACCTAAAGTAAGAAGATCGATGCTTTAAGACGGCCATTTCATGGAGAGTGGTGTCAATTGGTGATAAAACAGCATTGTTTTGTTTACATCGACCCCTAATTCAGTAAAGTAAGTACATTTTCTTGTATTATAGGTATTGTGTATGAGATAACCACCTAGCCGCTTGTTTCAGACATCTGCTTCTGGTCCGTTTTTGTCTGTCCATGCAGTGGTTGAAGCGTGAAAGAAGGGATAGCGACATAGGGGTCCAAACTCTGCAATGTCTGCAGACTGATTTTGGGAGCTTTAGAGAATTAGATTTCGCTTTGCTGTGTTTGCGGGGTGCGGCATACATTATTTAACACTTTAGAACGTTTCCTGTGCTAATAGGAGCCTCTGTGTTCATTTTTTTACATTTAAGACGATTTCATGGAGAACTGTCTCACTTTAGGACAATTTCATGGAGAACCGCCTTACTTTAGGACCATAAAATTACTATGTCCCTTAAAAGCACGTACAAAAGACGACGAAAGTACACTGACTTCTTTTATAGTAACTTAATGTTATTTATCAGTAAGTGGACAGCACACGAACATGAAATGTTAGAAATCGAGATTTGATCTTACTTTAGCATGACCTGATGTGAAACGTTATTATAATTGGAAAGTCGTTATTAAGCCGGAAGTGTTGTTTGAGAGACACATACGGTATACTCCAGCAAAGAGATCGCAAATACAAATAACTATCGAATATTACAATACTTGTATATCCAAATATTCTAATGACAATTTTGCTATCCGTTGCCATCCCTAAAAAGAATACATCCACCTAAAAATAAAAAAGGTGAGGAGAATAAATGCATGTACTAAAATCATCATAATAAATATGTTTTGCATGTAGTCAACATGGTCAATTAAACACAATGTCGAAATACTGGTCGATTGGAAATAGTATAAACTTTGAAAGTTTCAGCAAAAAAGCCAATAACACTGGGAACAGTAGGGATTAAGTGCACCTACTAAAAAATATCTGATTAAATTGATTTTAATCAGAACTTGATTATATCTGAAGATGGTATTAAAGGCAGGGGATCGTAACCCTGCAGACTAGCAGACACTTTGCTTTTGGCCCAAGCAGATACCTTGTAAAATACCCACCATGTGGGAACAGCCTGATGGTAAAATTACCGCTAAATAAATAATAAAAATCAAGGACACTTTGGCGCTAAATCAAAACCATCACACTTGCCTCGCAGTGCCGAGACATCCGAATGGTTAAACATGGCTTTTCCCGCCCGTACTTCCGGCAAGGGGGTGGGGGTGGGAGAGTGGATTCATATGACTTTTCGACTGGTGCATAAGTTAAAATGGGATGTCTTAAGGTGTAATTGTGTCGCGTAATCCGTTTTAAGCACTAAAGTATAGTACAGTCATGGATACCTAACAAGCAATGATATACTGGTCTTAATTGTGCTCATTGCAGTTAATGGGTGCAGTTCTTGACTTGCCAATATAATCATGTTCAATACATGGTACAATTACAATAAAAATTACAGATATACTTCTGTTCATTATAAACTAATCAGTGTTTAACCTCTCCAAAATTTATAGCTCTCCATGAAATTGTCCTAAAGTGAGACAGTTCTCCATGAAATCGTCTTAAATGTAAAAAAATGAACACAGAGGCTCCTATTAGCACAGGAAACGTTCTAAAGTGTTAAATAATGTATGCCGCACCCCGCAAACACAGCAAAGCGAAATCTAATTCTCTAAAGCTCCCAAAATCAGTCTGCAGACATTGCAGAGTTTGGACCCCTATGTTGCTATCCCTTCTTTCACGCTTCAACCACTGCATGGACAGACAAAAACGGACCAGAAGCAGATGTCTGAAACAAGCGGCTAGGTGGTTATCTCATACACAATACCTATAATACAAGAAAATGTACTTACTTTACTGAATTAGTGGTCGATGTAAACAAAACAATGCTGTTTTATCACCAATTGACACCACTCTCCATGAAATGGCCGTCTTAAGGACTATGTTATTCATGAATTCTCATCATGGCTTCAAGAAAAGTCTGGTAATAAAAAAAAGAAAATTACCAGTAATTTATAGTAATTTGAGCTTTTCCTTATGTCAAAATAAAAGAAAAGAGTAAGTGCTACAAAGAATTGAGAAAAAAGATAAACAAAATCTATTTATTTTATGGAAAAAAGGACTTTAGTCAGTGTTATTTTCCATGCAAGTTTTCATTTATTCTACAAAAAAGCAATTAAAAATAAATATGAAAGTAAGATAGTACAGACCTCCTTACAGATGCACTAAGAGTTAATTTTTTAAGTTAATTCTTATGTTGACTGAAATCCTCCCATTAAAATATCCATGTTTACTAAAATTCAGAAATCCACCATTGACAACTTTACACAAGAAAGTAGTGCAAACAGTAAGTAATATAAAGTATGGTGTCAATACTGGACACAGGTAATGGAAAGTACACTAAACATAACAGATAGTAATTTAAATGTAAAATGTATACTGAAAGTGTGTGATAATTGATAATGTTCTGTCTCAATTTTATATGATGAGATGCATAATAATATATGATAATCCAAATAAAAAAAACATATTCAAGCTGTAGCATGTGGTTATGCTCATATAATAAAACAAAAAGGTAGTAACTGTGCTGCAAATACCATTAATTTTATTGCCCGAATAGTGAAAAACTTATTTCTGTAGTATTAAATGTTGTAAAAATATAACATGTCATTGATTTTGTTTTTGATATGCTGCTATAAGCTTAACAATATCCAAGTTTTTGAATTACAAGTGTTATGAAGTTCCAGTTATTTCATAACATTAAAAGCTTATTATCAGATTATGGGATAGGATTCTTGATTAAGTTTTGTCAAATAAAGATTTTCCACTTCATATGAACAGTACTCTCCTTTGTAAAGCACATGGTAAACTTCATTTGGTGAATGGTCTTGTCCTTTTTTATATCATGAATAGTGCCTACAAAGATGTTTTTGTAGGTCAAATACTTTAATGAATAATAAAAATTACTAACATCATATTTTAAAATGTGTAATCTTCAAGACATAATTTAATTAAGTATACATAATCACAAGCGTATGTGATCATTGCATGAAATGGAAACACGGAGCTCAATCGAAGCATAATTGTATTAAACGTGGTCCTTTCACGGACGCCGTACTTTCATATCACGAAAAAATCGTGGGTAATTTTTGTGTACACTAAGAATGTAAACAACGGTGACCCTCACTAGAAAATGGTAATAAACTATGTTGACGTACACGATCGCACAATAATTGTGAAGAAATGTGCATTTATTACATACACAAACTGTCATTGCAACAATAAACTCACCTAAAGTTTAAAAAAACAGCATTATTTCCTACTTTCACTTTACTTCCACGACCGGACGTTCAAAAAACGGAAGTCAAAGGGGAATAACACTGGAGAAAATAGTTCGCACGTGGCAACAAAATATTCCACACTTACATAAATAAAACCTAAACAATCAAAATGACTGACAGAAAAAATATAGTTAATATTAGAAATTCATAAGTTATCAGTAAGTTTGCCAAAAAATGCGATATTTTAAATGATGTTCGTTTCGCGCATTAACACAAATATTGGTGATTAGTCCCTTACTTCCGCAAAGCTGTGTTGATGAAAATGTTTTATTTACACATCTGAAATTTAAGGCAGATTATGAATGATCGACGAAAGATAAAGACGATCGATTGGTAGGCAACAAAATTTTAACCATTGTTCTCTATGATGGATTGTGTTTCTGGGGATGTCATTTTGTATTAACAACCCAAGAACGCGATTATTTTCGTGGGTGTCAAAACAAAGATGGACGCCCTAGTTTTTCTTGCAGTTTAGTGGGTTCGTTTATGGGATATAAGATATTTCAAAAATATATTTAAATATAAGTCTCAGTGCATCTACAGTAATATCGTGGCATTCCAAGTATGCTTTTACTTTCAGAAAATATTGGTCAGAGTAAAAGAAAACTTGCACAGAAAATTGCATATTTATTTCTGTATTCACATGTCATGTGCAACACCAATGCTAATATGCCTATGCTTAAAGGTTACTGGCAGTGAGATTTATAAAATATTATAACATTTTTCAACAATGCCCTTTTATATCTCAAGATTTTATACATTGGTGCCAACAGTACAGTTTTCTTATTTCAACAATTACATAGTCCTTAAAGCATCGATCTTCTTACTTTAGGTTAGACCCCTTGAGGGGATTAGACGGTCGAGAGTTAAAAGTGTCAACAAGTGTGTGTGTGTTTTTTTTGTGGTAAAATAAGACGGGAGAAAATCGTTCCATTGAATCGAACGGGAAAAAGGGTAACGGACTAGCAGGTCGGAAAATAAAATCAATTAATGAGTTTTTTGTGAAAAATAAGAGAAAATTCATTCCATTGGAGTTAACGAGTGTTTTCTAGTTCTGTGTTAAAATATTAAAAAGGTGATTCCATGTGGGAAATTTAAAGATTTGGATTTATTTTACGCTGATGGAGAGAATTTTGGTTCCTTAGGTAAGTAAAAACATTTTAAAAGAAAGAGCAAACATAATTTAACATTTAAATGAATTAGTCTATGCGTATCAGTGATTTACAGGAAATTGTGTGATCATAAACAGGTGCGTATACCGTAATAAGATTCACTTAATTGGGTATTACAAAGCATAATGCATGTAATAACAGCATGTGAATATACAATCATAGAGAAATTGAATTTTTGTAATTAGTCGCAATGTTTTCAAAGTTTACCTTTAGTATAACAGGTACACATAGGATTTAACACTATGCATTGATGGCAAAATGGTAAATCATACAATATAATTATTTTTCATATATTATTTTAACAAACATTCTTTTATTAGTCCATATATACATGTTGTTATTTATCACTTTAAAAAAGGTAAAATACAATATTCTACCATAATTTCTATATGGTTTAAAATACCCTTAACATCTAAGGACTCGACTGAGAATACAATTTTATGTCTGCCCAAGTTAATTTGAGCTGATTATACTAAATTTAATTAACAGACATGAGTACAAACAGTTTACTTTTAGCTAATATGGTTAATGTAGCTATGGATTTACCCTAGCTTCTTTCATTATTATCTCTAAGAATTTACATAGCTTAATGAGAATAAATTTGTTTGTGTTTTCAAACAAAGATGCATATTTGATGATATTTGGATATTTATAATAATATTTATTTATGTATAGTTTTCTGTCCTCATCAAAGAATGGACATATTAAAACATAATGAAACTCGTCTCCTATATCATTTTCGTTACATAATTGACATTTTCTATCATGTAATGGTGTACCTGTCCATCTGCCTATTTCAACAGGTAATCTATGATTTCTTTTACGAAATGATGTTATAATTTTACTCCAGTAGTTTGGTAAAATCTTAAAATATTTGTTCAAACCAAAACTATTTTTAAGAATCTTGTAGTTTATACTGCTAGTGGCTCGGTCTAAATGTTGATTCCAAGTTTGTAACCACTGATCATGTAGCTTCTGTTTAAATGTTGCTTTAAGCCATTTTATATTAATTCTGTGCTGGTTTTCCCAGATATTACCGTATCCATTGGTAAATAATAGGGACTTTACATATTGAATCCATTTTGACTTAATCTTATTTTGTTCATTTAATCCAAATATAATAAAGTGGTTTGAGAGCTTATTATAATTTATATCAGCAATTCTTGCCCAAAAATTGATTACTCTACTTTGAATAACAATATATAAAGGTTCTACACCTAGTTCACCATATATCATGTGTGAAGGAGTACATTTTTTAAGATTTAGAATAATTTTGTAGTATTTCAGTTGAACTCGTTCAATCGTTTCAATGTTACCGATTCCCCATAATTCGCAGCCGTACAACCAAATAGGTTTAATTGTTTTATTGAAGAGATCTATTTGTAAATCGATTGGAAAATTAAGATTTAGTGATTTTTTTAGTAAAGAAAACATTGTTTTGTTAGCGTGATCAATTAAGTGCTTTTTCGCTTAAACACAGCTTTTTATTCGTGAGAAGAATAAACCAAGATATTTATAACTGTCAACAACTTCGATTATTTCATTTTTCCATTTAAACTGATTTTGGAATGTTTTTCCTCTGCTACCGAATACCATCACTTTAGTTATGCTTACGTTTACAGTTAGTTTCCAGGTTTCACAATAATTTTCAAATAATTGCAGTTTGTTTTGAAGATCTTTACTATTATTAGCTAGAATAACTGTATCATCTGCATACAGGATTATAAACAACTTAAGAAATAATGTAATATTGTTATGGATAATATAACATTTAAGGCTGTTTGCATTATTTTCTATAAAAAACGTTTCAAGGTCATTTAAAAATATGGAAAATAAGAAATGGGATAGATTTTCTCCCTGACGGACCCCGGTTAAACAAGGGAAATAATCTGATATTCCTTCATGGGTTTTGATTCGTGATTTAATATTCTTGTTCAATCATATCTTGTCATATCTTTTACTAAATTAAAACATTTTCCATTAATATTATATTGAAGCAGTTTTGACCACAGCCCTGGTCTCCAGACAGTGTCAAATGCCTGCTTAAAATCAATAAATGTACAAAATAGTTTGGTTTTAGTTGCTTGTAGGATATCTATAAGTGCTTGTAAAACAAATAAATTATCGGTTGTGGAGTGATTTTCTCTAAAACCAGCTTGGCTTTTTTGTAAGTATTTCATACTTATCCGCGAAGTGTTTTAATCTGTTGTTAATGATTGCTGTAAATAATTTTCCAAGGCAGCTCAAAAGGGTTATGGGTCTATAATTTTCTGGGTTTTTTGCATCACCTTTATTTTTATATATTGGTAGAATTTTACCTTTTGTCCAATCTTCAGGATATAATCCATGATAAAAAATAAGATTAAATAGTTGTTCATATACAGGGAGCATTGTCTGTGTAGTAGATTTAATGTATTCATTTATAATATTATCAATTCCTGGACTTTTTATTATTTTTAAGCTTTTTTATTGTTTCTAGAATCTCTTCTTGTGTAATCGGTATATTTATTTCTTCATTTATTTCGTTAAATGTTTGGTTAATTTGTGGCATATCATCTTCTTCAGTATTATTATTACTATTTGTGTCTCTAAAATATGTATATAAACTATTTATGCTTGCATGAGATTTATTTTATTGCCTTCTCGATAGAGTTTATAATTTTCCAGTATTGTTTAGGGTTGTTTGATTTTAGATTACGCAAATTGTCTGTTTTCTGGCTTTTATATCGTCTTACTGCTTTGTTTACAGTACTTTTATATATTTTACTTATGTCTTTAAGCATCTTTTTATTATGATCCGTTTTATATTTATTATAGTTTCTCTTAGCTATATGATATTTGTTTCTCGCTATATTACATTCTCTATCAAACCAGACTTGCTTCTTAGGATTGGCCAACTGACGTTTTTTCACAACAATTAATGAAAACATCATTCATTTTGGTGATTACTCTATTTATGTCATCTTTTGTTACTTCGTTTGGACTATTTATATTTTGTATCTCCTCTACAATTGAGGCTATATTCTGTATGTTCAAGTTACTTTCAAATAATGTATGTTCATTTTTATCTGACCATACTTTTGTAATAGGTTCATTTTTTGTACCTGTTTTATTCTCGTATCCTGTTTCTACCTTTTCTTTTATAAGAGACAGTTTTAGAGTAACTGGATTATGGGCATCAGAATACTTGAAAATTCTAGCACTTCACAATCAACAATATATTTATAGATATCGGCTGTACATAAAAAATAGTCTATTGTACTTTTCCCTTTACAGGTTGTTTTTGGATTTACTCTATCAGCACCAATTCTACCATTTATAATGAAAATATCATTATTTGAACAAAATTCAATAAGGTTGTTTCCATATTCATTAATTTCCTTATCAAGTGATTTTCTATCTAAACTTTGAAAACTTTGAAACCTTTGTAGACTTTCGTCTGGATTTATTATATTAATCGCATTTTAATTTACAACTTTATCGAAAAGACATATAAAGCAGCCTTATTTCTAAATGTTATGAATAATTTAGTACGTATTTGTTTCCACCTATGAAATTTGTAAAATATTGACGGATTCGTCAAAATTTAGTGTTTCTACTTAATTCAAAGTAATATCACACAATTTCAAAACAATACTCCAACTTCTACAAATCAAACTAGTAAAGGCTCTATATTGTTTTCTGCACTTGACTGCCGAATTAAACAATCTTAAACAATCTTCCGTCAATGATCGTAAAATATCGGGAATGTTCGCAAATCTACGGAGACTTGAATTTTCAAATAAAATATTCGATAGTCGTGTTAGAAAAAGCTAAAAAAGGACCAATATGTTATAAATTTATTTAATAAAAATTTGCTTAAACAATAGCTAAATATTTTTGGCAAAATATGCAACCTGTGTTTTTTTAAACTTATAATTTGGATAAAAGATATTAACAATAGAATATGTAAGAATAAGCGAAAAAATCCCACTTTCTCAACAGTTTCTATGTAAGTAATAGGGAAAATAAGGTGGCTATATTCAAAGTCAAAAAGGACCAAACTATCGTTGAAGTAAATTAAAATAAAAATAACCCTCTTAATCGGCAGAAATTTATCTTTAATTTGTACTGTGGGTTTTTTCGACTGTTTAAGTAATAAAACTGTAGTAAAGAAAAAAATGAATTGTTCCTTCATAATCTATTGAGAAATTCGTTATCGATTTTTGCTAACCGATGATGCTCAAAGTTGGATATGACTAGCCGGCACGACCCCCGCAAAAGATTTCGTGAAATGAAACAAAATGAAGTGCCCGGAAAAATATAATTCAACTTACTGATAAAATTTCGTCATCATAACAAAGGTTTTGTTTCGTCAAAAACATTCCCTTGAACCTCTATGAAGATATTTTTATTGTAGGTTCATAATATATGAATTTATATAAAATCATCTTATATCGAAATAAACTTACAGTAGCAGGTTACACTAGCATCCTCACCATGTCCGCAGTTATGGCTGAACCATCCGTTTGAACCACATGATGCAATGTCTGACTCGTAACCTCTGCACTGGAGATCGTCCAAAAGAATACAGCCACTTCCTTCACCGTAATGTGCATTTGTGTAAGCAGTCCCATCGCTATTTGTTGGATAATAAAAACATTCACTTTTATCTTGTTTTGCAAATTACATGCCTTGTGCTTATTTAGATGTTTAAGCTATCAGAGAAGGGCAATAAAAGGAATTTATGTTAAGGAAATCAATAAATTGATGTTCTAGAGCCCGACATCTAGGATTCATTAGAGCTATGAGACATTTTCAAAGTTTCGCGTCACGTCAGTATAAGCCGTGAAAACAATTGAAGTTATAATATTAAGCGGCCATTTACCACCGAGCGCATGTGATTGATTTTTAGTTAAATTTGCCTTTTCATCATTTTAACTTTCAACAAATATACTAAAGTACAAATTATATGTCATCTGATTTCGATTCTCTCATCTTACGTAATTATAAACAGTAACATTGTAAGGCAAAGCAAAGAAAAATATGGCAGCTGTCGTACGTGAATCCCAGCATTCGGCAAATTACATCGGCGTCCGCATTGTCGAAGCTGTCATCGCAGACAGTTCCCCACACTCCTTCGTGAAATATCTCAACACGCCCATAATTATATCCATTTCCACCAGCAAGTCGAATCGGCGTGTATGCTGAGAAAATATAAGAAAACAATTGTGTGATGAAATGTACATATAATGCAATCTTGGTTTTGGGAGTATTTATATATATAATAGACTAAAAACATTGAATTAACCGTCATGTTGATTATATTTTCTTATTAAATTTTACGTCATCAGACAGAGGTGTTCGGCAGCGTAACTTTTATTTTATATCAAAAGCACCATACCTGAGGTGGGATACGTCGCTGACCAATTGTTTCTCAGATGTTCACAATGAGTTGTAGTGGTGGTTCGGTAAGTTGTTGTTGTATAAGGGATTTGAGTCAATTCGGGCTCTGTGAACAGAACAGAACACATCTTACTTACATCTCAAGCCATGTAATGGCACATGAGCACACAATGCAGATAATATATATTAACTATATATACACGTGCATGGCAATAACATTAATTATAATTTTGAAAAAAAGATGAAAATGTTAGCAACAAGAGAAAACAACAACAAGTAAATCTCCTTAATGTAAAGGTACGGGAAAAACAACAAAAGAAGCCAAAATGTAACAACATTTAAAAGTGGGAAAGAAGAAATCCGAGCATGTGGAAAATAGACGGGAGCATTGAAATTATTAAAAATTCATAGTTTTTTTATTATATTTTATTTTTTAAATCACTTCACATTCATTCCGAAAAATGAAAATTAATAAATGTATTATAAACTTTTAAACCGAATCTTGATATTTTAGTTGGTTTAATAGCTACATATGTTTTGATTTGAATTTCTGTTTTTACACAGTAGAAAACATTGTGAACATGTATAATCCTGAGAATTATGTGAGATATTCACATGCGCTGCAATTATTGTACCTGTAGTTAATGGATCATAACACGATACACCAGCATCCTCGTGATGACTACAACCATGGTGGAACCATCCGGAAGACCTGCATAACGCTATATCGTTCTCCCAACCGTTGCATTCTAGGTTACTAAGGATGATACATCCACTTCCTTGACTATAATAAGCATTGCCGTATGCGTAGCCATAGCTATTAAAATAATGCAACGACGTTATTATGACTACGAACATATTATTAGACTAGTTGCGTTGTTTTGCAAATACAGATACTATAAAATATTCAGATCTACATCACATAACTCTTTTATTTTATAATAACGTGATATAATATATGTAGACAACAAATTCTTGTACAATAATGCTTTTGCCTCTACAAATATTTAACTGGTAACCGAAAAAAGATAAACAACGGTTACCTGCGAGAGGTTAAATTTATTTCTTTAATTATCTAATTTGATTCAATTTTTTGTTTTAATTTTAAACAAAACTAAAATCACAAAATAGATGATTTGAAAGGATATTTGATTTAATTTTCTGTTATTGTAAAGAATATTTCAGAAACTGTTGGTTGGATAGACACACGATTGTAATGGCATTATATTTGCTTTCAGTTAATGTGTTAAATTTCCATTTCAGTCTTCATTTTTATTTTGCTTTTTTGTAAAAATTACATTAATTTGGTAATTTTTTTAAATTATTATCTTTTAGTGTAAAACACTTAATTATCAGCTTAAACGTAAATATTCAAAGGTTTTAAGCATTCTTTGTTTTAAAAGGCAAAGCTTATTAAACAAAATGTCACAGACAATAAGTTAACGTACAACTAAATACATGCATTTGCATAGTTAATTTTTTAATATAAATTGGGCCGATTTAAGATCATTTTAATGCTTGTCTTTCAACTCGTAACATACTCGCACAAACCTTGTTAAAAGAGGCTAATGGATGTAATTTTGTGTTGTATTTTGTTTAAGTTTTTTTACGTTTTTGACCTATGACCTTAACATTTTGGGCTAGCAGTGAGTATTAACGCTGGATTGTAAAAAGATACAGCACAACTTGGGAATATAGGAATCTCCTATGATCTCAATATATACACAAGTGTTATAATTTTGCTTACATCATGACGATTATGTACCAATAATGGTGCAGGAAACAAACTTCAAATTAAGTTAATTTGTAAAGAGCTCCTTGCAGCAAGATTTATATACGTGTAAAGAAATGAGGACCAATATTTTTGAAGTCGAAATGAAGATTAAAAACCCGTGTTTATTATCATAATTACATGTAACACCTTCAATGTCATTTGACTATATTTAAATTTAACACAAATATTTAAAAAACGTAAAAAAATGAAAACCTCAAGTCAAACTACCGTAGAACAATATTGGCCCAACACTATTTTGATATTTTAAACATGTTACTTTTTTTGTAAATGTTCCAAATAGACAATCCGCTGAGTTTGTTATGGTTACATTGTATCAACACAGGGGTCGGTATTAAGATAGCCTATACCTGAATCCAAGCATTCTACAAATGACTGTAGCGTCAGAGTTGTCGAAGTTATCATCGCAAACTGTTCCCCATTCACCTCCGTGATAAACTTCTACTGTTCCATAACTATAATCACGTCCACCATTAAGTCTGACAGGAGTCACTGATTAACGGATAAGATGGCGATTTTGTAATAAACAGTATACAATTATTTTATTTAGTACAGAGACAGAGAGCAACTGATTTAACTAAGTGACTGCATAACACTTCGCTATGTAAACAAAAAGTGTGAGGATTTTTGTTTACAAGTATATTGTTTAAAAATGTTATGACGACAAATGCAGTATTGGAGTTTATAGAATCTGACATGAAATAGCATGTGACAGAAAAATATTAAACAAATTCAGGAACTTGATTTTAAGGAAGCCTATAGCATGATAATAAAATCCGATTTTAATATTTAGTGTTTTTTTAATGACAAATAGTCTCAGAATTTTCATCACAAAAAATAGAAAAAAATTAGTCAGACAAACAAACAAGCAATAATTTAATCTGCGCCGTAGAGGTTACGCTGTCGTGACGGCGAAGAAAAATTACGTTGCGTTTCCTCTTATTTTATTTTACAGAAGTTACGGCTTCCTTTGCATATTTTATTTGTCCTTTTTGAAAACTGATGTTATCTTTTTTGGAAAAGTTTTTGGTTATATATTTTAATTCCTAAATATTCCTAAATTTTTCAACTTTTGAATAAAGTACAAGGCAAAAAAGTAACCAGCCAGTTGCATGTTGCATGATTCCATATATGCTTTTACTTTACTGTCCATGAACAGGCTCGATCAAGCCGAGCCTAAACTAGTTTGTTATTATTCGTTTTTGGTGGCTTTCAGTCCCTTTTTTCATCTTTTTCATTATTGGTTCGAAATATAAAAAAACCTTTTCCATTACTGCTCATCATCTGACATCATCATCATCATCATCATCAACATCATCATAATCATTTTTCTGATAATCAAAATAAATACCAAACGACAACAACAAACACTTCCAAACCTGATAAAGACGCTTCTGTTGTCTGGTAGTCCGGAAGTGCAAGATTTTTGCAATATGACGGTACAGGCGATGTACCAGAATACAACCACCAGTAATCTGCCGTGGGCGAGTTCCGATGACTTGACGTAAAGCAAGTAACTTTTGGAAAAAAATACAAGGAAACAGATATTTTTGTTAACTGCAAAGAAGTTTCTCAAAAAAATGAAAATGGAAAATAAGCAAGCAGTTTTTCAAATCGGCCGTCAAAGTGAAATTTGCTTATCAGTGAAAGATTTATTCAGAGCCTGCCCACCGAGCCAAAAAGTATAGAAGAAAAAAACATCAGTTTATGTTGTCATCAATTAAAAAAGACAAAAAAATGAAATATGAATATCAGGAATTGCAGTTTAAAAACACACCTATACACACAGACGAAATGTATAGAGGAAAAGAGTGCACGAGTTTGTTATATGATCAATTTTAAGAAAGACACCACAAACGTTTAATGAAAATGAGAACCTGAGTAGTACTCTTTTTGCAACGAACAGTGCCATTTGGGGTTTAGACCAAGTTCAAAAGTTACCAACCTTACACTTGCCCAATCAGGTTACAATATGAGCAAACAAGTACCATTTGTCTTGTTGATTATTGTTCAAAAAAGTGAAACATGCATAAAGTATTATTATTAGACACACTCAGAAAACATTACCTACCCACAGAGCCAAAAACAGAGGAAAAGAGGGCGTGGGTTTATCAAATTTTCAGTTTTAAAAAAAGAAACCACAATCAATTTAACTTTCATAGCAGTATTAAACAAATCAGAAACAATCGTTATACAGGCTTTACCCATAGAATGAAATATACTGACATTCCAAACTTTATTACGTATTGTCCTACAAGAAAGAGGACGACTAAAATATGTCTTGACAAGTTCATTAAGTATAACTAACATAATAACCATCTATAAAAAGTTCTATGTGTATTACATGCGATAAAGGTTTTATTTCTGTCGCATATGTTAAAAATGAAATATACATATCAGGAATTGCCACAACTGGACAAGCCAGATAGACAAAATTTAGAGAGGAATTTTTTAAAAAGAGTTTATAAGACAATCATTTTCAAATAAAACAACACAAACAACTAAAGATAAAGAGAACCAACGTAGGTTACCGGCTTGGAACTGCCAGAGGCAAAATAATTTCCTAATGGGGGTTTTGACAAATTTCTAGGGTGCACCAACCGTACACATGCCCCAATAGGTTCTCATATGAACAAACAAGTACATATTGTCTTGGTGAAATAACTCTGAAAAATATTTGATTTAAGTTTCTTTTCAACATCAACTGAGTGTTGAAAGATATCAAAATAGATTTTTGTCAGTGGTATCAAAAACTGTTTCGCAATTGTTTTTATGACTGTAAGACTAAATGTTGAGGGCGTTAATAATTTAGTAGTGGCTCTAAATTTGGTTTAATATGATGTTTTGTACATTTTAACCAATACGTAGTTGTTACTTTATCTTGTCTTGATTTAACACTGATTCTAAATTTTGTTACATGAGGAGTCTGTGCAGTAGCAATATCATTCTAAATGAAAATGTGGTCTAGTTTGGTCTAGTAATTACACAATGTCTGGATATCCTGACAAAATACCCCGGAAACAAACAATTGTGTCACAAATAAATATTCAGTGAGATTCCGATAGCGAAATTTGTAAATCATTTTAAGTAACAAGATAAATAAATGACATCCCTGGGTTAATATCAATTATAATATACATGTGTACCAAATATATTTATTTATCAACTACTATATAGTTGCTATCTCTTTTCTTATCTTATTATTGTTATATATTATTCTTTTTGATGATTAAACAGTCGTTTCAGAAACATTCAAGTTACAAAACGTGATAACACAATTATTGCAAGAGATTCAACTCTTGCACACGTACTCGTAGATGCGATTATGCGATAACGTAAAACTGTGTGCATGGAGAACAATACTACATTTACAATAATAGTTATACTTCCATGCAGTAGCGAACATGACTGTAGTTAATGAACAAGATATAAAGGAAGTGCTTCTGCTCTGCCGTGTTCTACTTATGACAACGCTTCTTCGTCTGCTAATAAGTTCGTTGTTATCTTCTTTATAAGTTCGTTAACAGGGATTTGCCCGAATTTATTCACTATATGATCGCAGAAAAATGTTTATTTGAATCTATTTCGAAAGTAACTATGAAGTACGGTATTGTATTCCATAACCCTTACTCTAACCACAATGATTAGTTCAAGTCGTTGATTCTAAATAATCTTTTGATAAAAAGACAATTATTTGTGCTAGGTTACTCGTAAGCACAGTTTCTGGTGATGAATCGTGAAATGTAATCGTTATAATGTACTGAAATAGCCCAGGTAATGGCAATATCATTTGAAATTCAGAGTAACGCTATTTGTTCAGTGTGGCGGCCGTAAAAATGTCCGTATATAGTCAGTACTGCTATCAGTAGAAATAACCCGTTACCGATGACGTGCAGTGATGATTACGTATATTCGTCGGAATTGCAGGGATAGGCCCTGTCGCCTGATGGTTAGGGTTCGCTCCCAGGTAGAGGCAATATCATTTTATAATTGTATCTGTTCGTAGCACGCAAGTGTATACTCATTAACATATCAGGCCGATTATGAGTATTTTTTCTAAGTTTGAAATTTTTATAATATAAGCTTAGCTTGAGTACTCATAATTCTATTGTAAATTTTGTTTTCTCATAATTATCGGATTAAATCTGTTTCATTGCTACTTTAAAACATTATCTTGAAATTATTTAAAACAAGAAAACACAAGACAACAGTATTCAGCAAGACGTTGACAGTTTTCTAATTGTATACAGCTCTTACTAGGATTTTGTGTGCGTTAGAGCTGTGTCTTTTCGTGTACGGTCATAAGTCGATTTAGTTTTGCTGAATTTACTTTTGCTGAAATGTAGTTTATTTGCGCTGCTAAAACGTTGGTCTATTAGAATTACCAGGGCTTTTGGAAGAGATCTACTTCAAACCAGAATAAAATAAGAGCTCAGTTAATCAGTCACATGCTACAAAAAAGATATTCTCAACTTTGAATGGGACAAACTTATTATTTTTTATTTGATTCATTTTCGGATTATTTTTCCAAATATTTTGTTCTTCAAAGGATAGCTCTTTTTCTAACAGAAAGAAGCTGTTTTCATAGTTGTTAAGCAATGCAGATGCAATATTAAATGTTTTTGAGGTTTTTGTTTTATTATTAATGATAATTCTAACATTTAGCATTTGTATTTTTAGAAACCCGCCGCCCAGGTATTTAAATAAAAATAAAACTATGATTGTTTTTAATTACATGATATGTAAAACATGCCATTTAACGATCTCGCTTTTGTTAATTAAAAAATGGGAAAACGAAGAAAAAACCTACCTTGTCCAAAATAAATAAAGTTTACAGTAATTAAACTGAAAAATAATTTTGCATCCATATTTGAAATTAAAGTCCAATACACTCATACAAGTAGTAATTGCGTATGACGGAGAGTATACATGTGGATATCGATAACGTATCATAACATGTTCAAACATTTGTTATAATTATCATCCGTTTATCAACCAGTCAGTAAAAATAAAAGTATTTGTATTAGTTTAATAATTAAGGGAACTTTTGCTACTTATATAATAACTATTTGTAAGATATTCAAAACGTAAAAAAAAAAACAAACCGTGACAGAAACAATTGTTGACGGAGCCGTATTCAACCAATACAAGTTACTGTTCCGTTGTTGAAACAAGAGTTTAACACAGGCAAAGCATAATCAATATACAATAACCTGTTCATAGTTACTTTACTATTTTTCATTATGACATTCCGTCCTACGACCTTTATTAAAAAAAATTAACTATTCGATAATATCAAAATGTTAGAATGATAACAAATGTTCACAAAATTTTTACAGCCTCCACACAAACAATGCTTATATATAATTAGATACATAGAAAGGAACCTTGAAAGCTGAAGCTTATTTGACAATGCTGCTCAACAATTAAGATAAACATCACGCACAGCATATGTCTTGCCCAAATGTCCATAAATAAATAAGATTTTCTTTATACAAAATATATAACGGAGTTCAAATCATTCCATTAAAAAACAATAAATATCAATGACTACAAGAATTATCTTACTTAAATTATATGAAAGTAAAGACAAATGCATTTCAGATAAAATCAAGAGCCAGTTCTTCTAAAATTTGGTAAATCCATTACAGTTAAAGGTGATTTTAATGCACTGGACCATTTAAATAATTGTATATTAAAGCTGCAGTCCTAAAATAAAATTCACTAACGACCTTTGAAGGCCAGTGAGCTTACATTGTTCTTTGTAAACATCGAATTGAGCTCAACCCTGGGCTATCGACATTAATATGCATTATATTTTCCATTAAAAACTAAAAAAAACTGCAATATTTTGATTATTTTTCGAGTTTGGTAGATTTTTTAAAAGCATAATATCAAAAATTGCCACACATAGAAAACAAAGCCTCTTCATGTAGCACAAATGTAGAGAGTAAAACAAGTATGGGTTTATCAAATGATCGATATCAAATGTGACAAATTTCATTTTAAAAGTTTTTCTTTTATTTATTTCTGAAGAAATGAAGGGAAATTCACAATCAAACAGAATAAGAAAACAATGTCGAACGAAATAGTAACAGAAAAGTTTATAATACAGTCAAAACTGTCTATGGCAGCCACCCAAGGGAGTGACAAAAAGTAACTGCTTGAGACAGGAGGCTGTTAAAGACAGTAAACAATAAGAACAAAATGTCAGTTTAGGTCCATTTCAAACTGGTTGTTTGAGACAGGTGGTTGCTATTCACAAGTGGCTGCTAAGGCAGGTTTCGCTGTATTCGTTTTAAAAACGAAATATGTGAAAATTACCTTGATGCATTTCATGCAATATTTATCATAAAAGAGTAAGGTTCCAACATTTGTTTCTCGATGCTTTTCATTAACTAAACTCCCATTTTATTTTAAGGTAGTTTAAATACCCATGTTACCGTACTTAAGGACATGGGAAGAGACTAAAACTAACAAATACAACAACATTAAAACGAAACAGAACAGGAAAACTATAAATATGCAAAGACTTAATGTTATCATTTCGTTTAACAGAAATCTCTAATTTCATCTAGGTTGTATCGAAAATTGTTTATTGTTGTCACTTCATCTGAGCTATTCCTTTGCTCATTAAATTACCTCCCTTATGTAAGAAAAGTGGAGGCCAAACGACGTAGTCGATTTGATGGCCAGATCGTGTGTATGCCTTATACTGATGTATGTCTGTAATGGAGAATCCGATTTCCATTGAGGGATCCTGTACAACCATCAACCAGCAAAGCTTGGCACATTGCTCGCTGTATGTCTTTACAGACGCCTGATGAATCTCTGAATGCCAGACGGTGTTTTTAAACTCATTACTCACTTTGGTAAGTATTTCCTGAAGTAATATTTTAAAACGAATTATTAAAATTAATTTAAAAATAAAAATATTTTAGAAATAGTGTACTAAGCAAGAAAGTTTAAATTCAAAAATATGCTTTATGGAAGATAGATGGATAAAGAGCTAAATTAATAAAAGATTGCGTTGTTTTGTGGAATCAATGTTAGGATCCCTATGCGTTATCAAATTGATTGTAAATAAATAATCTGCACTTGCAAATAATGACAGAGGATTGATTTTAAAAAACTAAGCGATATTGCGATAACAGGAATTGCCACATCCAGAAGACACAGCATCCACACACAGCCAAAAAGCAAATCATACACCAAGAACATTAACGAAAATTAGAAAAAAAGAAGAAATCGTACAACTTTGTAAGGGCACATTATTATAATGAAAGTCAGGATTTTTGTGGTATTCGGAATGTAAATAATCATCTTGCTATAATATAACTTAATACTTTTACATGTAAACTTAATAATAGGAAACCGATTTATTTATGGAGTTTGTCATTTCACTTTATCGGATCATCCGCAGTACTTAATGTTAAATTGTTAAGTAAATCAGTTTACCTGGAAACTGGCACTATTTTTTTATGTTTTACCTTGGTGATGCACTCTGCCGATTCTTTACCAAGTTGTTTTCTTTCATCCTTGAAATTCTTCAAGAAATCTCTGCTAATCGGCCGTTGATCTACCAACTGCAAAATAATTTATTTGGAAAAATATACTAGGTATATTTAAACACGCATTTAAGTGTAAGTACTTATATGATTTAACGACATTGTAGATATTTAAGAAGTATTAACCTTAAATACTGACATATACTTAAAGAAATTAGAAACGCAACTAATTTAAACATGAAATATTATTACTTGATGATTAATTTGCGTTTCTAATTTCTTTTACTATATTTATTATAATTACAGAGGTTAGAAACGCAACGTCTTTAAAAATCAAATATATTTCTTGCTTAAATAAGTTGCTTTTCTAATTTCTTTTAGTATATATTTATTTCAGCCCTTTTTAGTATACCAAGCCAACACTAGCTAGACAAAATGACTTGAAAACTACATGTCATGACAGAAAATGTTGTTTTATTTTTATTACTTTAATTCACAATGAAAAAGAATCACTTTGTTTCCGGTCAGTTTCTAAGCATTTACTTATTATAAACATAACTTAACGTCATCCAGTGGAAATCCAGCACAATGCAGCAAATTATCCAGTTGTTTAAGCTGATCTGCAGAACGTTCACTACACCACTTAAAGCAAATCTGCAAAGGAAATCATAAGCAAATGTAATAAAACATTTACAACAACTACACAATTACTAAATTTATAACTCCAAGTGGGTCATATAAGCCTGTTTTGTGCAATCTCAAAAATGGCAGACACGGTACAAAGTAAAATTTTTATTTCTTTACTATTTGTTTACTTAATAGCATGTCTTTTTAAACGTTATATGACTTAAATGTTTTAATCCTCAAATTAATAGACCTTATATTTTGATCATATATTTCGATCAGGACAATCCTCTGATGACATTAGTTTCAAATGATGACATTTACATTTCGATCCCAAAATCAATAGGGGTCATCATTCACTGACAATAACAAATCTAATTAAATTTGGCGACTAAAGCTTGTTATTTCTTTATTGATCAAAAAGTGAAATATGGATAGTCGGGAATGGCCACATCCAGCAGACACAGCCTCACCACACAGCCAATAAGTAGAGAGGAAAAGAGAGCATGGTATTACAATAATCAGTTTCAAAAAGGACGCCACAAACAATTAACGAAAGTGAGAACCCGAGGGGTTACCGCCTTGGAACGGTCGGTGGCAAAACAATTTGCCACTGTGGGATTAAACCAGGTTCTAGGGTGCACCAACCTCACACTTACCCCAACAGGTTCTCACATCACAAACAAAGCACAAGTTGTCTTAGAGAAATAACTACAGCCCACCCATCAGCTCAATAATTTTGCATGTAAAAGCACACAAACATATACAACATAAGAAGCTAATAGCACTGATAAGCCAAAGGGGCGGGTACTCAATGAACCGAGACCAGAGCACCTGGAGTCAAATCAGCAAGAACACGATGACCGTGATAAAAGAAAGAAATCGAGCTTCTGAGTTCTTTAAAAAAAGATTTTAGGCCCATATATTCAATAAATGGACATTAAAATCAACGTCAATAAGCAATGTACAGAAAATGTTAAGTAATTGCAGGTCAGATTATCCTTCATCATTTGATCAGATACTTATTATCCATTCAAGGTCAACGTGATCTGGAATTTAGACCTTTTGACCAAACAATAAACAGACATATCTTCTTGATCATAACAATTTGCATATGAAGTTTTAATGTAGATTATTCCTTATGTGGTTAAAACCAATTAAAAAAGATCACCAAGCATTACTCTTGGTCTTTTGACCTTAAACAATAGTGCCGGTAACTGACAACTGCTTTCCAAGTTTTGGTCAGTTAAAGAAAGTCAAGTCTAAAAGATCTTAATCAGAAATGTGTTTGAATGGTCAAACGAAAAAAACTAACCCCGACTTAAATTCTGCATTATAATAAATGTACACTTCTTTTGAGCAAGCTTTATTCGACTTTTTATCTCAAACATAAAAATGTTAACTGCATTACTCTCGCCGCCGACAGCTTATAAATCTTTATTATAGTTTTACCTGCAAAATCTGCCGTAGGAAGTCTATTTTCGTTTTACTTTCGTGTATTTTTGATATGCTTTCGAAAGCATCTGACCAAGCATTGTCGTACAGTTCGGAGTATTCCTCTGCCAGCTTGGTTGGTCTTTTCTCATCACTCAGGTTGGCAATGTTTGGGTTACCATCGGTAAGTCTGGTCGACATTATCTTGCTCAACCTGGAAATACTCTCATATTAGGCGCGTAACGGAAAAAGTTACCTTAGGACAGTAAACGTCAATTCTTGAAATGACGTCATTAAGTTGAGCATTTCTCTTTTAAAATAAAATTTAATGTCAAATTGTGTAATAAAATCTTCGCTATGTTCGCTCCCAGGTAGAGGCATTTTCATTTGAAATTCGCATCAGCGCTACATGTATGTGTGCAGGGCGGCGGCCGTAAAAATCTCCCCGTACATTTAGTCAGTACTGTTATCAGTAAAATAATCCGTTATCGGTGAAGAGCAGTGATAATAACGTAAATATTGGCTATCCGAACAACCTTTTGGGGGTTGTCCAGGTTAGCTCAATTTGTTGCGTCGTTGGAATTTCGGTCGCCGTGACGGTGAGTGATCGCTCCCAAGTAGAGGCATTATCATTTTTAATTAGTTTTTTGAACATAATAGATAATAATAAGCACTTTCCAAATATAGAAATAAATAAAATGTCGAAAATATTACCAGGTACATTTTTCCCGTGGCGCGCCCCATTTGATGACTATTAAAATATGAGAAACGTTGCTGAAAAAGGTGACCTTTAAAATACTTTTTACTCTTTTGTTGTAACTATGTTATCTAATCTATATTATTTTCTCTTGAGGAATATGTGATTTTGTTAGTACGCAATTTAACTATTAAATGCTATTTTTATGTCGTCTGCCAACTTTTGATTTCGTGGAAAAGTCTTTTAACTTCCTTGTTTGACGATATGTTAAATTAAGTTCTGTTAAGTGAAAAGAAAAATTATGATAGCTCTCTATTTTCTTACGCACTTTGCGTTTTGGTAAATATGCAATTATATACAGCTCCTACTTAAATTTTTGTTGATTACGCGAATGTTGCAGGCAATAAAATCAATCATCATTCTTTTTATTTTTTATACATTATGCGAAGACAAGTGAAGCGAGAGCGCAAAAAGCGCTAATGTGACAATTGAAGCGAACGTGCAAAAGCGCTTATATGTCAATATATACCTTAATCACTAAGATTTTGCCACCAGTCATTTCATCGAGTCACTATTCATGAATTGTTTGAAAGTTTGAAATGTGATATTACCTTTCTAGAGCTTTTTCCTTTTCCCTTCTTTCTTCTTCATACAGTCTTCTGTAGTGTTCAGTTTCAGTTTCTTCCTCTGGAAACTGCTTAAGTTTCGTATAACCATGTCCATTTCTTCAAACATATTTAAAGTGTGATTCATATAAATATTAAAATGAAAAAAAAGAATGAAGTCATTTGTAGTCATATCATGTATGCCTGTGGTAGTTCTCAATATGACGACTAAACAAGAACGAAAGGCATGCGTTTTACTGTTTCCATTTTGTTCATAGTGTTTTGTATTCGAGTAGACACAAATAATTAGTTCATATGATAAAAAGGATTGTTTATTCAGTGGTTGCTCATGTTATGTGCACATGTTTGCGATGCAGAAAGTAAAAAAAGGGAAATATCCGAAAATAATAAACGGTATTATGTTAATCAACATAAGCTAGTTTATTTCTTAATCATCTTTTTGAGTGTTTTACTTATAAAATAAATTAGCATTTTAAGTGATATAATTCCATGTTTGAATGTCAAAACTAACATGTATACTTACGACTTTGTCAATTTCTTGTTAAAAAGTATCTTTATCACTGCGCCGACAGCGAAAATTGTGGCTAACATAGCCCATATGAGGTAAATATAGCTGCCATTATACTGAACTGCTGGACATTCTAATAAAGTATAAATAAATCAATATTACTATATATAACTAATATAGGTCATGTACTATTAATGTAGCTGCCACCATACTGAACTGCTGGACATTCTAATAAAGTATAAATAAATCAATATTACTATATATAACTAATATAGGCCATGTACTATTAATGTAGCTGCCTTCATACTGAACTGCTGGACATTCTAATAAACTATAAATAAATTAATATTACAATATATAACTTATATAGGCCATGTAATTTTAATCTAGCTGCCATTGTACTGAACTGCTGGACATTCTAACAAAGTATTATTAAATCAATATTACTATATATAACTAATATAGGCCATGTACTATTAATGTAGCTGCCACCATACTGAACTGCTGGACATTCTAATAAAGTATAAATAAATCAATATTACTATATATAACTAATATAGGCCATGTACTATTAATGTAGCTGCCACCATACTGAACTACTGGACATTCTTATAAAGTATAAATCAATCAATATTACTATATATAACTAATATAGGCCATGTACTATTAATGTAGCTGCCATGATACTGAACTGCTGGACATGCAAATAACGTATAAATAAATCAATATTACTATTATAAATCAATATAATTATTTATAGCTTATAAAATCATTAAAGGTAATGGTAGCTGTCATTATACAAAAACATCAGTACCAAGGTTAATGAAATAAAATATGTCGAAGTTTTCATTCACGTAAAAATAACAACAATTAAACTACATTTTGTATCAAATAGTAAAGAGTTATAAAACGCTTTAATTTGTTTTGTTACATAAATAAGTGTGATAAATATTAAGAGTAGTTTGGTTTAACGACTAAATTGAAAGAAGATATTTAAAAGTGTTAACCTGGTTTTTCCATTTTTTCTCAGCTGTGTTTTATTAAATAATTACTTCCTGTTTCGTTTTCGAAAATTAATAAACTCGTTATATCTAGTTAATAGTTGAACTAGTTATTAGATAACAAACCGAAAAATTCCAATTTCAACCCAACGGGTTATAAACTTGACAATGAAAACCAGTCTCAGATCTCAAACTTTTATTTGTCTGTTCTGCGACTGTGCTCAATTTCAACCAATCGCATTGCTGGTCTCCTTTCTCAGATTTATAACCTTTGGATCTGTTTTCTGTTTTTATAAATAACAAAAAAATTAATTATAAATGTCACGAAACATATAACAATAATATGTATCTTATATTATAATACATTTTATGTAAAGTTTTTAACGTACTTCGATATAATATAAGTAATAATTCTAATGAATAGTTACACTCTATACCGTGCAAGGGAATGTTTAGTTTACCTTTTCTCACTAAGACTGTATGTATGTATGTATGTATGTATGTATGTATGTATGTATGTATGTATGTATATATATATATATATATATATATATATATATATATATATATATATATATATATATATATATATATATATATATATATATATATGTCCAAAACATCGCTGTAGCAAAAGGGCCGAATATATTAAACATGTGACTCCTACGCTTAGACTCGAGTACTATCTATACCAGTAACATTTCCCAGCAAACATATACGTATACCGGTGACATTGGTTTAGGAGTGAGTTTATTTGAGAACCTGTTGGGGGCAAGTGTGAGGTTTGCGAACTCTAGAACCTGGTTTAAACCCCTAGTGGCCAATTTGTTTTGCCACTGACAGTTCCAAAGCGGCAAGCCATTGGATTCTCTCTTTTTTTTGTTAATTGTGTTGTCTTTTTTTTGGACTTTGTCATTTTATTACTCATTATCTTTTTTTCCTCTCAACTTTTTGGCTATGAGGGGAGGTTGTGACTTCTAACTGTGGCCATTACACATGCTGTTTTTTCTTTTCACTTCTTGGCTGTGTAAAGAAGGCTGTGACGTCTAGATGTGGCCATTCCTGATAAGCATTTTTCACTTCTTATGAGTTTCTAGGGAAATCTTGTAAACAAATGTAAAAACATAGATCTGTTTCTTTTATTCCTGCCATCGTGTTCTTGCTGATGTGACTAATGGTAATCGAGTACCGACCTTCTTTGCTTGACAATACCATTAGCTGAATCATACGTATATATGTCGGGTTAATTGTTGGAACTGACCGAGACAACTTGTACTTGAGAACCTGTTGGGACCAGTGTAAGTTTGGTACACAAGGTTGAAACCCCCCCCCCCCCCCCCCCAATGACATATTTTTTCTTCCGTGTCTTCTGAATGTTGTCATTCGTCATATGTATATTTCATGCGTGGAAGATATGCAGGGTTATAGTTTACAAAACCTTAGGTTATCAATAAAGTTATCTGTTTTAACATGTTATACATGTTTCATCTAATGTGATAGAAATACCCGTCAAATCAGAGAGTTTGCCAGTTGGTGGACATGAACAAAAACAGTCTCGTTAATGGTTGTCTATTCGCCTTGTTTAGAAAAGGCAAAGCAGGTTCTTTCTCGCAGTAATATGAATAGATTATAAGGGAAATTTGAAAGCCGCAGAATAAGAACATTTGAAAATATCGCAGTGCCGGTTTGATTGATCCTGTTCATGGGCAGTAATGAAAATGAACATTATTGCCCAAGACACCAAGCCCAGATTGAGCGCACCTAAAAAATAAACTAATGAACTGTACAATTTCGTTTCATCCAATCGATGCACATGGCGGTGAACATGGAACCTTCAATTCGGTATTTTAAAATTTATGTCATTCCATTTCAGTGGCAGTAATTTGATATTTAGACCGGCAACATATCGTCTTATTGTGTCATCGCAGAGATAAATATTTTTGAATAAACTTTTGTTAAATTACCCTGCTTATATGTTGCAATTGCAAAAAATATATGGACAACCTTCAACGGCTTAGTAGTTTGTAAAGAAATACATGTTTACATGTAACACAAACCACATAATTTATGGATGTCACAAAACCGATTAAAGTAAGATCTTTTTAGATTGAGAGACTTATAAAGCCTAGTAATGAGTTTATTTTAAACACACTAAGATATCCCCTTTAGCCACATGCATTT
Source organism: Corbicula japonica (assembly GCA_038501625.1). Taxonomy (NCBI): domain Eukaryota; kingdom Metazoa; phylum Mollusca; class Bivalvia; order Venerida; family Cyrenidae; genus Corbicula; species Corbicula japonica. The sequence continues at coordinate 9,807,246 of JAZAYU010000012.1, forward strand.
CCAATATTTTCACAATCACTTACACGTTATATAAGAAACACAAAAACTCATGATATTTCATATTGAAAAATTGCTTATCGTAACAGTGTTTATTCATTTTCTGTTTTCAATGTCATTATTAAAGTTTAACAATCATTCGGAACACGAAATTAAAAAGAAAATGTTTCAGATAATCAATTTTTATTGATTAAGGCAAAATGCTGGAAAGTTATTCTGCAAAAATGTAAAGCAACATTCTTAACAATACAATATACAAATACAATAACTCCTCTTGAAATGTGAAAAGTCATTTTTTTCAATTGTTCCTCATATGTGTACTATAAAATCGTATAAAATGTAACACATGAGAGAAAAATATTAAAAAGAAATTATAAGTTTATGGAAAACATATATTGATATAATAAATTGATTTCAACTGGAATAACAAAATATTCTCCATGTATTTGAATAGTTTTTTTTTGTTCTAGGCGTGTCTCAACACAAAATTTGTCACTTCATCTGAGCTATTCCTTTGCTCATCAAGTTACCTCCCTTTAGTAAGTAAAGTGGAGGCCAAACAACGTAGTCAACTTGTTGCCCCGACCGCGTGTACGGCTTATACTGATTTACGTCAGTAACAGAGAATCCGATGTCCATGGGCGGATCTTGGACAACCATCAACCAGCAGAGTATGGCACATTGTTTACTGTAGGTCTTTACAGACGCCTGCTGAACCTCTGCTTTCCATTCGGTGTTGCTAAAATGGCTTCTGACTTTCCCACAAACTTCCTGTTTGAAATAATCGTAATAAACATTAATCTCATATTACCTCTCTATTTTCGTCTGTGTGTGAAAGTGGCTTTTCTTGAAAGCCTTATTTGATTTTTAGAAGGTACCAAATGTAAACAGAATTTAAAACTAAGGAGATATATTTACACGACGAGTAGAGTTTTGAGATTAGGTTTTAAACTTAGATGCGCTATGAAACAAAGTTTAAGGCACAGATTAGTAACTGTTATTATTAATTATAAAGTGTTACTCCAAACATACAGCTAAGTCGAGACCAAAAAGGCTTAAATACCGGTCGACCTTTATAATGTTATTGTTTATTTCACCTATATTATATCTGCGGCAAATGTTTCAATATTATAAATATATTTAAAAGAAAAAAAAATTATTCTAAAGCTTAAAGTAAAACAAGTTTACATCCACAAGGTGCTCTGCCGTTTCTTTGGCTAGTTGTTTTCTTTCGTCCTTGAAATTCTTCAAGAAATCTCTGTTAATTGTTCGACCTGAATCAATCTACAAAGAAGATACAGGATCTATCTCGTCATCAATTAAATGCTCATAGAAGACACTGTTTATATATCTCGAACAGCCTCTGTTTTAGTGTAGACAACAGTCATGTTTTATTACAGTTTTTATTGAAACCCAAAACAAATGTATGTTATTAAGTGTGAAATAATTTTTAACAATGGACCAGTTGCCTTCGTTAACAGACCTAAACATTTAAACGTATTAGGAGTGTTATTTGTCGACTTCCATACTAATCACTTTACCTAGTTTTAGGAAAAACAAACAGCATATGTTTCTCTGAAGTTAAGCAAGACTATTTATTCGTTCGAATGCTTTTATAAGATTTTATTTTAAAGAAGTTTAAACTAAATCGATTACGTTAAACATATCATAAGACTAGTAAGAAAATCTTGTTGGTAATAATGTTGTGTGAACTTAATGAACAAAATATTTAGCGGTTACAAATGTACACTTATTAGCATACTATTATATAAAAAATACATTACACTCTTAGAAGGGACTTCGGGACATAGTAACAACTTATTTAACTGTTCAAACTGATTTTCTGCACGTTCTCTACACCAGTCAAAGCAAACCTGAAATAAAAGCAATTGTTAAACATGGAACGGTTTGTACGGCATACATGTAACATACTTTCTTGCGAAACGTAACCAGACGAAAACTTCGTCTTATAACTATACAACTATACATAACTAAACATACGTTATATACCTGAATAATTTTCGTTAAAACTCTCCAGGTTATTCATTAAGTACGATACTTATACGCTCAAACTGGGGACATGCGGCGTTAACAGTAATATGCACTCCCATTACTGCTCATGAACACGCTCAATCAAACCGAGCCTGCAATATTTCGATATTAGTCCTGTTCGGTGGCTTTCAAAGTTCCCCTTTTGTCTTTTTAATATATTTCACATTTTCGTTTTGGATCAGTACTGATTCGTGGAAAATCTCCACGTTATGAACATTTCTGCAACTTATTACCACATCAAAGATTTGGTTATATTTACACCTAACAAAGCTAACGTCTGTTATATTGAAACACAATTGCTGCAAGAATTCTTTTAGAAGAAAGTTTAATTCAATTGATGAATTTCTATCATATTTATCCAAAATATCATATAAGATATAAATTTATACATTATATTTAAATATATTCGCTCATAAGTAACCTTTTACATTGAAGTCTATAACAAATCAAATCAAATGTTTAGTAAACAAACGTAATTTATAATGGTCAATGGTTAAATTGAATGCAAATGTTACAATGATTTTCATTTTGACATCCAGTATTAGCAAACATACGAAATGAAACTTATTTGATGAAAGCTGTACCTTCCGCTCAAACTCACCTTCAGAATTTCCCGAAGAAATTCTATTTTCTTAGTGTTGTTGTTCACGGAAATGTTCTCAAAAGCATCTGACCAAGCATTGTCATAGAGTTCTGAATATTCCTCGGCTAACTTGGTTGGTCTTTTTTCGTCACTTAGGTTGGCAATATTTGGGTTACCGTCAGTGAGTTTGTTTGACATGATTTTGCTCAACCTGGAAAAAAGCACTTTGTTAAATATTATAATACATATATAAGCCACAATCTTTGTTTTTGTCCTTCTTTATTCATTGTTGTAAAACATGCCGAAATTGATAAATTGATAAATTTCAAACCGGTATTTTTTTCCTAATTGCAAGAAGTAACATGTTCAGGTAGTCTTCTAGTGTAGTTTTTGTTCTTTTTTTTAAGTTCTGAAAACAACGCTGGTTTTAATATTCAAAGTCATTAAGCTTGCGGTATAGTCATCACAGTGTATACACACTGACTGGTCCAATATGGATAAACTTCTGCTTTTTAGAATCTTTAATCAATGCACATGTTTTACCGCTCTATGACAAAGTTCTCCATTTGTTGTGCTTTCGTGAGCAAATTGTGATGAGCAAATATTTACACTTCAACTTCATCCTCTACGATGAAGGCTTATTCATTTAAGGAATCATAATTTTCAATGGTAAACAGTGTGACGTAATAATTTTAAAGGCGTGGCTATGATAGAACCGTTCACAATTTATTGGACGTTGCACAATGTTTTGACGTGTGACGTCGCCCAGCACGCACGTTTTGCCATGAGTTGCTGCAAAAAAGCGTGTCGTCATTCACTTTGTCGTCAATGTTTCTGTTCCAACAGTCATTCAAAAAAGCCGTAATATCACGAATTCTTTTAATAATTTCTGTATTAAAGAGATTATTTATGTGTGTTAATATAAGGATTAAATCGATATTTGATGGTTTTCATTTGGGTATGAAAAACAGTTGAATTGTTTAAAGTATGCGTCGGGCTTCACACTCTTTAAACAACCCAACTGTTTTCCATACCCAAATGAAACCCATTAAATATCGAAAATATCGATTTAATCCTTAAATAAGACTGATGAGCTATAGTTTAAATTAACATGATTGTGGCAAATACGTTCCAGTGCGGTAACATGGGAGGTCTTGTGTTTGTTTATTTTGTTTTCTGTCTTTTTAATACTTGCAAAAGTTTGAACATGCGCGTATTCTCTTTGCTTCCCTTTACTTTACGGGATATGACTAATTGGGTTCTGCTGTATTCGAGTTTAGCCTCATTAGGTTGTGACCAAGACGAGATACTTAATGGATGTGTTTAATGTTTTTGTATAATATGACAACGAGTACCAGATTGTTTCCACCAAATGCTTCTAAAGTAAAGAAATTAGTATAAAAAACTCAAAACGAGCATGCAATATTTTGTTTATTTGGAGTGTTCGCTTCCTGTTTCTATATATTCAAATACTCAGTAGGTTGTTTGTTTCGTGCGGCGGTTAAATGTCTCCCCAAACATTCAAACAATTGTGTCATATATTGTGTAATCTTTGAAGGCCTTTGGGTATGATGCATTTAAGTTTCGTAAATATTGAGTGGCGCCTACCCATCGGCTAGGCGGGGTGGACAGAAATTTGCATTTCCATCACCCAAGAACAGACTTAATTAAACCTGCAATATTTTGATTATTTGTTTTGGTTGGTGGCTTTAAAATTTCCATTTTTAGCTATGAATTAAATATGCAGCGGAAAAAAGTGCGTTCAGATTTTTAAGTTGATTTCGCATATGCTACAACAATCCGTCATAATTTTAAACCTTTCCAGTACTACGATGCTTTCAAAAAGAATCGAATTGTTATACGTTTTTTTTATAATATGAAGAATCAAATTTCAAAACCAAACACGAATTGTAAATTTAAAGAGTAAATATGCATATCAGGAAAGAATATAAGAATATAGGATAACAGAAGCGAATATAAGAATATAGGTTAACTAATCATGTGCAAAAAATCTATCTGTTTTAAAAGAAGATCAACTATGTACTGCGACGTTCATTTATTTTAATGGATTTCGTAGAAGAACGAATATTACATTACTTCCTTGTCCTATCTCAAACATTCAGGAGGTCGTAACCTTTTTTGAAATCAATACATTGTTTGTAAAGTGGTTTGTTCAATAAGCCTATAAGCATATCTTTCTTCATAGATTTGATTGTTAAGTGTTATTTTAAACTATCGTAGATAAGCATTCAAAAGTTTATACCTCAGACAAGTATAAGAAAACTGTGTTCTTTAACACTGATTAAAAGAAAAACAATTGTTTAAAAGCAGATCAACAATGATTAAAAGTTAAACAAAAACTGTTACAATGATTTAAAAGCAGATCAGCAAACTGTAATAGGCAAACGTTTGACAATGAGATTTTAAATAAAGTTAAGCGCATGTAACTATAAGGACAAAAGCTCATTGTCATAATTTTGCCTTATGAAACAAGTGTACAGATAGCAAAATTTTGACAAAATTTCAAAATAAAACACCCTACTTTATATAAATCAACAGTGTAAGTTTATTTACCTTTCCAAGGCCTTTTCCTTTTCTTGTCTCTCTTTTTCATAAAGCCGCTTGTAGTCTTCGTCATCCGAATTCTGGAAAACTGGTGAGAAATCGTCGTCATCTCTTTTAACAGAAAAAACGTGACAGGTCATCAAATAATTTTGATGTTTTAGTTTGACCTTTTTTCTCTCTACTTTTTCGTTGTTGTTGGTTGTTTGGGCTGGCTGTTTTCTGAATATTCCCGATGTTCAGATTTCATTTTTATATTCAAAGTGGTCAAGAATGTTTACTTATAAAATACTTTTATGGCTCAAATGTTCTTTATCTTAAAGATTTAGTTTGTTTATATTAACAAAACTCTCATTTTCTGCAGCACAAAGTTTCAAATTTAGGGGCGCATAGAAAATGCTAAAGCTATTTACTTATCCATATTTTATATTGGATAGGCTGCTTAAATTTAACATATTTTGCATTTCGTATGTGTTTTTTGTAAGTAAAAACTGGTTTGTTAACGCCCAAGTGCTATTTAATCGTATGAATCGTATGATCTATATATTTAAAATTGAAAAATGGTCTATATATTTAAAGTTGATAAATGGACCCAAAAATTGGATATTAAATGATGAGATAATATTTTATTTATGACTAGAGATTTACATACGTCCTACCTTTGTGACCTAGTTTTCTGTACATATATGTAAATACCAGCACCCGCTAGCCCTACCGTAGCAATAACTGCCCACGCAATAAACCCCGCATTGGAAGGGCACTGTACCTCTTCACATCCTAGAGTTACAAAACAGTGAAAATGCATACTATTTTTTGTTTCTATGCTTCAATGCTTTTTGTGTATTAAGCGTGTTATAGATTTTCTGACACCATTATTTGCGCACCGGCGATCCTTAAGTAATAATATCAAAGTAATTAATTGGACGTTTTGAAGAATTTTAGGATTTTGTACAGAGCAGTTGTAATGTTAGAAATGAAGTTGAGTAATTAATATATGAACAGCTTCCGAGACAATTATTTATAAATATTAACTTTTGCAAAACAGTCGTCTTCCGTTCCAGTTTACTTTTCAGGCAAATTTGTGTGACATATCGAAGAAGAAAATAGCAAAATGTAATTTAAGAAAAACATAGTAAACAATAAATTTATGAGAGAAAATGAACCGTAAGTCCGCTTTGTTATTACACGGCGCATCAGCGCCGTGTTATTGTGATAACGAATTGAGATTGACCATGGAGGAGCACGTGACTGTTTAGGCTATAGACCACTAATTCAAATCCGAAAGATTTCTTGACCGTTTCACTGGTTTGCATATCTCTGCTTCAGCAATCAAGCTGATTTTAAACTGATGTTAACAACTGAGATAGAGTCTAATAGACTTCCACTTTAGCATTTCATCACATTCCAAATTTACTGTTGGGTCAAGCCATTCAAATATTAGATTTAGAACGAACTTAGAGACACATTAAAATCCCACTTTTCTCATAGCATGAACGGTTATGTTTTCTGCATTTAAGTGTATCGTCTAGGATGCAGAACTTTTGTTTACAATCTATCAGCAACATTTGCTATTTTTAAAGGCAATCTATTTATAGCTTTCTTTGCGAGTTTATACATCTGCTGGATAATCAATGTTAGTGACTGTTAATCGGTTTGATACAGTTCTCGCATTATATATGTATTTTACTTTCGCAAAAATCGATTTTGTTAATTTAAATAATTTTATGCGGATGCAAACAAAACATTGTGACTACTAATAAGCATATTTCTTATAATTGGTAACGAAATTAAATGCATCAAACATAAGAGAGGTTTCATATTGTGGTTTCGTTTTGCTTATGTTAGCAATCGCAATTTTGCGTCAACAGGCAAAATAGCTGAGAGCGGGCGTCCTTCTTAAATGGGTGCCGTTAAGAGGCACCTTCTTCGCATGAAATTTGTTAAAAATCATAAAGAATTTCCTAGAAAGGTTACTTCGCATCTGGCTGATTATATTCCCATTTAGAGGCAAACCTACGCTTTATGTGTCCAAACTGTACACGGGGTATAGGCCTTAACTACATCACATCTGTCAAAGAGAAGACAGATAGGCCTAAGCCTTGGAATCAGACGCCTAAAGTTGGAACCAGGCGCTTTGTCAATCGTTAAAGCGACTTTTTTGTTGGACATGTCCAATGAAACAACATACATTATAAGATCCTTAAATTGGACCAGTTATGCCTATATGAAAACACATAATATAGGCATAAAGGGTGATATATAGGTACTGGGGTGTTGTTGTTTAAACTTAACACGGGGTATAGCCCTAAACTACCCCACAGGTTTCAGAGAGACGACAGATAGGCCTAAGCCTTAGATAAGTACAAATTTGAGAGGTAATTTAAAAGCATCATGTAGGTTGCAGTTGTTATCGACCGGAATGAATAGATCACTCTACTCTATAATGCGCACCTCCTGTCCCGAAGGTGCTACCGATAAAATGAGGTGTGCGTATTCCGGTGAGCGAGGTGCTTGATCAAATTCATCATATCAAGGTCGGTTATGTCTTCTTAGAATGATTTTTACGCTTTATTTTTTTTTCGATGGATAATGAGTAAATCTCGGCGAATCCGACGAGTTCAATGAAACCACCTGCAACACATACAGTACATTCTTATTAAGGCCGAACTAAAAACTTTTTGTGCAACGTTTGTCTAGATCCTAAAAATCCTGCTAAAATTGATATAACCGACCTTGTTATTGTTAAATCCGAAAAGGCACCTCGCTCACCTTACTTTCTCGGTATTATTGTAGGGACCCGAGTTGCGCCTTTAGTAGCAGTGTAGGTGAAAGAAATATTTATGTGATTAAGTTGTACAGAACATTGTACATTATGTAATAATGTTCATTGGTCGGACAACACGCATATCGTTATGCAAATATAGCATTTGAGATCCTTATGACTAAAATCAGCATTTTCAACTTAACTGAAACATTAACATCTTAACAACATTTTATAGTTAAGCTTAAAACTGTACGTAAAACAAGCAAGATTTCAATTCTTTTGCAACATCACACTGGGTAGGATTTGCTCGATTCTTCTAGTAATCTTACTTTTCCACATATTTTTTTCAACAAGTTTTGTTGTTGTAATTTGTTGTTTTCGTTTTTGTTGTGGTTATCTTGATTTATTTCTGTTTCATTCTTAAACGAATCGTATTTTTCTGGTTGACACATAAAACTTTAACTCAGTAATTTTTTTACTCATTTTTCGCACGATGGTCATAGAGTTAACAATGCTGTTGTTTTAGTTCTAAAGTTTTAACATGACATAATATTCTTTCCAAGATGCTGTAGAATTCTTAGATTTCAAGTTACATGTTTTCTTTTTTTTTCTTTATTGTGTGACTTGATCATAACAGAACTATCTTCATAAGACATCTGACATAGTCTGTAATTTGTTGTACAAATCATTCAAGTTTATTCTGAAAATTTCCACTTAATTTTACAGTTCATTTCTCCTTCTTTAAAAATATTATACCATCTCTTTGAAATAAATAGTTTGCATCTTTGTGCCGTAGAAAAGCAGTTTTTTTTTGTTTTATCATCTCATTTCCTTACCATTTAAATATTTTTGTTTCGCCCTCAGGACAGCGAGACCAGCAAAATGACAAAACACAATGCGATATTGCGAACGTACGATGCGAGGGCACGATATTAATATCACATCTTCGCATCGTACTTTCGCGATCTCGCATTGTTGTTCGCGATCCCGCATCGCGTGTTAATTATGTTGTTTTCTTTTTCTTACTCTCCTAAAGGTCAGCGAGCACTATCGTCGGGGGTGGGGGAGGGTCACGCACAACCGTTACCGCTGGTGAAGCGAGAAAATTGTTCTGCAAACGTCCAGTGAGGGTTCTGTCGATGTTTATTTTGACCAAGAAAGGTAGGTGGGTCAGCGTTGACTCGTTTTTATTAAAATATCAAACATCGTTTTGAAAAACGGGGAACGTGATTCGATGTGTGTTGAATTTATCTGCATGCTGGTATAATATGAGACCAATATACACAAACATCGTTGAGTTATGACGATCACTCCACTTCTGAAATGAGCGAAATTGAATGTGAGGAGAAGCTGTTTTAAGAAATAAGTTTTTTTTTTCATCTTGTATCACTGAGGGAAGAAAGTTTTCGTTCCGTTGTTTAGAAACGTTCGCAGAAGAATTTTCTCGCTTCACACGCGGTAACGGTTGTACGCGTCTCCCCCAATATCCACCCCCCCCCCCCACACACACACACACACACCCGTGACTATTGCTATTATTTATGAAGTATTTATTATTTTACTCTTAAGGCAATGCTAGGCATGGTCGTATGGAGATTATAAATATAGACACGAAAGCAATGCCACAGTGAACGTTAGTTTCTGTCTAAATTTTCCATTTGAAGATTATCACCTTCGCCTGTTGAATAATTCACTTTTGTCTAACCTTTTTAAATGCATTCTTTTAAAGGCATTTGTCTAATATTTGAAGTTTTGGATTATGGTGTTGCAGAAATACACACTTCATGTTTTAAGATAGAGTTTTATATTTCTTAGCTATATTGTCCAGTCAGCATATGTTTATATTCACATTCTAGTTCCGTAACTATTTTAACCAACCGGAAAACTTATTTTATTTTGTGTGTGGTTATTAGATGGCGAGATGTGCCCCCCCCCCCCCCCCCTCGCTTTCACCATACGTTTAACGCAAACACATCGCATTTTACGCCGTGTACTCTTGCTGCATTAGCAGCAATTTTTTACTTGTAAGACATCTGATCAAACTAACAGCGATTGAATAGAAACGTTCTGATGATTGTTAAATTGAACTGAATATTTGTACTTTCGTTTTCGGATTCGAAGTTTAGAGGTCATATAGCTGATAATAGTTGGTAAAATGAATATATTTCCGTCAGATTCATTAAAGAAATGTGTGTACACTTTAAAGTAGGGTTTCCATAAATTTTCATTTAAAATAAGTATTTAATCATGATGTCAATATTTCAGACTTAGAATCGAACCATTACCGCCACGGACAAAGCACTTTCTGACGAAAATTTTATAACGCTACTAACAGCGCAAAGGCACATTTTTCATTACTGGCTGTTATGAAATCCCCTTAAGACCATAATATATTTCATGCTTCAGTTTTGAAACAATACAATTATGCATGGTTAGTTCTCATTCACACGTGACTTTAAACATTATGGAAAATACAAAATTTCTATCTTATGTTTCACTTTTTAAGACAACTGTGGTGGCAATTAAATATTGACGAACTGAAATAAATAATACAAAATCATGCATAAGCAAATGAGCAATAAAACTGTATTTGATATTATACAACCTGTTTGATCCATTTCAATTTAATGTAATTAACTTCTTGTTTCGATATCAAGCTGGACGAGATTTAACAGGTCTATGTTCGAGAATGACTGGATTTCATTCACATGTATCGACTTATTCTTGTTAAATCAGGAATTAAATTTTACCGCGTTATTCTGTTGCTTAAACGAATATGCATTTTGATCGGATGCTTTCTACTTTTATCATTGAAATAAAAGTGGCATTCTGTTGTTTGGAAACACTTGGTAATCATTTATTTTTTCGTCGGTGAAAATGGTTCAAGTTTATGTATTTGATTGTCATGAAATAACTTATGAAAATACGAATTCTGGAGTTTATCTTTTTAAATATTTTTCGAACTTTATCTGTAAAAATATTCTCTTAATATTTACAACAATAAGTCTTGCACTAAAGCAATAAGTGTTTTTGACTGTTTTATTCACATTTCCGAAATTCTACGTAACGTTTACAAAAGATAGAAGAGAAACAAGTGAGTTGGACGAAAGTAGTGAAAAACATGTATAATGTATTACGAAAATCAGTGTTCAGGAAACAGAGCCTGCTTGTTCAGACAACTAGAAGATAAGAACCTAAAAGACTTAACGTTTACTCGGGGGTACTTCTCATTGAAACGGTCTTTGTAGAAATACTTTATATTTGCCACTGAGGCTAGTTCTTCGTTAATTTAAAAGTTAATTCACAGTTGTTTCAGCAGATTGTACATAGGAAAGTGAAAGCCACATTCGGAAAAACAGCCACTCCACACAGCAAAACTAAGAGAGGAAGATATAATGAATTTATTATTTAATCAATAAACATACATCGCAAACAATTGACATATACGAAAACACGGGATTGGGGGTTGCCGCCTGCTTCGGTCAGTGCCACTGAGTGTTTGAAACAATGATCTGAGATACATCAACCTTCACTTGCCCCTACAGGTTCTCAGATTAGATATATGTTGTCTTTGTGAATTTCTCACCCACACACCATTCAACAACTTTTGCATGCACGTCAAGTGAAATTATACTGTACCCAGTAACAGAGCACTTGAAATGTTGCTTTTATGAAACTCTTCAAAGGTAAACACGCATTGGATAGCGTAACATGCAAACACCTGTCAACATAATTTAAAACGTTGTATGAAAACATTACTGTGGAAAAAGGTTGAAACAAATATAAACAATAATTTGAGATTTTTTTTTAATCTAAAATATTTTTCGTTAAAGTGTCGTCAGAATCGGTAAACAAGACAGACTTTTCTATGTATTTTAAGTTACGCTTAAAATATGCATGAATTTTAAAGTTACTATAATGTGTACTTAAGCAAAGATAATCATCAGATAAACCTGTTAAGTATAGTTTTAAGCCTTTAGATCGATAGCGGGAAGTACAATCTAGTATATATTAACGTTGAAGAAGAGATAACACGCAAGTTTCCAATACTCAATCGAATATAGGGGTAAGGGTTTTCTTTAATTTAAACAGGCATCTATGGACTTGTAGAACTTTTATTTGAGAATAAACAATGCATGAGTAAGAAGTCGTAAAACTCAAAATAACAGCTATTTTCCGACTGTAGCGAAAATTTATACATACTTTGTTTATAAATCGCATTCGACTTACCTAGGAATCGATAAAAGAAGCTTTTCAGATGAGTTCATGACGTCATCAAATATAGCCCCCAGCTAAAATCAAAGAATTGAGACAATATATACTACACCGAAAACAGCTTGAGCTTGACACCAAAGGAACTCATTAAGGGAACAATAAATACCATTGACCGATATCAAGAAGTCATCTATGGCCGTCAGTGAAGTCAGAACGTGTAAGAATCATATCTTGTGCTCGTTTTGCAATCGAAGACACCCGGTGATTGGCTCATCAATTCACAATTCATGCATCAGAAAGCATACTTACAAACTTCAAAGGTCGCATTTAGGGGTAACCCATGCAAAGCCAAACAAATCTAAACAGGTTTGGGATTTCACTTTGTTTCATTTTAAAGGACACCAGTTCCACTGGCATACTTGGTTTGAAAACTGGATATGATTGATCATGATTGTCTGACTATAAACAGGTTTTATCCAATTCTGATCGTGTTCCTGCGTTGCTGAGTAATCTATATTTTAAAAGCTCCGAATGTTGTTGATTTTTTTCATAGCAAACGTATGTATAATTGAATAATATATTTTTGAACGATTATTTTCAATATATTCTGAAAACGATTATCCACAAATATTTAAATAATATATTTAAATAGATTAAAAAGGAACATTGAAAGCCACTGGGTAATGGAAATGCATATAACCTCCCACGCCGTCTAGCCCCGGGTATAACGGAACTCAATATTTACACCAATAAACAGTGCACTTTCAATTCATCCAAACGATGTTGTGCATATGGCGGCGAACTTGAAACCTTTAGGAGACTGGAACCGTAATCAAACCATTTAAATCGTATTAAACTAGAATTTTATCGTTTGACAATAATAACCGAAGTGTGAAGGAACTGTGCATTTTAATTTGCACTAAGCTGTTCGCCGCAGAGTGTCAATTATATTTTTACTTTTTTATAATGATTTTAGAGCAAACTCAACACACCTGGTAATGGGAAGTACGCCCTCTAGCATGTCAAACGGTAAAAAGTCACCTAAAAAGATAAAGAACTCTAAAGGGTCTGCAACATTTTATTGTGGTGTTGATGAAGAAAATAAAGCTACAGCGGTGCCTTCTGAGGGTGACTTCCATCAAGAAGAAGAAGACGAAGAAGAAGAAATGGAAAGGAAAGTTGATCCTGGAAAGAACCGAAAACCTCAACGTGTAAGCTTCACTTGTCATTTTATTAGACGCGTTTAAACTAGACATTATTAATATTATGTTAGATAATAAAGTTTTTTGAACACTTATAGCAAGTCAATGTTCTGTTAAAAGTTAAACAATATTACGATATATTAAATTTAAATTGTTTTCTTATAGCCCCCGCCGCCATGTCCATCGTCTCATCACTTAACGTCTTCCTCGTGTGAGAATATAGAAAACAATAGGTATGTACTTTTTGTCAATGTATGTCTAATTTATGAAAGCGAGAAACGTGGTAGAAATGGGAAAGGCAAACGCTCATAGTGATTTTACCTGATCATGATTCTCTGGACTTCAGTTGACTCAATCAATTAGTAGTAATTCGGCATCATCTGATTGAATGTATGTGGAGCTGATCTGGATGTCAGAATTCGAAGTTTTAGTTGTTAAAATACGTATTAACTGAATCTGCATTTGCTAAGTACAAATGAATCTTTAAAACAGTGTTTATGCCATTTGCAACAAAGTTGGTGTGCTACTCTGTGACCTTTCGGGATTTGTTATGTACGTAATTATAAACCCCATGATGCTTGTGTACAATACATGAGACATTTTCTAATAGGCAGATTTCATGAGACACAAGTGTCTTTTAAACTTTCCCGAACATTTCAGGGATGTTTATAACGGCACAAAACTATCATTTAAACAGACGAAAAAGAAAATGAAGACAGCTTTTGAAATCAATGAGCTTCAAAATAAATATGACGACGTCAGGTTTGCCTTTTGATCAAATTATTTGTTAATTGAATTTTATAGTTACGGTAGCAAAATAATTATTTTTATAAGCCGATGAATAAAAATAACATTTATTGCCATTGGGTAACATTTTTGCAATATGGGTATATTCACAAAGATTAACATTGGTCTTAAATAATTCAAATAACGTAGTCAATCATAAAAGATAAAATAAATTAATGTTTCATAGAAAATATCAAACAAAACTTGAGAAAAATTTATTTAAAGACAAACAATTTACAAATATGCTCTTAATATGAATTCAATGCAGAAGTTCTGCTAAATTTCAGCACTTTTAGAATTTTTTTCACTGATTACAATGATTTTCAAAATTAATTATGTAAAAGTAAAAAATATCTTAAACTTTATATATTTATGGTCATGTAATCTTTTAAATTAAACACCAATTTCCAAACTGAAATGTTTGTGATTTTGAAGCCAATACTGGACATTTGTGCACTTGGTCCTTTGCATCGGCAAATTTCTAGGCGGGTTTCAGTTTTAAATTAATAAAAAATATTTAAAATTTAATTAATATGATGATACTATTACTATAATCATAGCCAAACCTCAAAACTTTACATGGTACTCTTTACGACAACCATATTAATGATGATGATGATGATGATGATGATGATGATGATGATGTTGATGATGTTGATGATGATGATGATGATGTTGATGATGATGATGATGATGATGATGATGATAATGATTTTGATGATGATAATGTTAAACGTAATCAACATCATTATAATCATCATTGTACAGCTGATTCTTCTATGCAAGAGTTGCTGTTGCTGAATATGAAGATGATTTTAATGACGATGATGAACATAAATTCGTATAAGATTATGATACTGATGATGATGATTGTGTTAAAGGGGGGTCTTCATATATATCATTAAAATAACTACTTTTTATACGATGTAACCTTATAACAACAATTTTTGTAGACAAGAAAGAGACACTATCAGAGCACTATTAGATGAAGCTTTACAAGAGCAAGTGTCACTGTCGAATAAAGTCAAGCAGCTGCAACAAGAAGCAGATGAACTTAGATTACGGTAACCGACAGCTCATTAAAAAATCCTTTAATTATTGTACTCACTGCACTCATTTTAAAGCTGTGCCGTTTATGTTTCGGTCTTTAATAACGCCATTCTATCGATCCATCATTTTTGTGGACAGGATTTAGGACGATTACATGAACGAGCAGATTCTTCTTAATCTTGAGAAATTTCTTCCGAATTCAGTGCTAAAGTTTACTATACATTTGAATATCAATCGAATGTCACAAAAGTCAAAGTTGCATTGCAGCACAATTTCTTACCTAGGAATATGAAATTACTGAAAGCGAATTTTAAAACATGATCAAATGTCTGGAAGCAGTCAGTTTGCTTGTAACTGTTTTCCTGTTTTATAGATTAAGTAAAGTTGCATCTGATCGACTTACTGACAACAATCCAAACATATCAGATCTAAGTGACGGCAATAGAGCTACAAAACTTGGTGAACGATTCTCAGAACTGTACAGCAACCAATGGAGCGATGCTTATGAAGAATTGACCACCTCTGAAGAAAAACTGAATGAAAAAGATGCAATTAAAGTTTTGTTGAGTATACTTGAGGTAAATTGCATTTGATTTATTAAAGTTTGTTGAGTATACTTGATGCTGATTGCATTTGTTTTATTTAAGTTTGTGGAGATACTTGAGGTAGATTGCGTTTGATAAGTTTAAGTTTTAACTTGATTCACAATGAATGGTTAGCATTCTTCGGTGTTGGAAGTCAGAATAAAAACTAAATTACTGTGTCCTCTCTCATCTAACTAACACTGGAAGCATTTTTTATACGAAAACTTGCTCTTTTTCATTGGTTATTACGCAATATTGATTCTCTTTATTACAAATAGAAATTTAGTCAAAGAATTTTGATCGGGCTTAAACTTCTTGATAAATAAATGGATTGTAAATAACTTGGCCCATGTGATTACCCTAACAAGACTATATCGACAAGATAAAGTCATGTCCTTACTTTATATCATCTTAAAATTTAATATTTTTGTAAACATTTGTTGTTTAGCGTCTTAATTTTAAAAAGAGCTTTATTAGATTTAAATATCACCCTAAAATACGGATTGTATGCATTGACGGATTGAGACAAATACAATTTACCTAAGAAACAGTCCTACCATATTAATATCAAAACTAGTCATCATGAATTTATGGATCGAAGTTTTGCTGTTGAAACTTTTAGGTTGCATTTTAGGTAAAATGCTTCAACAGCAAAACTTCCTTAAATTCATGATAACTCGTGTTAGACGGGAGGAATGTATTGGTGTCCTCATCAGTTCCGATGTGAGGTCTTTCAATGTACCGAAGACTTTACTGTTTGGTTTATTTTATCTTTAAGGCTATTTACAGTCAGTGTAAACAAGAGGCCACAGATGAAATGGACCAGTTGAAAACTCTTGTTATGAAATTTACCGGTAACTCAAAGGTATCGATATTTTTAAGAAAATAAACACTGTATGTTTTTGAAAGGGTGAAAATTTGCATCATAACACAATCGATAAAAGACTTAAATGGATATGAGGATGTTCAAGATGGGGAGGGTCGGGAGTAGTCGGTAGGTTATTGATAATTACTGTTACTCATACAGTTGCATAAAATCAAACTAGGTTCTGATTTAAAATTACTTCTTTATGAATGTGTGAAATGAGGGAAAATATGTGTAGGCCTCAATCAGGATTTGAAACTCCGGCTTACCATGCCGTCGTTTATAATTGAGCTAAAGTGGATGCTTGATGAGGCCACCACTACATATTCGCTACTTGGGGATATGTGGGTTTATACCAGTGAAGAAGCAAACACTAGCTACGCTAGATTTGGCTGGCTCGCCTTAACATTCATTTAAGCATTCCACTTTTCATCTGTGAGATGAAGCAAGTTACAGGTTTTCTGTTTAATTTAAACGCTTATGCAAAATAAGAGTGGCAATAATAGTAAAGCAGTTTGGATTGCTTGAGATGACTTTTAACGATCTATTTTTATCTTATATGCAAATTTTGAAGTGCATATCACAAGTTAGATTTGTGTCACCTAAGTAAGTAGCAATCGGCAAATAAGCAAAGTTCAAACGGTATTTAAAGTATGAAAATGACTACTTGTCAATAGATACTGAACAATAATGAGGTTACATGTAACTTTGGATTTGTTTCTTAACGAATGTCAGGAGTTAGTAATTACTCCTCTCTGCATGTTCGCAAATAAACAATAACAGATGAAAAATGTAACAACTAGTTGTTTACGTTTAACTTATTTATATGGACATCCATTAATAGATATTCGTTCTACTTGCATTTTTAGATGACTAAACAGCTTTCATCGTCGCTTAAATTTTACAAGGATGAGCGAAAGAAAAACTATAAGCACACCATTCCAAATCTGCGGGAGGTCAGTTTTACTTCTTTCCTATAATTATTCAATCAATATTTTTTTTATTTATCAAAGAATGAATATGATCAACGTTTGATTTGTCGGGTACATCGACGAAATAAACATCATTAACAAAGCAATTTAAATTAATATAATCAGTAAGAAATCATTTTAGAATGACATCTAGTTAGCAATTACGAAAATAACCTATATTTAACTCATGACAAACGTATTGTGTGTAAAATCTGATCTGTGCGCATCGTTCTTGGTTATTTCTAATGCAATCTTTTACCTTTACAGCTTATTAAGTTGTTCACGATTAATCATTTTTAGAATTTGAGAACAAAGTAAAAATCACAAACCCCCACTCAACCACTTTTAAGATAGAGAGCATACAGTTTTTTAATTATTACGACCTATTCTAAAATTAAGGTAGTACAGAAAAAATTGAGGAACGCGAACATTTGAAGTAATCGCCTAAGAAAAGTAAGTAGGCGTTAAATCAGTTTCATGGTTTTACTGCCGTTGCGATATCGAACTGGATATCTTAAGGACTGGTTACTAGGTCAAATGGTTTTTTTGCACTACCGGTGTTACACTTGTTTGAAAATGGGCCATCTCTAGGCCAGAGTTGTTGACGCTGAAATTTTTCTCAAAGTTGCAATTTTTCACGACTGCTGACTTTTGTAAAGTAAAAAATAGAAGTTTCCCAATTGCCCAAACTCATTTAAAATTGATTGCATAGACCCATTGTTGCATTATGCACTCCGGACCGTCCTAGATAACCTTATTACCGAAAAAATGTTCAATCTGGTTACCCAATCCAATTCAGTCATGACTGCAATATCATATATTGATATCACATTGAATGTACCACCTATTCCGAAACAAACCGCAGTGCATACAGTGCAAGATTTTGCTTCAGCGATTTTTACTCGTGAATATTCATGTTATTCTTTCTTTCATCCGACTGTCTGGATAAATAGTTTATGCTGGAAGAACTTTTTTAGATTATTCGAAACATATTATAATACCGATACTTACTGCTATTTTTACGCGATATATAATTACAAGTATATACCATCCCCCGACTCACCCCATGCCTGATTTCGTTTTTAGTATAATTACAATTTCAGTACATGTTATGTTATATTGCATTTAAATCAACATAATTCTTAAATTCAAGATGCTGAGGTAGAAATTAGTTTATTACGTTGCTATTTATGCTATTGTCTTTTAATCCTGATCTAGAATGGTTAAATATCGCTCTTCCAGCGTCTTGGACAAGACACCAGAGGCATGCTTTTTTTTCAAACAGACAAACCGACCAATAACTACAAACATGTTAGGTCTAGTGATTTCGAATTTCAAACTTTCTTTTAGTTATTTTTCTTATTTCTTTTAAGGTTGTTAGTGCTTTTGTGTCAAATGTCAACACAGATGATAGTGCTGTTTCTTTGTACGCTAAAGAGACAACTGAAATATGCTGGCTGATGTGTATCCAAGACCCTCCACTTGATATTATCACTCGATGTAAGAAAGGAACTGAATTCGATTATCAACTTTTCGATGCTTATACAGTAAGAGGAAAACATTTCGCATTTCCAGTATGGCCAGCTCTGCTATTACATGAAAAAGGACCCGTTTTACACAAGGGTGTTGCACAAGGAATGAAAAAACGAAATCGGGCATGGGGTGAGTCGGGGGATGGTATCCGGCCTTCAGAAAAGTATACTGGCGAACACACTGCAAAGTTCGAAACTGCAAATGAAAAAGGTGGCCAAGATTTGATGCTGTCTTCAATACGCAGCGATGATCTGGAACAACACAAACATAAAGACTGCTCCTTGGTAGGAGTCAAGAACAGAAATAATAACTTAAGTTTTGCAGAAAAACAACCAATTGTCGATGAAACAGTAAGTCGTGACAATGATTGCGAAAGATTTAATCAGCAGGAAAATCAAAATGACCCAACTAGCAATGATCATAAATCAAAAGCAACCAAGACAAAATCTTTGCTGAAAACAGACGGCCTAAATAATCACGAAAATGCATCTGAGAGCCAAAATATGTTAGAAAATGAAAAGGTCGTAATGTTAGAGAGAAAGGGCCTATCTGAAACAGAAAAGAAAGCAAACAGTGCTCGCAAGAACGAACATGCGTATTCCAAAATATTGCGTAATTCAGCTGAGGGTGATATACAAGTATCAACCGAGGAAAATGAAAATGATTTACTAGCATTGGCTGGGGATCTTAACGGAAGCGTTAAGGAAACGCATTTTGATGACAGTTATCATAGGGATGGTTTGGAAAAAGACATTTCAGATTCTGAACATGAAATAAATGTTACTGAGAGAGCAGCTTTATCAGAAAGTATCCGACAATCATCATCAAGGGAAAGACGTCGCGCAAAAAACAAGCTGAAACACAGCATTATCACTGGAGAATAAATGGAAGAACATGGGGTTTCTTCGTTGTTGTGTTTTTTTTAAACGCACATATTTCATATAAGATAGTTCAAGATGCTTAAGTACAAAATTTATAAACTATTTCAATTAAAAAACAAAAACACCCTCAAAAGTTTCAATCCTCACACTTATATCGTGTTAAGTTTTGCAGGAAAAAACTACTGATAACAATGCCTAAGGCTTTTTAAATTAGCGAGGCCACGTACAATGAATAGTTTGACTTTGATAAATGATTGACTTTTCCAAGAAAAACAATATCAAACACATGCATATTTCATATCAATTTCTAATTTTGTTGTGGAGTTATTGCCAAAACTTTGTTGTTGTGATATTTTTTGATAAAGGAAAAGAAAAAAACCTCTGTTTTCTACAACCGTGGACACAGTCTGTTTATCGATTATATTGTTTTCTACAACAGTGGTCATAGTATAAATATTGTTATTGTTTTCGTATTTTCTCCTGGCTTTCAAAATTGTAGCCTTAATTTAATTTAATATGTAAACACATGCATGAAAAACCACATGCATTAATTTGATGTTGAAAATATCCATAAAAATTAGGAAGGTCATTAAGCATGTTAAAAATGGCATTGCCTCTATCTGGGATCGAACCCGCACCGTCATGGCAACAGCGCATAGCCCTGCAATTCCGACGACGCAACCAATAGAGCTATCCGGAACAACCCCAAAAAGGTTGATCGGAAAGTCATGATATACGTTATCACCACTGCACGATATCGGTAACGGGTCGACATTATGTCAATTTCAGGTTGACATTCCCATCAATGCATATCTCCTTTATACATGATAATTGTGAGAAAAACAATGTGTATACACACAATTTGATATGAGTTATACGTGTATAAACTACTCCCAGTTTGCTAAGCACCAAGAACATTTTTTTACACATCTTCTGGTGTAATAAATTAAGTGATAAATATTCAGTTTTTCAAGTGAATGTTAAGTTTGAGTATCTACAAATTTCGGGTATATGTATGCAGCGTAAGTTAAATAGTGTGAAAATAAAGGGTCATCTCGTTTGCACGACTGTCGGTCATGGTTATGTGTAGACATTGAGGTCATTCTCGATGCATCACTAAACAATGTCCATTCTACTAGTAATTGCATAAAATGTAGACTGCAATGTTTAGCAATCTTTGAGTAGTATATAATGCCGTCCACACTCACAAAACACAGCCTTCACATCGCAACGCACTCGTTGTATAACTTAAATATTTTGGAAAATTCCGACTGGGAGGGGGAAGGGGTGAGTTTAAAAGGCTGTTCGAAATAAAAATAAAATTGGGTTTTTTAATTGTTTTCCCTCTGACCGTTCCATGGCGGTAAACATTTTGAAACATAATTTTATCCGCTCATGCTTTCTTTTCCTCTCTACTTTTTAGCTGTATGTGTAGACCTAGTTCATTTAATTAAATAATGAAATATTATAAGTGTGTCATTTATATGATTATTTTGGACATTGATCTACGAATAGAGAGACTCGTTTGATATTTTGTTTTCCGAAAATCGATTGAATTTAGACTTAATGTTTGTTCTCGTTGCAAGCGTTTATTGAGATAAGCGTATCAAAATACCGAAAGCGGAAGTAAATTGCTCCTACTCAATAAAATACAGAAGTGTTATTGAATGTATACTGGTTATTAACATTGTAAGTACTATTAGTTGTTGTTTAACGCATACATCATCGCTATTAAATGTTTGTATCAGCTATATTTTAAAAAAGATGATTTTCAAATATTTACGGTCTTAGTGACCCGATTATTTCCAGTAAGAAAAATTAATTGCGCATAAAATCTATTATGTTCCAATAAGTAGGACTGTTCAATGAAGTAGGTCATACTGATTATGGTCACGTTATCACACCCGTCAACCCGCTGATCCAGGAGCAGACGTAAGATTCAGGGGCAGTTTACGGTAAAATACGGTAAGTTTTTTCATATTTGACAGCGACGTTAGTAATTTTTATGTTCGCTTGTTTTGATTCACTCTTGGAAAAATATCGACTTACCTTAAAAGCCAAATGAATTCTGCACCTATCTGTTGATTCCAGAAGAAGAAGATATATTAAACATTTTATCGCGATTTAAATACGGAAGTTTGTGCTGAAATCTTGAAGTTCTGCATTTTATATCAAAATGCTCCGTAAATTTGGTAATCTTCATTAATATGTAAGCACTGTTGGAAACTTTAATCATAACCCTAGTAAAAAACAAGACAAAACAAGAAAGTCAGACGGGTGAAGCTCCATGAACGGGTATTTTGTCATAAAAATGGTTAGTTTTATAACTATGAAGGTAAATTGTGCAGTATACTAAGCAGGGAACCAAACAATGGGCCAGTTATGACTTTGCTGTTGCGAGAAGACTGACAGACTGACAGACGTACGGACGTGATGAATTGTGCAGTATACTAAGCAGGGAACCAGTGGGCCAGTCATGATTTTGCTGTTGCGAGAAGACTGGCAGACTGACAGACGTACGGACGTGATGAATTGTGCAGTATACTAAGCAGGGAACCAAACAGTGGGCCAGTCATGCGAGATGACTGACAGACATACGGACGTGATGACGAACGAACAATGTGTTGACTTTACGCTCCTCCGAATTTTCATTTATAATAACTAGTGAAAATGAAAAGTTCACAGCTCAATATGCAGAAAGTTACCGTGACTGCTCATGTATCTGTCGTCCGCTCCTGGATCTCCCGGTTGACGGTTTTGATTTCAATAATTTATAGACACGTTAGAGCATATATATGTTTGATAATGAAAATAACCGACGCATTCGGTAATTTTCGGTCGCAGTCGGTATTTGTCGTTAGTTTTCATAACGCATTCGGTAATTCTATGCACCGATTCCAACCATTAAAAACATACTGCCTTTAAGTAAAGGGATACAATCATATTGTTCTTCAAAATTGAGTACAAAATATAAATTGACGTCTAGAAAAGTTTACAAATTTAATTAAATAAGAACAATTATTCATATTGATTTTATTCCATCTTGGTTAAAATATATAACTTTCTCTACAAAGAAATGGAACAGATTGATGTTTGCTGCTTCACAGAAATGTATGCGTTTCTGTAAGAAAAGAAAGTGTGGTATAATTTACTAAGAGCTGACATGGGTAGCGACCAAAGTAAAAGCGTAACTCCAACAACGCACACTGAAATTAAAAATCAAAGAAATACAAAGGTAACATCCAAACTATTATTTTTCATTGTCATAATGAACTGATAAGCTGATTGAATAACTACATCAGTCATCGAGTAATTAGTGCATCCGGCAGTCAGTTGTTAAGTTGATTAGTCATTGTTTATTGTTTATTAGGAGGCTTGTATACAAGTTAAACGGTCAGGCCAGGCAAGCTACATGAAATAATAGAAATTATTTTGTTATTTCCAGTCACCACAATAATAACCATATATGGGTATTCACGAAATCATCTGTCAAACTGAATGTATTTTTGTTATTTAACGGCTCGTGTTCACGTTTTATGCGAACCAGTTACAAAACTAATTTATGCAATTTCTTTATTTTTCTTTATTTAACCACATCAGAGAACATGTAGAAATTTGAAGGGAGAGGAATTTTTTATCATTAGCAAAAAAACGTAACCTTTATGAGTAACTGAACCATTTCTTTTTCTTAACTATTTTAATCAAGTTATTTAATCAAGTTATTTCATTTTATTTGAAGAGAACAACCAAACCAAGAATAAGTGAGATTGAGGAACACAGCCTACAACAACGACAGTTTGTTGAACCCACACATTCTGGCCTTCATAATCCGCAAACAACACCGAAACCAATAGTTACTGACACGGATGGTAGATCCGTCCTCAGTTCGCATCAGCCTTACATACCTGGTTCTGTCAGATCAGAATCATTCCTCGAGCAAAACAATGGACGTCAACACATATCTAATCAAAATAACAGTACTCGTGGTTTAGATGCAACTGTTAGTCATTTTTATGATAGGAAGGAAGTTTCCTATAATATCAGTACATCAGATCAGTTCAAATATACCAAAGTACAAGATGAAAGAGGTCGGAGTGTCCACGATCAAACTGGACCGCATGACCAAGGAAACTTTGACGTGGTTCACGGAAGCGGAAATCAGAAAATAAACCAAATGATGTAAGTTAATGTCGTTTGACTTAAAATTAAATATTGTTTACTAAATTTAAAATAAAGAAAGAAAACAAACAATAACTGAAATAGCTAAACAACTAGATAAAACATTTTAACCACTCCACTAGCTTTAAAACAAAATAAAACAGATAGTAAAATAAATAAAAGGGAATTTATACCACCAAACATGACAAATATGAAAAATGCAGTATCTGTTTGACTAAGCCTTTTCATGACAGTAAAGGAAAATGCTTTTTACGGTCTAAATCAAGGTTGAGCACAACTGCAGATTTTTTACCAATGAACAGCACAAATTTGTTCAATCCGAAACGAATGATTGCATGAACATGGAACCTATAAAGCAGTATTTTTCGATTGATACAATTTATTGTTTAGCGGCCAATGGTCCCCAGATAAAAGAATGGGCTGCCCTTAACCATAAAAACACATTGATAATAAGGGCGTGGTCCAAACACAACACAATCAAATCTTACTTTAGGTACGTCAGTTGATAAAAATATTTCAGCTAGCTCACTATTATTCTTTTTAATGTTTTTGTATTGAATACAATGCTGAGTGATTTCGGACTTATCTTACCCCAATTAATTTCGACAATTCAAAAGTCTACCTTTGTTTTTTCTAAAAGATACGTTAAATATAACACTAAATTTCTCTCTTGTTCATCTTGTATTTTTACAATGCCCCCAAAATCATACAGGCCTCGACAGAGCCTCTTATGTATTTTTCGGATCTCGCCTACTAAATGTCATTTGAGAAAGACAAGGGAGACAAGTCTCTATTAAATTTGCTTCAGTGTTTTACTTTATTTCATCAAAATCACGATGTTATATTCGTATAGTTTTCACAAGTTCTTTTAGATTTTCACAAGCGTTTCTTGTGATTTAAAGAGCTTGTTCCTCATATCCTCACAATTCTAATGATTTGTGTTTTGTAAATATATGTTATTTATAACATGCCAAAAAAATATGTGTTCGATCTTATCGAAACAAGATGAATAATGATTTCACATGTCATCTCTGTTTTAGGTTACAAAATGTAACTAGCTACAAAACGGTGGACAAGAATACAGATTTATTGCAAAGACAAATCCAAGAATTAAGGTATAAAAAAGACATATATCGGGTAAAATATATTGACAAAACCTTGTCATTGTTATTTAAACTGATGTTTTGAAACTCACTTTTTTTACTTTGTTCTAAATATCTTTTAATCCTGAAACATGATAGAACAAATGGATGGCATGATTGCCGGATTTATGAAACATTAATGCAAAATTGACAGTTGGATACTCTCTGACCAGAAATCTTGCTAATGATTACGCGGAGGCTTATTTGCTTTTATACTACGACATCTATGCATTAAGTTTGAACTCTGCTCTCTTTGATTTTATAGAATAGGACAGCTGTTCTAATGCTTATAAGAAACAATGTATCGCCCTGTCATTTGTTTGCAATAACACAAATATAGACCATATGTCTTATAAAACGAGTAGATTACAAGATTACGAGAAAACAATACAAGACATTAAATTAGTTAACTCTTTAATTTTTCATTTAGATTTGAGAGAGATAAAATGGCTGAAGTTAACAAAGACTTAACGGAACAAAAGTCCAGTTTAAAAAGTCGTCTGGAGCAATCAGAACGAGATCTTGGTGAGATGATGACAAGGTGAGGCCAGAGAAAAAAATTGTTAGATTCTCAGCCGGATTTTGGAAAAAAGGGGACGGGTGGACACTTTTTATTTTTCATTTTTTGTTTACGAAATACATAAGAAAAAGTAAAAGCTAACAATAGTAGCTGGCTGGTGCCTATCCTTGATTGAAAAGCCAACTCAGTCTGACACCAGTGCCTTAGGTAAGCTTTAGAATGATAAACGTTTTGTGTGATTCTTGTCATCCATATATTATGTTTTTACACTTTATAATCAAGGCATCCGATTCTGGGATGGTCTAAAACCCCTTTCTTCCTGGAACAGAATATGTTCCAATTTTCTACCAATAAATTGTTTTTGGGCGGGTAGTTTTGGGTAGGGGCGGGTCGGGATGAGAATCTAAAATATTTTTTTCCTTTGTCTAAAACAAATTAGTTATGACAACTTTGAAGAAAATGTACAGCATCAGTTTGTTAAAACACAAACCAAGACAAATAAAACGTGTATGCACACTATGATATCCTTTTTTAACGTTGTTCTAGAAGAACGGATGAGGAGTGTCCACACCTTTTAAAAATCTTCTTGTATGTCTGCCTTCATTCCACTGAACCACACCTTTCTTTAATAACGTCCAATTATTCTATTTAGCATATCAATGAAAGATATGTTCTTATCGAAATGAGATGAATAATGATTTTGCATGTCATCTCTGTTTTAGGTTAACTAGCTACAAAACGGTAGACAAGAATACAGATTTATTGCAAAGACAAATCCAAGAATTAAGGTATTGAAAATACAAACATCTGTTAAAATATTATATAGACAAAACCTTGCAATTATTATTTGGACTGATATTTTGAAAATCATTTTTACTATGTTCTAAATATGTTTTGATCCTGACACATGATAAAACCAATGGATTCCATGATTGCCATGTCACATTTCGGATTTCTAAAACATCAATTGAAATTTGACAGTAGGATACTATCTGACCAGAAATCTTGCTAATGATTACGCGGAGGCTTATTTTTTTGTGCCACATCATCTATGCATTAAGATTGAGCTGATTGAGCTGTGTTTTCTTTGGTTTTATAGAAGCAGACAGCTGTTTTAATGCTTATTAAAAGTAATTTTGAATAGTTAATGTAAATTTAACAGACTAGTTAGTGTACCCAAAATGTTTAATCACTTTACAATCCATCGTTCCCTGTCATTTGTGTAAAAACACACAGAAATAGCCATATAACAATGTATTACGAGTAAATAAGCACGAAACGGAGATAAATCGTTATAACAAGAAGAAAAAAAGGTTTACTTTTTGTTTTTTCTTTTAGATTTGAGAGAGATAAAATGGCAGAAGTAAACAAAGATTTAGCAGAACAAAGGTCCCGTTTAACAAGTCGTTTGGAGCAATCAGAACGAGAACTTGTTGAGATGAGGACAAGGTAAAACATTTTTCATTGTCAGAAGTTTAGAACCGGCGATTTTCAGGACATGAATTCGATGAGACTAGAGAAGAGCAATTACATTGTCCGTGATTATATTGCTGTAGTGAGTAAATATTTTGCATCAACAAAGTGTAAAATTGATGATTTTTTATGTGTTTTTTTTTCAAAACACATTTTCCGTGATTGTTACCGTTTTAGAAAGTTTAAATAGTGTTGACTTTATGATTCACCTTTTGATTTCATCTCTTGGCGTCTTTTTTAAAATAAGTACGCCGATTTGGTAGTTTGCATTTAATAAGTTTGAATACAAATACTAAAACAAACTAGTGAATTATTAAATTCCATAGTGTGTATTGTTCGTTTTTTTTCATTAGGTTAAGCCGTATTGCATCAAACAGTCTCACCGATAACAACCCTAACATAGCTGATCTTAGTGATCAGAACCGTCCAACAAAACTTGCTGACAGGTTTCAAGAGCTTTACTGCAACGAATGGAGCGGAGCTTATGAAGATCTTACAAAGACGTGGAAAAAATCTGAGAAACAGGCTGTACAAATATTATTGGATTTGATAAAGGTATAGATTTGTTTATTAAGTTATCGGTCATCAATGTCGTGTAATATTGATCATGTTTATCAGAGTAAGCCGTATTTTTTAGTGTTCTTTCTGCTAACTCGGTTGTTAGCGTTATCGGAATTACATGGTTAGGCGCTGTCGCCTTACGGTACGGGTTTCATTCCCGCTATGAGCAATATCACTTGCAATTGGGCTGTTTCAAAACAGATGGCTGGAAAAGTGAAAAAATAGTGAAAAATTAAAGTTCTTTCAAATTCCAAACTTGTTATTCTGAATTTTTTGCTTATTGAAACTGAGTACAAAACTGAAAGATTTTTGAAATCGGTCTACTGGTTGCTGAGATATTGTCATTTGAAAAATGGCAAGTGAAGTGAAAAAAATATAAAGAATTTAAGTTCATAAAAAGTCCAAACTGGTTGGTCCATATGTCTGTACAGTCTTTACAGTGATCAAAATCAATCAAGTTATACACATATGTGACAGAATAAAAATTGCATCTAGAAACATGAAACTTAATGATACAAAAAACATTTCTTATGTACTATTAATCTTAAAAGTCCTATAAATTTATAAAGCAAACAGGTATTGATTTTTTGGAGGTATTTTCTAATATACCACGCTTGACTTAATAGCACATATTTTGAATACTTTAAGTATAATATGCTTAATTTTATCATGATTTGATGCCTAATAAATGCACCTTTAACTAAAACAACACTAAAACTTGTCTTTACTCAAGTTTTCTGTAAAATAATGGTCTGAACAAATGTAATTTTGAAAAGTGTCACACTTTTTTGTCACACTTCTGACATTTTTTGCACTTTATTTTAGAATATTTTTTTAACGGATCGTGCTATTTTGATGAAACTTTACAAATCTTTAAAGGGCATGATGAGACACCTCTGCAAAGTAGGAAAATGGAAGTAACTGTTTGTTGTACATTTTTATAACAGGAAAACCCAAACCAGCCATTTTTTTGAAACAGCCCAATTCACAGTAGCGCTATGTGTGCGCTACTGCGGTCTTAGAAAGTCTCCCCGTACTTATAGTCAGTACTGTTATCATGATGAAATCGGTTACCAGTGTCATGTGATAACAATCAAGTTTATCAGAGTTAGCCGAGCAACTTTTTTAGGGTTGGCCCGGCTAGCTCAGTCGATACCAGATTTAAATGGCTAGCCGCTGTCGCCGTACGGTACGGTCCGACAACCCTATGTGCAATAACATTTCTTAATTGAATTTTGCGTTGTATACATTGAATAGTGTAACTGTAATTTTTTATAGCCTAGGTAATCACAGGATATCGCAGTCTCACAGTGGTGGTTTCCATACATGGTGTAGAGGCAAAATATGAGGCTTGAACGCTTTTGTTTTCTACTTGGCGAATGAAACCGTGTTTTTTTGTTCAAGAATAGTTGGTGTTCTTTTTATTTTGAATTTCTATGAGAATTTTTATGCTAGTGGTTTGTTAAATAATACGTGTTTTCATTTAATGTAGAATATATACATCATTTGTCTGGAAACATCAGAGAGACAAGAAAATGATTTGAAGTCACAAATAATGGTGTACACAGGAAATCCAGAGGTAATTGCTTATTTTTACATTCTTAAAACACATAGGCCATGATAATACAAATTATCTCAGCCACTTCATAATCGCGATCTGAATTAAAGTTTAGAGTAATTCCGATAAACTTTGAAGGCAGACAGTTTAATTGATCGACTACAGAAAACAACAGCGTCGAACAGCCAAAATGTTATTTCAAATGACAGTTTTAATTGATAGTACAATGTACGAGTATTAACATATTTTATTTATTAAAGTAATGTTTACGATTAAGTCCATTCGAAATACGATTGCAATAAGTCTGATTATACAACTTTATCAACTGGCAAGGCAAATGCTTTCTTTGTAATGCGAGTGAATCATCATATATCGGTTCCTAGTCAACGTCTGAATTTGCGAATAGCGGCTTTGCGTTGTTGACGATGCACACAGTTTCATATTAACGGTGTGATTCGGAAAATACCACAATCGTTTTGTAACAGTAAAATCCATAATATGGGAGCTGGATTGATGATAAATTTAAAAAGTCTTATAGAAATATACCATGCATATCGTCCTAATATTAAAGGTTTATACTGTTACTTTGGTAAAGCGAATAAAACGATTTATAACATAATTTCCTAGCATGTGTTCAGATGTGCCTTTGTAATTTAAATTGTTCCATTAGTCTCTCTCTTACAACCAATGTCATCTGTAATGACTATCGAATTGCCAGTTACAAGTAATCACCTCTATAGGGTATGAACAACACAGACATTAAAGCAATTTAAAGCAATTTGAAACAAAACACTTATAAAGAAAATTCAACAGTTTATCAAAATAGGAAGTTTGTGGCGCCATATTTGAATTGACATACTTATATCAAACATGCTCTCTCTTCCTCTCTTCTTTTTCGCTGCGCGGGGAAGCTGTGTTTTGTGAGTTTGGCGATTCCCGATATGCATATATCACTTTTTTAATGATACAATCTGAATTACCATAGGATATATTAATTTTATTATTCTTCGTTTTCTCGTTATTGTTGTATTATCAGTAAAATACTTTTTATGTTCATTGCAGTTTTCTTCTGAGTTGTCACAAGCCATGAGACCATTTAAAGATAGACGGAAGAAAATGTTTCAGAACTTCTTACCAGGAATTTCGCAGGTTTATATACTTTGTACATTTCATGCTTTATGAAATGAGGGGAGATGCAATTTTGTAGTGAATCGTCTCAATTCTTGTTGTGAAAAAATTAGTCTATAGTAGTTTTTTCCGAATTTGTAAACTGCTTGTGACGGCTTGGAATTAACGAAATAAACGAAATAATTTAAAAGCCATGATATATTTTTATAATTCAATTTTTAAATAATAAAACTAAAACATGGTTTTGTTTGTTATTATGGCAATATTTTTCATGATCAGGATTTATTTATTTTTTGAATTTGGGAGTAATTTGAATCCGATTTACTTCGATTTTAAATTATTATATTTATATTATTTACACATTCTGTATTGTTAATAATATTCTAATGTAAGCCATGAATTATCTCGGTGTGTTTAAACATGAGATTTTTGTCAGGTAGTGCCTCATTTACAAGTGAAAATGATAATAACCATGGTCGTTAAAGGTAAATACATTTTTATGTATTTGAAGGAAATAAAGAAGAGAAGAGGAGACACTGGAAAGAATGGTACACAAGAACACTCGAAAAAGATACAACAATACATTGACCTATCGACAGAATTGTGTTGGCTTATGTGCATACAAGACCCTAAGGTTCATTTATATACAGAATGTCGTGAAGGGTCTGTATTTGATGAAGCGAATTTCAGTGCCTACACGGTCCGTGGAACAGTGGTTGATTATTTGGTTTGGCCCTCTTTGCATTTGCATAAAGGCGGGGCTTTATTAAAGAAAGGCGTGGCTCAGGGTAAAGGAGGCGGGGAAAAACGAAAAAGATAATTATAGTGCGGGCAGTCCTCATAAGTCATTGTAGAAAAACGTAATTTATTTCTCACGTAAAAGAATGATATCTTAGTGTGGGAAAACTGAGATTCATTTATATATTTGAATTTTATTTTGTTTGTGTTTCACTGAAATAAAGTTTTTCAAATTTAAAAAGAAAAATGTGTGTACAGTGCATTATAAACCAATTTATGAATTACACCATATATGCTAATTATTGGTTACTAATAGTTATTTATTTAAAAAATACGTAAACCCTTATAGGTCTGCAACACATAAAGTCAGCACATTTGTCGTGAATTAACAAAACGCACAAAAACAAGTTTATCGAACCTGAACTTTGAAGTTGTGCTTTTTAAACAAACTTCGGTTCGGTGCCGCCCAATTCTGCCCGTGACAAAATATAAATATGAATATTTACGAGCTTACTCAATTTAAAAGAAACAGATATGTAAGTATGCTAAATATATTATTCTTATTAACATCGTTTTTCCGGACAATTTTGTTAAATAAGCTTTATTGATATACAGTATATCACAACCTCTTAATCATCAGCTCGGAATAAAACAATTCCTTCAAAGTATACATTAATAAAAACCATGAAAAATATTATATGATTATATATGTATATATAATTTCGATATATATTTACACCACACCAACATGTCTTAAATGGTGATACAACTTCTTGATCATTGCAAGGTTTTCATCTGAATGTAATGTTACTTTTGAGTCAGTCCAAAGTACATTGCGCTGCCACTCCCGATTAGCGAAAAGCGATATACACGTGTGAACAGATTTGTGTATATAGTAGACCTTAATATATTTCGCATTTAATGCTAATTTTGTTTCAAAGAAATATTGACTATAAAGAACAATATCAAACAAGTCAAAGATTGTGATTTCAATACTTGTTTTTAGACTTGTTCTGTGCCGTACAATTTATGTACAGTAATAGATGAAGTGAGTTTAAAATAATTATAAGCCCACAATGGAATCGAACTGAAAGAGGCAGCAAAATATATTTAGCAGTTTCCAATGACATTTGCGATGATTTGTCAAAAAACTGTCGTCAAATATTTAAAGCAAATTTTGTAAGCAACACACTATTAATATAACCTACACTGAATGATATTTGATCGTTTCTTTCCAATATGTTTCATACCAGCTAATATTGTAACTCGTTAACTAACTGAATAAATAAAACAATGAGAAAATACCCGAGTATTTAAAAACTACAATGGAACAAAATTGTGTCCCTTTACTGAAATTATTGGTTGATAGAAATTAACACACTGATCCTATAGCCATCTTAAAAGTTCTCAAATGTACATGTTTCACATGCACTCTATAAAATAAAACAGGTAAAAAAACAAATGTTCAACAATCATGAAATCAGTATCAAAATCGTGTTGTTATATCATTAGACATATCAACTTCATTTGATTGAGGAATATGTTCCCAGATTGGCTCCGGATCGTTAATAACAATGTCTTCCACTATCCTAGGAGTTGATCCTGTGCTGCTTGCTCCTGCACTCTGATATCCGTAAGTGGTCATATAGGGTTCTTCTGTTTGATTGCGTTTATTATCCTTTTTATCGTCATCATCTCTGGGAACCTCTTCGATAAACATAACTTCTTCGTAAACTTCGCTGCGCACATGTCGAGAATCATCTCTATCAACATCAAATCCCATTGACTTCGTTTCAGAGGATTCACCTTGGTATTTTACAGCTTCATAAGATTCTGATCGCACTGGGTTTTGTGCACCTTCATGTTTGTTCTTTTTCTGCACCTGTGCATACAGAGCGGGTTCCTCCTTCGTTTCCCCGTTGTAAAGATTCTGTTGAGATGACAGGATGTTTACCCTAAAATGATTATATGATGTTTAACACATATCATTAGAGAATCGTAACGTTTAAAATCTGCTAAAAAGTCTGCCTAAAAGGCTTCAGAAATGGCTATTTTTCCGGAGTCAAACGAGTAAATAACTGCAGTTTGAAAGTAAACAACACTCACAAATATAGCAAAAGTGACAATTAAAATGTTGTCTAAATAACTCTTAAAATGATTTGTTAAAATCGGAAAATACTTGAAAGCCTAGCTCAAACTATTACAGAGTTATTTACAAAAATACATAAAAGTTAATAGATAACTAAAAAAACATTATACCGCTCTATGATTTAGTTACTTAGTGGGTTTTACATATTATTATATATATTATATCGTTTAGAATTTTAGAATTTTTTTTAACTGACAGGAATTTTAGTCTTACATATAGAACCAAAGGAATATGTTTTGATGTTTTTATTAGTTCTTGTAGCTAACGCAGTAAAATAAAAAGCTTAAAAAGCTACGAACAATTTTTGTTTTAAAGCTTTAAAACAATAAGGTTAATGTTTTACTTTGCTTTGAGGTTTTCTTTTTCTTCCTTTTCCTTCAGTAACTGTGCTTTCAACTTAGCAAGAATTGAATCTTGTTCTCTTTTCTCAGCTTCGAGTTTGGCAAGATACTCCCTACAAACATTTTAAACTAAAGTTTATATTTGATCTTAAAACTATTCACATCATATATCTTTTCAAACCGCTGAATAATAATAGAACAACATATATAAAAACATGAAAATCTTTAATTGGTTTTAGAAATATTCAGGCTACTCTATGACATTCCGCCGCAAGACACAAATAATGGTTGACTTGGTAAATTGACATTTAGACATACCATATGTCATTATACCTGCAGTCATTAAAATTTTCAAGTGCACAGCACTAATAGAATACATGCAACACTCGCCCCAATTCTAATTAATTAATAATGTATGTTCGATTTGCAGATTCCCTTTGTTGTATTGTTATCAAGTATTGAATGTCCTTCAAATGTTTCCCGATTTATTTACTTAATTAATTTAAAACCATTAAATTTTGTTTTTACACTGCGGACTTAACATTTGGATACTCTTTAAGACTTGTTTCAGAAAATAATTGGATAAAAAAAAACTACAAACTCCTTATCCACTTGGTTTAAATGATAATATTTATCAAGAAGGCAACATATCAAAAAACCCTGATTTTGACATTTTTGGTTTGCTTCAAATACGAAAACGAAAATCGAGGTCACGTGGGATAAGGACTAATGGTAACATCAAAAGAAAATCACGTGTTCATTGTTCTATTCATGACCTTCAAAATATTTTAAAACATTCTGGTAGACATGCTATGCTGTCGCGTTTAGCTTCTCTTTCTATTTCAAGTTTACAAAAAGTGGATAAGGAAGCCGATGATATTGTTATTAGAACTCATCCACTTTATGAAGTTGCAAGCCTTACTCAGTGTTACACTCGGCATGTTCTAAGACCACACATTGACTTGGAATCTGATCACCAAAGACATTTCCTTAAAATTTCATTTTTAAATAAAGGCATAGATTTTATTGACCTTCCAAGTATATTTAAAGATAAAACTGTTGAATCGGCTATACCTAATTATTTCAAGAATACTGAAACACCCATCGTTTGTTATAAATATAACAAGCCTATTAGAAACACAATTTTCAATTACAACAAAATTACCTCGGATTTACAGATTGTTGAAAACACACCATTATCTTGAGACTGTTCTAATTCAAAATTTTGCTATCAACCTGCCGGTCATATCGTTACAGGGGATCTAAATGTTATCAAAGACTTTAGAATCCGCAATTTAATTTCAAAAGGTCCAAAATACAGAATTCCATCGGACATCGACTTTAATACCTGTCGTGCGGAAATTGCAGAGTCTTTAAACTCTTTTTGCAATAAATGGTGTAAACGAGAACATGCTGAGTCTAATGCTCTTTCAAACTGGAAAAAACAAATATTTAAAATAATTGACACTCGTATTTCCTTCTATAAAAGAAACATAGCTTTACTACCACCTCGACCACGTTTTAACTTTCGTCATTTGAAAAAGGGTATTCAAGATTTTCACAACAAATTTGTTATAACACCTGCTGATAAGGCTTCAAATAATGTTATTATAGTGTGACGTATACACTATATAAATGTTCAAACTGAAGAGCTTAATAGCACTAATGCTTATACACTGACTTCTTCATCTGAGAGTGATATTGTTACTGCACACACTCTAAAAATTACAAAATTTAGAATCAGTGTTGAGCCTAAACAAGACAAAGTACCTACTATGTATTGGTTGCCTAAAATGCACAAAACACCGTACAAAGCAAGATTTATCGCTAACTCTAGTTCTTGTACAACAACAAAGTTATCCATGCTCTTAACATCTTGTCTTACAGCTATTAAAGAACATGTAATTAGGTATTGCGAAAAAGTTTTTGAAACTACTGGCAAAAATTTATGTTGGTCTATAAAAAATTCAAATGACGTTTTAAAGAAACTTAAATCAAATAATTTTCAGGCGTTCTGTTTGTCTACATATGATTTTTCTACCTTGTATACTTCTCTCCCTCATAATTTAATAAGAGACAAGCTTACCAGTCTCATTGAAAAACTTTTGCTAGAGAAAATAAGACATTTATTGCTTGTAATGAACATAGGGCATTCTTTACAGATGGTTCTTACGATAATTATACTTCATGGACCTGTCAAGACCTTATCCAGGCGCTCACATTTTTATTGGATAATATTTATTTGAGATTTGGTACCTCTATTTATAAACAAGTAATAGGCATTCCAATGGGTACTAATTGTGCACCCCTTGTTGCTGATCTGTTTTTATACTGTTATGAAAGAGATTTTATGTAAGCTCTTTCTACCGAACATCAAGATGATATTATTACAGCTTTTAACAACACCTCGAGGTACCTTGATGATTTATTAAATATAGATAATAATCATTTTCCATCATTGGTTAATAAGATTTATCCTAAAGAACTACAGCTTAATAAAGCGAACACTTCTGAAAAGCAAGCAAACTTCCTTGATTTAAATCTATCAATCGAAAATGGTTACGTCACTACTAAAATTTATGATAAAAGAGATGATTTTAATTTTAATTTAGTAAATTTTCCGTTTCTAGACGGCGATGTTCCTCGTGCAACTTCTTACGGGGTTTATATCTCACAGCTTGTTCGCTTTTCAAGAGCTTGCAACGATGTGAATGATTTCAATGAACGTAATCTTTGCATTACAGAAAAACTTTTAAAACAAGGTTATCGGTATCACAAATTAAGGAAAACCTTTTGCAAGTTTTATCGCCGATATCCAGATCTAATTCATAAATACAGCTGCAGTTTAAAATCACTAATGCAACAAGGAATTTCACAGCCAGTTTTTTATGGAGATTTAATTTATAAACTTAAGAAGATAAAAGGCGATGTTAATTTCTCCCGGTTATTCGTAAAAACCATCTGTAAATTTAAAAAGAAAGGTTACCAACATGATATTTTACAGCGCTCTTTAGGCCTGGTGATTAACCCATCTACAGTTGATCATTATGCTTACCTCTTTGGTTGCACGACGGTGGCAGGGGTGTAAGAGTTTATGAAGGTTTATGGGGAAATCTTTTCTAAAAAGAACCTAGAAGCTCGATTTGTTTCTTTTATCCCTGTCATCGTGTTCTTGCTGATTTTACTCCAGGTGCTCTGGTCTCTGAAAGATCATTGAGTACCTGCCCTTTAGCTTTGCAATGCTATTAAATTCTTATGTTTATATGTTTGTATGCTTTTGCATGCAACATTGTTGAGCTGATGGGTGGGTTGGAGTTATTTCACCAAGACAATTTGTACTTGTTTTGTGAAACGAGAACCTATTGGGGCAAGTGTGAGGTTGGTGCACCCTAGAACCTGGTTTAAACCCCCAGTGGCAATTTGTTTTGCCACTGACCGTTCCAAGGCGGTATCCCCAAAGGTTCTCTTCTTCGTTAATTGTTTGTGGCGTCCTATTTGAATTGACATACTTATATAAAACATGCGCTCTCTCTTCCTCTCTTCTTTTTCGCTGCGTGGGGAGGCTGTGTTTTTTGAGTGTGGCAATTCCTGATATGCATATATTGCTTTTTTTTTAATTTAAGGGAGGTAATTATAAAACCTTTTGAAACTAAGCAAATACTTAAAGGGGTTCTCCTGGTAGACTTTACTCTGATAAAATGTATTTAGCAAATTGTTGTTGAACTTGTTAAACTTTGCCTAGTCAGTTACTATAAGTTTGAACCACACACTTGAGTATTTATAATTTATAACGAGTAAAATAGAAAATGAAGATTGAAATCGATGTCTATCTGGTAACAAATTATAAGAATACGCATATCCGAATCGCTACACACAGAAACAGCCTCCCCACGCAGCCAATAAGCAGACAGAAAGAATGCATGGTTTATAAAATCATCAATTTAAAAATATACACCTCAAACAATTAAGTTAAACGAAAATGAGAACCCGATGGGGTACACCTTGGAACGGTCATTGGCAAAACTGGAGGTTTAAACCAGGTTCTTGGGTGCACCAACGTCACACTTGCCCCAACAGGTTCTCATATGAACAATCAAGTACCAGTTTTCTTAATGAAAACAAATGTCCAGTTCCAACAGAAATCACAAGTGAAAATGCAAGCAATACCTTCCTCTCTGATTTCTGACGGTGAGATCATTGAGTCTCTCTTGCAATAGTCTGTTGTCTACTTCTAATTGTGTAATAATCAGTTTGCCCTTTTTATCTTTCACCCCTACGCTCCGGAGGCTATTCAAACTGAAAATGACATGTTATGATACTTTACATAGATTGATGCATTTGGATTTATGAAACTAGAAATATAAACAGCTGAAGATGATAAAAGGATTTAAAACAAAATAAGAATGCATGTAATGGCAATGGTTAAATTCTAAGTTGCTATATTGATCCCCGTTGCAGTTATTTTGGGAGGTTTAACATTAACACGAATGTTGTTTTGGAAAAAGAATTTAATACTCCACTTGTGACTGTTTGTGTATGTTATATTACATTTGATTAATAGCAATACAACTGAATTCCATATATCCATTAGAATTTCATTGTATGAAAGATCCGCGACAATGAATTTGTCTTGTATCACACGAAAACGCACTTAACAATTTAGAAAACCTTGCATCTGGAACACATTGGAACACATGTCGGATTAACTTCTTTACCTGTTTGACAAAAGTCGTTGTTTCTCTATTCGTTCACGTTGCAGTTCACTATTTATTTGTTCTATGACATGACTTTGATGTTGCATTTGATCTCTAAAATAAGAGTTAACAAAATCCGGATTAAACTATGTGGATAAGTACATGTGGAACATATAAAAAGATTTGAAAATGTAGACTGGCATCGTGGTCTATATCTTGATTTCTTCAGTAATCTTTCATTAGTGGCATTATCATTTGTAAATTCTAAAATACAATGAAGTCTATAAAAATCTTATTCAGGTATCATTTTAGATATTTTTAAAAGCTTTTGCTTGGAAGACCGACATTTAATCAAAAGTAAAAAACTGAATATTTATATAGACAATTCATCCAAACGAGGTACGAAAAATATTAGTTTATATAACAAATTTAACCACAAATAACATTTCCTTTAAATTAGGATATCGTGGAATACTTTCGTTACAAAATAGTGAAATTGTGGATCTTCGCCGTTACAAAATATAATTATTTGCCTTTTGGGTTTGGTTTATCTCCTCTCAGGTGCTTCGAATGGATCTCATCCAAAAGCAGATGCATTTGTGTCTAATATTGCATTCACAAACCTAACAATTCGCTATACTTTTGGGCATATGATACCAAGATTTTGACCGAATATTGAAAAGTAAAAGTCATTATGAATAGACGAGTTTACCTTCCATTATTGTTTCTCGCAGTAAGAACGTCTAACTCTTCTTTAAGATCTCGGTTTCGCTTATCCAGTTCGTTGTATTTTTTCTTCCATTCTACATCTGTCATATCGATATCAGTCATTGCTTTTAAGCTTGAAAACAATATATAAGAACTTGAACATTAATACTGTATAAAGCATTGATTGCAGGTGTGAAAGAAAACTGATAGTTAAATAATTGTAAATCGAGTCGTCGAATAGCGTGTATGTTGTGTTTTATGTTTTGATAATAATACAACGGATACTTGCCCAATGCAAGTCTTTCGATCTCATTTCATACGTACACAGATAGGACCGAAGGTCTTTTAACAGCAGAAAATGAAGTCAAGGCATTGTTTCAAAGTAAAAAGTGCTCTACCATAGGTACTGTGTTTACAATATTAACATTTGTCACATCTTCATGACAATTAAACTTAGATTAGCTTGATATAGTTTGCTTGCAAAATTCAGACATTTTATCGGGAAAGATAGGTTTGCTTAAGGATGTAAATGTGATAGTTCGTGGGCCAAAGATGATAAAACTGAGATTGGAGACCAGTCACAAATCTCTAGCATCTGATTTGCTGAAATGGCGACCAGTTGACATTTCAGCCATTTAGATGCTTGAGTTTTGAGACTGTTCGCCAGTTTAAATTTTATCATCCTTTACACGGGTATTATATTGTCCTTATTAATCCGCTTGATCTCTTTACCGAAGAAATACAATATCTGTTTAGTGTGAATTTATTGAAGCATGGACATTTTTAATGTCACAAATTATTATGCTTTATTTACAAACAATTTAAAACGTACGGAAATGAGGTCGCATGTATATGACTCCGTAAAGCGACAAGACTTAACAATTATCAAAAGAAATACCAATTTAAACATAAATATTTTGTTAAATTTAAAGGTATTTAGCGCAAAAGTTTCAATCTGTGGCGTTCAGTATATCACTTGTAACCTTCGGACATAGCAAGCTGTATGTATTAAATGTGGCGCGACCCGTAAACTATAGAATTCAAAAACGGCTAACGTCAATCTGTGATAAGCCCACATAAACTTGAGTAGACGATAATGGTCATTATGCAAATCGTGATAAAATATTAACATTATAAAGTTAAAATGTGTAAATTCGCCTTTAACTAATGAGAAAATAATAAAAGATAATTGTTAGTTCTTTCTAAATATAGTAGCAATTACAGTGTCAAAAATGTTACCGAGGACAGAATGTTCCTCAACGCGACCGATTTGAATTTAATACTCTTAACAACTTTTCTAATATACACCTTCGTACATGGGCATTATTGGCTTGATAATTGAGCTATTGCTCTAAAACGTTAAACGTGCAAGTAATACTAACTGATTTAAAAAGAATTTGTATTCTGTGTGTGTAAGTATTCTAAACACGCAGTCAGTTGTCTGTCATTTTAAGTAATGTTTTGCTAGTAAATACGTTAGTATTATTGCATGTTTTATTGAAAGTTTAAGAGCAATAGCTCAATTATCAACCCAGTTAATGTTCTTATGAGTATCTATAAGGAGAGCTATGTGCTCTATAGACTGCAAATATTCCCAGTACATAAATTATTCAGAAAATAATCGGTTTCCGCTGTGATGCAGTGATGATTACGTTTATCAGGGTTATCCAATCATCCTTTTTGCGGATTGTCCCGGTAAGCTAAATACGAAGCGTAATTTACAATACATGACTGGACGCTGTCGCCGTACGGGTTCGCTCCTCAGTTAGGACCATATCATTTGATTTGTTAAAAAGTATTGGTAACCTACCTGTCTAGTTCTTCTTTGTATCTGTTGCATTTTGCCCTCAATTCTTGTCCTTGTTTTATAGCAGATCGTATTAGGGCTTCTCGTTCTTTGATAATGTCCATGAGTTTTTCTTCCTCGTTTCTGTATCTCTTGATATATCTTTAAAACATTGTAAGCGATTAACTACAAATGGCTGCCATTCCGATATAATAGGCGAAACATACATATGAAAAAAAAATCCTTAATGGTATAAAACTGAGACCAGATTTAGATGAGTTAAAGTAATAAAATCAATGACTAATGCGCTACCATCAATCGATATTAATTTTATTTTATATTTATACTAGATCGACAGATGTATTTCCGTAATAATCAATACGACGATGGCGGAAGTAAGCGCGTTAAAAACGAAGATTCAGATATTCAGGATACTTTAAAAGTATCTAACAGAGGTCAGGAGATCCGAGCTAATTCAGCCAAGTATACCCATATAAACCGTTTCATAAGAAAACTGCACGAAAATAAATCTGAAGCATAGACGTTGTCGTAATATCTATTTCATTCATTAGAATGATTCAATATCTTCGCATTTCGGTTCTCTTTTCATTAATTTATGAAATTCTTCCTTGATTAAGTTCTGTGGCTGACAGGAAAAAATATTGAAGTCGGGGTTTAAAGGTAAACTAAACCCTTTTAAATTATAATTCAAGTTACCATGTAGAGCAGTGAATGAAAAAAGTCAAGGGGACAGAAAATGTTCATTGCATGTATTGCATGTATATAAAAGACGTTTATAAAGTTATCTTAAAAGTGTTATTTAAAAAACGAATTGCAAACGATCGCTCGTCATGTGTACTACGTTCTTCTTGATTGCGTGAGGAAGGAAAAAAAATCATCTTTGTTGTTTGTTTCCAATGACCTGAACAACTGGCTTTCCATGTTCACCGCCATATACATACCATCATTTAAGATTGATCAATATTGTACTGTTTACTTGTGTAAATATTGAGTTGCGCTCAACCAGGGGCTAGGCGGCATGGGCAGTAATGTGCATTTCCATTTCTGCCAACAAATGGGTTCAATCAAACCGAGCCTGCAAAATTTTCATTTATCGTGTTCGGTGGCCTTTGAAGCGCTATTTTTATCAAGTTTAATGATTTTTTGTAAATATTTTCGTCCAAAACCTCCTAATGTAGGCTCTGTAGATACTCACCTACTAGACCTGTTCGAATGGTTGTTAAAGCTGGAAGCCCTTGACGTGTTGTTACTGCTTAGCTTCAAGGTTTCTACCTCCAGTCGCGAATTGTTTGGGGATACTTCATAGTCCACGGGTCGTTTCACATCAGTTCCCTACGAGAAAGATGAAACATCATTTGGAACTAATTGCAAAAACACGATCACAAATGTTTAGACATCATTTCTCATGACGAATGGGCATACGGACGGAGGGGAAGGATTGACCTGGACAGGACCAGATGGACGGGGGAAAGGGCTTAGTGCAGAATCAGTGACCGAGCAGCCAGATATTTTTCCTACCTTAGCTTAAACCAATCACCCGTAACCAGAGGAAAATCGAGTCAATGCATTTACAGAATGATAACCTTAGTTTATTCTTTCGCTTTTTGGCATTCAGCTGAATGTGCATTCTGTCGATTAATTAAAAGGACTGTCGTTGTTTTGATGGATGGTATGTAGGACGAATGGTCTATGATTCCAGATTTACACCATACTTGTATGCCAGACTATTTTAATGTTGTTTCATGGCCAATCAATTGCATTGATCTCTTAGTTGATATACATACCATATGAACGATTTCGTGGCATCGGAACGATCACTTTATCATTTGCTCGTTTACCTTCAGAAAACTGACCAAATAATAATAATATTGTGACTGAATGGACCTAACTTGTTTCATTTGAAACGCTTTTTGGATTTAAACGAAAGATAAAAATTGCAGACCGGAAGGAAGGCATGCTTAAATTTTAAGCTGTATCCTCATTCCTGTAGCATTCCACGAGTTTTCTACAAAAAAGCATAGCATCTCATTATTTGTTTTTGTTCTTGTTTTTATTAGTAGTTTGCTCTCTCTCTCTCTCTCTCTTCCTCTCTTCTTTTTCGCTGCGTGGGGAGGCTGTG
This sequence comes from Corbicula japonica, assembly GCA_038501625.1. Classification (NCBI taxonomy): domain Eukaryota; kingdom Metazoa; phylum Mollusca; class Bivalvia; order Venerida; family Cyrenidae; genus Corbicula; species Corbicula japonica. The sequence continues at coordinate 9,850,408 of JAZAYU010000012.1, forward strand.
TTTTGTGAGGTTGGCGATTGAATATATTACTTTTTTATAGTGCACCATAAAGTAAATATAGCACATATACAGCAGTAACAATTAAGAGATCATTATAGTTTTTCTGCTTTTATTTATTTGTTTACTTATAAAAGCCGAGAAATATGCAGTGATAACCTACCTCAGAATCAGATCTCTCTTTCTATCTGAAAACAAACCAAAAAACGTCAAGCTAATGAAACTAAACTTAGCTCTGCATCGTGAAACTAAACTTACCTCTGCATCGGTCCTAGTATTCATGCTAAAACTATGGTATGGTATAGGTTTATGCCCAAGTCCAAGATTGTTGTTGTATTGATTGGCCCTAGCCTCAACTGGGGGCTGTTCTGTTAAACAATTTCCCATTTAATAAACTTTATCACATATTTCCTATAGTTTCAATACAATTTCTGTCATTTACTTTCTTCTTTGGGCGCATCTGAAGTAATATACTTGCACAATGTTTAACAGTTAGCGTTTTCATATGAACAATACAACTATAGAATTTTATCTTTGTTAAATTTGTCTTCAGAGAATATATTCTACTTCCTTTCGTCAATATGCAAACAAAAAGTTAAAATCTCCTGTTATATTTTCCACAAGAATAGAACCGATCGAATTGTTATTTAAACATTAGGGTTGAATATTAAAATGCAAACAAGATATTCTTCCCATTGTCTTGTATACGACTCGGGTAGTAAACTAACCCCTGATTGAAACACGAATAGTTTACCTCAAAGTTTATAATTGTATATAATTACACGGGTATTTGTTTTATTCAGGCAAGACTTTGTAATAATTGACAATGGGCTAATAATGCTATTGGAACAAAAGAGGTAATCGATAATAAATCTCGTATACATGGAGTATTAGTTTTCAGAAGTGCTCGGTTTGATCTAATTTACTTATGCATGATGGCTAGCATTCAATATGTTTAGGAAGCATGCACTATTAATTCCTTTTTAATTTTTTTAAAACCCGCAAGCAAGTTTAAAAGGTTTAAAAGGGAAAGTGTAAAATTAATTGTTTTCTTAAATGTACTCTTTAATGAGGAAATATTAAATAAAAAATATATTGTTATTTACCCACGAGTAAATCAACACTCCTATTTTTTTCTAATATTAAATACACTCAAAAGAAAAAGTTTAGTTAGTATTTTCGTTTTCGTCCTAAATCTACAATATTGCAAATACCGTGAAAAAATTGAACATATGTGTTGTACTAACTCTTCATTTCACATACACGATGATTTGTTTACGAAAATCTTCCTCATTAGACCGTGACTCTGTAAATTCAAAATGCTCGAGATGCACGTGCCGATGAAAATCGACATGTATATTTTCGCAAATTTCCTTTGACATTTAAAGAGTGTTGTCCACAATGAAAAATACGGAGAAAAATTTCTGGTAGCTAGCCTTGGTCGCCGTCCTGGCCTATCCATTAATGACAGAAATATTGCTTTGAGATTTCTTCATGCTTGTTAACATCCTGCTGACGTAGCAGGTCGTTTTGGTTGGCATGAGTGAACAATATATCGTATGCAATCGCGATTCTGACAAACTGACAGCGTCAACCACCTTCGTCGTCCAGTTAAGACGTTGAAAACAACGTCTTGCGAAGATCGCTACTTAGTGACGTCAGCACGACGTAATCGCTTCACGCCTGCTCAAAAGCTCGTTCAACGTCTTAGACAATCAACGTAGGTCAAGAATATTCGTTTGTAACGCTTGACACCGGCCGAGATCTGCTCGGCTGCGTGTTCGACTTTATACAAAGGTATTCTTTAACCTCAGTCGCCGCGTCTCACATTTGAATTGGGCACACCAGGGCAGTCGCTGGAATAGAAAGCGATGGAACAGGATCGTTTTCACCGCTTAGTCCAATTCGAATCTCAAAGCTGATGGAATGGAATGTGTTTGGCGACGCCGAGGAGAAAGGTTTGATCCTGCTAACGTCTTCGAATATGACCGTTACGGTATTAGGAGCGCTATGATCTGGGTTGGTATTTCTTATAAAGGCAAGACAAAACTCAACAATACGGAATATCTTAAATGCCGCCCATTATTGTGCAGAAATCATTATCCCTGTATTAAAATCACCTGATCTCTTCCCGATTCAACCCATTTGCGACTATTTTGGAAGAAATGTGCGTGACAGGATTGACACCAACAACGTAAATGATCTGAATCGGTAATTGGCCCAAACCCCTATAAACATCATTCGAACACGCGTAAACAGCATATAAAAGGCATTTTCTGGCTTTTATTCAAGCTAAAGGTGGTCATACAAAATATTGAGTGTAATGTCAATTTTGATTTTGACCCCTGTGTTAAATCTTAATCAAATTGAAGTTTAGTTAATATTTTTGAAATTCAATGGGTATTAATGATTTTTCGTGGTGAATGATGCTTTTGTCTTGAATTTAAATGTTTAACAATTTTATCGTATCAAGTATTCCTTCTGACTAAACTTTTTCCTCTCAGCATATAGACCGCATAAAGATATTTCTGTATTTCATTTTTGTTAAGACTGAAAAATAAAATATTTTTAACTAAACAATTAGAAAAATTAGTCTGATAAGGAAACGTTGCACCTGAGGGGTGAGATTGGCTTGTTCAATAAATAAGATAATTTATACTTGCAAGTGTATTGACAAAGACAAAGCGAAAAGAACAAGTAATTATGCATTTCAATTATTTGAGACTATCACACTTTATTGTATTCATAAGATTAAGTGGTGTACCTATTTATCAAAATGACGAAAAGTCCTATGACATTAACGACCTTCCCAGCTTAAGGTATAATACTTATTTAATTAGATCAGGTTGTAACTGATAGACCTATCAATCCTTTTTCTTAATAAAATGAATTCCATCAATCCTTTTTCTTAATAAAATGAATTCCGAAGTAAGGAAACGAATTTGGTTAGAGTTCAAAAAATAATTTTTTAGCACTTTAATTCTTGTTATTCTAAAAGTCTGCAGCAAAACAAATGCTCTGATTTGCAGCAGAGCGATCATAGGCCTTTAAAAGTAAGCAGTATGTGCAGAGCACAGCACTCCCCTACTTCAGAGCCTTTATGATTTCACCATATGTTGTTCAACAATTGATGCCGCTCACTTTTATTTAAAAAGTATTGTCTCTACCAGTAGGCGAACCCGCACAGTCACGGCGACAGAGCCTAGCTATGCATTTCCGACAACGCAACCAATTAAGCTAACCGAGTCAACCTCCAAAAAAGGTTGATCGTATAGCCCTGATATACCTTATCATCACTGCAAGACATCGGTACCGGGTTATTTAACTGATAAGAGTACTGACTACGGGGAGACTTTTTACGGAAAGAGGAGAAAAGGATCTGGTGAATGGAAAAGGCTATCAGTCTACTTTTGTCATCTGTTATCACCCCTTTTTGCAATCTAAATGTGCACCATCAAGCATTCTATCAGTATAATCACCACTTCTTCGTTATCGATCCGTGCTACATAAAACTTTTCAATCATTTCTGATATTGTTTTAAGCCCTTCTTTGTCATCATAACATATGTTCGTGCAGCACCAACTGCCTTACTACAAATATTGTGCTTTTAAATTTGGCAGATTGATATTCCTTTCTTTTAAAGCAGTTCATGAAACACCAAGTATTTTATTTAGGCCATCGTGATCACCCTTTCATTATTAATTCAGTGACAAGTACGTATGATTTTGTTGTTTTGTTTATACATTAGCCATTATGATCAGTAGTTCCTTGTCAATAATATTTTTGCCTAGTCGAATACGGCTTTCGATATCACGTTCTTTGTCATTTGCCAAGTGCCATACGGTTTAAAAGTAACATTGCCCGGTTTTTTGTCATTTGTGTCTGTTACTCTAATGTAAGACAATGTCATCACAAGTTCTTTGTCATTAGTCAGTGCGAAGTGGCATACGGCTTGATAGTGTGGTTACACGTAAGTTGTCATTAGTGTGATGAAGCAAATGTTCTTAATAAGAATGTGCAGCACAAAGTGGTCTAAAAAGGTGAAATATGCATATCAGGAATCGCCACATTCAGAAAAAACAGCCTCCCCACACAGTCAAGAAGAAGAGAGGGGGAGAGAGCATGGTTAATAAAATAATCAGTTTAAAAAAAGACACCACTAACAATAAACAAAAATGAGAACCCGAGGGGTTACCGCCTTGGAACGGTCAGTGGCAAATCAAATTGCCACTGGGGGTTTAAACCAGGTTCTAGGGTGCACCAACCTCACACTTGCCCCAACAGGTTCTCATATCACAAAACAAGTACAAGTTGTCTTGGTGAAAAGACTCCAACCCACTTATCTGCTTAACAATGTTGCATGCAAAAGCACACAAACATATAAAACATAAGAAGCTAAGAGCATTGCAAAGCCGAAAGGGGTACTCAATGATCTTACCGAGACCAGAGCTCCTGGAGTAAAATCAGCAAGAACACGATGACAGGGATAAAAGAAACAAATCGAGTTTCTAGGTTCTTTTAAGAAAAGATTTCCCCAATAACCTTCATAAACTCTTAAACCCCTGCCACCGTCGTGCAACCAAAGAGGTAAGCATAATGATCAACTGTAGAAGGGTTAATCACCAGGCCTGCAGAGCGCTGTAAAATATCATGTTGGTAACCTTTCTTTTTAAATTTACAGATGGTTTTTACGAATAACCGGGAGAAATTAACACTGCCTTTAATCTTTTTAAGTTTATAAATTAAGTCACCATAAAAAACTGGTTTTGAAATACCTTGTTGCAAAAGTGATTTTAAACTGCATTTGTATTTATGAATTAAATCTGGGTATCGGCGATAAAACTTGCAAAAGGTTTTCCTTAATTTGTGATACCGATAACCTTGTTTTAAGAGTTTTTCTGTAATGCAAAGATTACGTTCATTGAAATCATTAACATTGTTGCAAGCTCTTGAAAAGCGAACAAGCTGTGAGATATAAACCCCATAAGATGTTGCACGGGGAACATCGCCGTCTAAAAACGGAAAATTTACTATATTAAAATTAAAATCATCTCTTTTATCATAAATTTTAGTAGTGACATAACCATTTTCAATGGACAGATTTAGATCGAGAAAGTTTGCTTGCTTTTCTGAAGTGTTCGCTTTGTTAAGTTGTAGTTCTTTGGGATAAATCTTATTAACCAGTAATGGAAAATGGTTATTGTCTATATTTAATAAATCATCAAGGTACCTCGAGGTGTTGTTAAAAGCTGTAATTATATCATCTTGATGTTCAGTAGAAAGAGATAACATAAAGTCTCTTTCATAACAGTATAAAAACAGATCAGCAACAAGGGGTGCACAATTAGTACCCATTGGGATGCCTATTACTTGTTTATAAATAGAGGTACCGAATCTAACATAAATATTATCCAGTAAGAAAGTTAGCGACTCTATAAGGTCTTGACAAGTCCATAATGTATAATTATCATAAGAACCATCTGTAAAAAATGCCCTATGTTCATTACAAGCGATGAAGGTTTTATTTTCTCTAGCAAACGTTTTTTCAATGAGACTGGTTAGTTTGTCTCTTATTAAATTATGAGGGAGCGAAGTGTATAATGTTGAGAAATCATAAGTAGACAAACAGAACGCCCGAAAATTATTTGATTTAAGCTTTTTCAAAACGTCATTTGAATTTTTAATCGACCAAAATAAATTTTTGCCAGAAGTTTCAAAAACCTTATCACAATACCTAATTACGTGTTCTTTTATAGCTGTAAGACAAGATGTTAAGAGCACGGATAATTTAGTAGTAGTGCAAGAACTAGAGTTAGCAATAAATCTTGCTTTATACGGTGTTTTATGCATTTTAGGTAACCAATACATAGTAGGTACTTTGTCTTGTTTCGGCTCAATACTGATTCTAAATTTTGTAATTTGTAGAGTGTGTGCAGTAACAATATCACTCTCAGATGAAGAAGTCAGTATATAAGCATTAGTGCTGTTCAGTTCTTCAGTTTGAATGTTAATATAGTGTATTCGTCACACTATAATTACATTATTAGAAGCCTTATCAGCAGGTGTTAAAACAAATCTGTTATGAAAGTCTTGAATTCCTTTTTTCAAATGACGAAAGTTAAAACGAGGTCGAGGTGGTAATAAAGCAATGTTTCTTTCATAAAATGATATACGGGTGTCAATTATTTTGAATATGTGCTTTTTCCAGTTAGAAAGTGCATTAGGCTCGGCATGTTCTCTTTTGCACCATTTATTGCAAAATAAGTTCAAAGACTCAGCAATTTCTGCACGGCATGCATTAAAGTCAATTTTGGATGATATTCTATATTTGGGACCTTTAGAAATTAAATTACGAATTCTAGAGTCTTTGATTAAATTAAGATCACCGGTAACAATATGACCGGCAGGCTTATAGCAATATTTAGAAGTTAAACACTCTCAAGATTTTGGTGTATTTTCAATGATCTGTAAATCCGATGTAATTTTATTGTAATTAAAAATTATATTTCTAGTTGGTTTGTTGTATTTATAACAAACCATAGGCGATTCAGTATTCTTAAAATAAATAGGAACAGCCGATTGAACTCTTTTATCTTTAAATATACTAGGAAGGTCAATAAAATCTATTCCTTTATTTAAAAAAGAAATTTTAAGGAAATGTCTTTGATGGTCCGATTCCAAGTCAATATGCGGCCTGAGAACATGCCGAGTATAACACTGAATAAGACTAGCAACTTCGTAAAATCGATGGGTTCTAAAAACCAAGTATGTCAATGTAATTGCCGTTTTTGTCACAAGCAGTAGAAATGTCATCATCAGAAACAAAGACAGCCGTAGGTTATACATTCATTCTACGATAGTTTGACAAATTACGTTTTTTGACTGTCCCTTGTCAGTTACAGACAAAAACGATATAAAAGTCGTAAAGATTTGGTATTCAGTAAGTGGTAGTAAGCGTGTATATGAAATATATTCTAAATTGACAACAGCCTATTCGTGGTTTTACCTTGGATCACGTTTGAAATGCAACAATCAATTAGCACTCCTCTTGTCCCTTACAACGGTATGTCGATTTGTCAATATATTTCTTTTCCTATGGAGCTTAGAGAACCCATAATTCGCACTTATTTCTTAGATTATATATTAAGCAATGAAAAATAAGTACAATAAAAATCATTACGATTTTAATCTTTTACATAAATCGAGTATTTACTTGTCCCGATTTTTAAAATAAGATGCGTTACTTTATGTCACCCTACTTTATGACGTAGCGATATGTATGGCGGCTATCAGTAACATCGTTTTCTTAACAATTAGTAGTCACTTCAAATAAAAATAGTCATATTAATCCCTGGATAATGTCTCGAAAAATAACTACACCAAGTTCTTGGCGGTGGCTGGAATTATTCAATTTTTTTCATAAGATACGTTACGAGGCATTTCAGCTTTACCATCAAGACTGTTCATTACTCTTCATTGAAATCATAAAGAATGATTGCTATATGAAGTACAAATTTCCATAACATAAATATTAGTTTCAATCTAATGTAGATAAATTACTATAACTAAATAAGTTTAAAGTGAATTTCCATACATTATGTAAAAACTGTTAATGAAAAGTAAGTTTTTTGCATAAATTGTCAAAATTTAAACCGCCACAGAGAGAAACACAAAATAGGATAAAGAAATCTTACTCGTGTAATTACTTTACACGGATATAGTTATCAAGTACGAAAATTGACGCGAGAGATGAGGCCAATTTACTATAGGGCCCGTTTCATAAAGCGTCGTACGACGGATCGTATCGTAAATTCGGTCGTACGACGTCGTACGACGTTCGGACCGACCAAATCGCGTTTCATAAACATTTACGATCGTACGATATCGTGAAAAACTGTCGTAAATCTACGACAGCCTGGAGGGTCTCGTAAATATTTACGATTCAACATGGCGGCGCCCTTAGTAGCCCGCTAGGATTACAATTTTCCATATTAGGGTACGTACTTTTGTTGCTTTTCGAGTTGCACATTCTTTCCAGTGATTTTGACAGATAATGCTAAAAATAAACTCGTTCTTCCGAGTACACAACGGCGGATAACTCTAAATAGCTCAAGATGTCTGTTAGTTATGGAAAATATTCTTATTGTCTGACTACATGCAAAATGCTAGGTAAATTAACGTAGCATACACTACCGAGTTCTCTAACAATTTGATTTGTTATTGTTGTAGATAACTTGTATCATTTTAACCCGGGCTTTACGTATGATTTGCGTATTAAATTGTTTATTTTAACCCCACCCATCCTAACACAAACTTTGAATAAACTTGAGAAACTTATAATCATATTGCAGGTCATGTGATAAAAGAGGTCATTATTGTGGAGAGTTATTGTTCAGTAATAGCTGTGGCCGTACTCCCAACGGCAAGCTTGGAGTGAAGCTTGGCTAAAATATGAAGGACTTCACATAAAGTTCAGGACAACAGGCCTACTGTATACATGTATATATAGTATACATGTAGCTAATAAATGAGGTATAGTTATATGTCTTTATTGGTAAATGATATATAGATTTCTTTTTAATTACAGCATATATAAGTTTTGTTACATAGCTACAAAGAATTGTTTGAATAACTTTTTCAGCATCTTTAGAAATAAGATGGATATTATAATTTAATGTTTTATAAATGCTGAACATGATTGAGAGTTTTACTACCATGATTGAGAGTTTTACTACCCTATTTCTCTTTCACTATATTTCACATTTCTGACACTTCAAAGGTGACAGTATTGTTAATTCCTTCATTTAATGTCTTTGATTATATTACCAAAACTTATTTGCACTTTCATCATTTGCAGGAACAGAGATGCAATTTGCAGATTCAGAGAAAAGAAAATGTTAGTGCATTACAATGAAGGATGAACATTGCAACCTGCAGCTATAAAAGTAGAATCGACTGTAACAACCTTCACATGCATTTGACAAAAGCAGCAGTGAATGATCATCAAACTCTTAATTAATCAACAATTGTCAAAACACATAACCATATTTATACAGTTGACTATTGATACATGTATTATATAATGACAGTTATGTGTGACTCCATTTTCATAGCATAAAAGGCTTACTGTAGACGATTTGGTTTAGTAATAAATATGTTCAGTAGTAAATATTTTTAATCCTTTGTATTACTTAGAATGACAAACATGAAAAGCTTAACCTTGTTTTCATGTAATATTTATTGAACTACCCCACCTGAACCAATCTGGCTAAAGTAAAACGCAAAGACAACAAATTGTGAGTTGAGTGCAAAACAGTTAAACTGCCTTTATTCATATACAGCTACAACTGTTTTTGCACTGTACAATATTAAGTAAGGTTTTTACTACATCACTGTTCTTTTTTTTCAATTTCTGTCTCAGAATAAATGCTACATGTACCTCCAAAAGATGTCAGAACGAAACACACTAAAAAATAAATTATATTTAAAAGAACCAGAAATTTAACAAAAAGATGTTTAGTTCATGTTACCAAAATAGTGTTAATTACTGATATTCATATTTCACTTGATGAAACAATTTAAGTTTAAAGAAGATACATGTATTAACCATTGGATAATGCTGTCATCAGCACCATCTAAACCGGGTCCACATTTGCCATCTGATCAGGATGTACACTTGCCATCTGATCTGAATATTCACTTTGCATTTTGTGATACATAGGATTATTTCTGAACAATAAGTGAACAGTGTAGACCCTCGTCAGATGGCACAAATTTGCAAGATGATCTGGATATAAACTGTTTGCATATATGCAATAAACCCATATATATATATTGAGGGAGTAAACAGTTAATTGTCATTAAATTTAAAAGATTGCATTCTGGCTTTTACCATGTTTAGATTTCCTAATTTAAGCTACCAGTTCAGAAGGCTTTTAGTCAAGTTCAACTAAGATCATATTACATGTTATAAGTTATGCTCTCATCAAGAATATTTCGAAAAGTTAAAAATTATAACGAACAGCAGAGGTGCAAGTCCAAACAATTGATGTTAAGATTTTTAAGGTATGAAACCCATTTCTGTTATAGAATACTGGTATGAAACTAGATGGGTGTTCAGTTGAACACTTGTGTCGCCCTCTGGTACAATGTCAGAAATAATACAAGTTCGAAAAGGGGCATAACTCCATCTTGACCGAAACAAATTGTCATCATCATGAGTGTGTTGTCTTGAGCAATATAATTTAAAAATTTCATGAAGAAATATTGAGAAATGGCAAAATTATAGCCAACATTAAGCTTTCATGTCAAACAAGTACAAAGAGGGACATAACTCCAACAAATGTGACCTTGACCTAAAGAATTTTGCGTCATGAGCATGTTGTCATAAGAAATATAGTTTCAAAGTTTCGTGAAGAAGGATTGAAAAATGGCAAAGTTGTAGCCAACGTTAAGTTTTCATGTCAAAATCCAAGTGCAAAAATGGAAATAACTCCATGAAATGTGACCTTGACCTAAAGAATTTGGCATCATCATGAGCGTGTTGTCATAAGCAATATAATTTGAAAGCTCATGAAGAAATATTTTTAAAATGGCAAACTTATATCCAATGTAAAGTTTTATGACAGACGGACGGACAAAGCGACCCCTATTTCATCGAAAAGGCAACGCAAAAAATTACCTTTGGTTAAAAATTGTAACTTTAATTTGATAAGGTTATCATGATCATCTACACATCCTGCTTGATCATCTGTGCAAGTTTGAAAGAAATCCGCATTATAGTTTACGAGGAGTTGACGCCACAAGATTTAATTACTAAAATTAACGAAGGGCCATATCGCTGGTAATAATGGTCGCAGGAAAAAATCCTTTCTTTACAATCATGATCTACACATCCTGCTTGATCATCTGTGTAAGTTTGAAAGAAATCCGCCTAAT